>OX451219.1:93980031-94083031 GCA_949628195.1 Phasia obesa | reverse complement strand
ACGATGTACAAGTCTAATATAAAGTCCAGTATTTGTGATGACTTCTAATTCCCAGATACGCATAGTAGTGTTAAAATAATAGAGCTGAATACAGTGAACGGTATGTTTTTGGCAACGATTAGTTCGATGCGTTACGTAAGAATATTTTTTTCTTTTGTTATGATTTTATTTATTTATTTTTTTATAAATTTAATAATTTTAATCCCTTTAACCTTCATTTTCATAATAAGAATTTAATGATTAATAAAATCGTTATAAACACTGTAAGGCAATTTTGCAAAAATGAGTAAATAAGATAAAATAGATGATAATTTTTGTTTTAGAAATGATAAAAGAACAATCTACATTTGACATCCAACTGTTAAGACATCATTTATTTTAGATTTTCATAAATTTTTAATGCGGGTTGTTGTGTGTTTATTTATTTTTGTGACTGTTTTATTCGAAATAAAATTTGCAATTTACCGACCCCATACAGTCAGGAAGTTCAGTAGAAGAAAAGTTATCTACCCAACAAAAATATATTAGGGATGAAAGCTTGTAATTTTATAAGGGTTGTACGAATATTTTAAAACCAAAAACGCACAGTGGCTGAAAATCGTTTTTCGTTGGCCAAAATTCTGTAACTTTTGAACCGATCAAAATATTGAAATAATTTTTTTTTTAATGGATAGATATTTAGCTCAGCTTGATTCAGTTTTAATTATATTAAAATTGATTGAGGACTTTTTAAGGAATTCGAGGTCAAAGTTGAACATTTTAATTTTTTTAACTTTCAGAGTGAAATATGGGTTTATTCTGTGTGTAACATAGTAAAATATCCCTCTAAGATCCAAAAAAGTATATATATTCTTGATCAGTGATGAAATCTAAGACGATATAGCTATGTCCGTCTGTCCATACGTCCGTCTGTCCATCCGGCCGTCCGTCCATTCGCCTGTCTGTATGAACACGATTCAGTCTAAACGAAAAGAGCTAGACCCTTGAAATTTGGTACATATATATCCTGAAGGATAGGGCAGGCTAAGTTCGTAAATGGGCCAAATCGGACCAGGGGGAAAAAAATTCCCCTAAGAAGAACTAAACCAACCCCTGAAAAACTACACATTTTTACAAGTTATTTTGTAAATTTGTTAAGCAAATGAAACATTTTTATGTCAAAGAAGGTTCAAGGTCTTTACCCTGGAGCCAGAAAATCATAAAAATTTATTTTTGGACCCCGCCCCCTTTTTGTGGGCGTTTATAGAGCATATTATATGAAAAATAGTGTCAATAATTAACAAATTGTATTACCTAAGCCTAGATTGCATAAAAAATTAATTTTTAAGCTTTCATGACGAATGGAAAATGTACTCGGATCTTCTGCGCTACCTTCACCAGTTTCCTTAGCATAATCTCCAAATTTTCTACAGTCAATTTCTTCATTGCACGCAAGTACTTCTAGTATTATTTTAAATCTGAAAATAAGATTGAAATCCACTCCTGTTATTTCAGATGCTGTTTCTGGATCTGAAAAGAATCTTCTTGCGGTATTGCCATCATTTGTATTGCCTGACCCTTGTTTTGGCGAATCTATAATCAGTCCACGTTTGCGATATTCATCTTGAACATGTTTCTTTTTTGAACTTCTCAACTCTTTGTTGGTCACGTTGTTTCTTATTGATCCTAAAGACCCGAAATCCAAATCATAACTGATTTTTAGTATGTGTTCCATAAGTCGTATTCTTGCGTGTAGTGGTGATAATCCAAATTCATATGCATCGGTATTATCTAATGATTTTGCTGGGACTTGGTTTAATTGGGTTGATGTTGCTTGGCATATAATGCAGCTGGATGCAGCCTTCGTGTTAGTCAAAGCCTGACCCACTTTTCCATCTATCATTGTCAGGACTAACTGGTAGCTTACTTCAATTTGCTGCCCATCTAACTGTAATTGTAATGGCTGTAGTGCTGTAATTTGGGCCTTGATATCACTAATTTCTTTATTAATAACATCATTTGTTTCTTTTTTGCATTGAAATTTCATTGGCCTGCAGTATTTCGTAGAAGATGGTGTCTCATTTTTCCAAATATCCATTGTTTGCGTTGTACTAGTCGAAGGCTCTGAATCTTCCAAAATCTTCTTCAATCGCAATGGTACAAATGATACCATGAACATATCTGAGTCAGAAATATTTTCACATACAGCTTGTTTATATTGTTTTTGTCCCGAAGAACCATCACATCCCCATTTACAAAAAAGAATTAACTTTGTGTTTCCGTATTTCTTCAACTCATTTCCTGTTATTGATTGCAGCAAGCGTGCGGCTGTGTGATCAAGTAGAGATTGTAGTTGTACCTCTGCCGAAATTGGTGTGATTGTAATAAAGTCCTTTGATGGCAAACAGTCCATTTTAGCAGCGGTTATGTGATGATATGCTGGATATATATTTGAGCCTTTTTCAATCGCACGCTGTCTGAGTTTAATATATTGCTGTTTTGTTAATTTCAAATCCAGAAATAATGCTAATGCCTCCTCATTTGTGTACTGTATTGCATCATTCGGAGTTGGTATACTTTTAAGAATCCGTTTTGTTCTCGGTGGACTAGCTTTAACAACTTTTTCAATGATATCCACTTTTGTAAATTGGTTCTGTGATCGTAATTGATGTAGGAAAGATTCTTTTATATTTGTAGAACCAAAGGCATCGTTAATATCTTCAAGCTTCCGCCTCTTAGATCTATCGCTGCAATTGTCCACTAATGATTTGCGTGGTCTTCCAGCCTTATCTTGCTTTGCTGTTTCTGCAGCGACAGTAAGTGGACCTTCTAACCACTTTGCACTTTTTATACAAAATTTTTGTTTACTGTACATAACTTCTTTGTAGCGTTTTTTTAGTGCTTTGACGAAATTATATAATTGCTCTTGCATTTCGGTGCTACACGAATTTAAGTTTAATTTTAACGTAACTAAGAACATCTTCCTGATTTTTGTTTCTAAAATACACTTCGGCCAGTTCTTTATAACTGAAGCTCTCCATTTTCTTTTGAATATTTTTATTTGCGTTTGTTATGTTTTATCCGTACACTTAAAGGATTAAGTTATTACTGAGTAATCCCTTAACGAATCCGTACTTTTATAAATTTTTAGATACATGTTCTTCACACACTGATCTTTAATTTCATAGCAGGTAGCGCTTAAATTGAACAAAACTGCACTCATGCGTCAATATGGGGTTATTTTTTAACTTTAGTGGTTTAATGTCGCAATTATTGTTATAAAATTGTTTATGACTTTGGTTGACCCTAACATTTGATAACAGGTAAATTTAGAAAGAGATCATATGCTTCCTGTAGAGCCCATTGTGATAATTTTATTACTTATTTTTTGCTGATCAAAACAAAGCCGTAAAACCCTTTCGAAGGTATTATATTTATTTTTTTAGTTATACGTAGCCTAAACTAAAAAAAAATAAACTTTTAGGCAAAAAAGGGAAAATTTAATACACCATTGTATATGAATTTTTTTTGAGTAATTTCATTAAAATGAAAAAAGTGTTCTACAGGCGGCTCGTGGCGGGTGCAAAAGTATATATAGCCTTAAAGAGGACACTTTCACCTTTCTCATGGTTGTATACGTTTCTTGTTCCCTTTTGTTCCCTAGAAGTTCTATTCCACTAAAGTTTAAATTTGAGGAAAATATAGCAGTTTCATAAATATTTCATAACGCCCCTAATATTAAACGCTAGAGCTGTGTCTACTTACAACAACTAAAGACAATAATCCTACCAACATTATAAAAAAAACCGCAGACCATTATCGATGATAGCTTGCGAGTAGTAACCATTTAATTTTGATAAAAATCCAAAGAAAAACACCTTTTTCTGAAATTAAAAAAAAAGTTGAGTTCGACAGCATGCCACGCCCACAATTATCAATATTTTAACATAATTTTTTGGCTACCTTAATTTGGATATATTAACTACAAAATGACGTAAAAATTTTAAAACTCGGTGACAAAAAAAAAAATTTACTTTTGGCCAACGAAAAATGATTTTCAGCCACTGTGAAACGAACAAAACTGGTCTGAAAAATAAAATAAATATAAAATTCAAGTTAAAAATGAATTTTGTTTTGACTTATTTTTCGAATTAAAAATTTTTAATTTTCTCTATGGACTTAGATATAATAGTGTGTGTGTGTAACACATTAACATTTCTAAGTATCTTAGAGTCTCAAATAAAGGCAATGACTAATAGTTTGGCAACTGATAAAATATTGTCATTGTAAATTTTGTATACATTTGCATTTAAATTAATTTCCTTATATATTATTAAAGGATTTTGTAACACGTAAATAATATCAATTATTCTTGACATTTTTATTTTGGCTATTAATATTTTTTATTTAATATGTAGACCGTTAAATGGACAAGACATAGACACGACATGAACAGAAGAGAACTTAGGTCAAGATAATGGAAAATATTTGAACAAGTGATAAACAAGACATGTGCAAGATATACTCAAGATACAAACAAGACAAATACAAAACATAGACCAGGTATTTACACGACATATGCAAGACTTTAAAAAATAGACAAGACAGAGAAAAGTTCTAGCAAACACACAGACAGCACACGGACAATACATAGACAATAGATTGCTAAGTCACATACGAGACATAGATAAAACATATACAAGACATATAAATACAAGCCCTGGAAAGTATATAAACAAGACATACGGGACATAGACATGACATAGGAGAGACTTATATAATTTATAGACAAGACATGTCTTACCTAGGGAAGACACAAACAAGGCATAGAAAATATAGAACGAGAAAATATAAGATATAGAAAAATATATACAACAAGACATGGGATAAAATAATGGGAACATATAGTAAAATATCTCAAAGACAGCATGTGAAACAAGATAAAGAATAACATATAAGACAGGATGTAGAATATGATATAGGCTATATACAGGTTATATACTAGATAAAAGATAAAATGTAGGACTAGACGTAGGACTAAACAAGGACATGATACAGACACTAACGAAATATATAGGACTAGGTGTAAATAAAATACCGCAGATGTTGTGGAATATATTATTGAAAAAGCTATATTAAAAGATACGGGACAAGATATAGAACAATATGATATTATGTCGACCTATAGGTCTCTATATAGAAGAAAATATAGTAAACTTGTACAATGAATATAGGGGAAGGCAGGCAACGCGATATTTCACAAGCTGTATTACAAGACAAGATATAAGACAATATGTAGGGTAAAATATACTACAAGCTATAAATAACAAGCTTTTTTGCTAGATATTTGACGTATTGCAGGATATGTAAGCTAATATAATAACATATTACGTATATGACAATATATAGGAAAAATATAGAACGGGATATGGGGCAATATACAATACATGATATTGGACAAGATGAAGAACAAAAATAAAACAGCAATAGAAAGAAGGAAAGAATTTTTTATTAATAATAAAATTTTTGGGAATTTAAATATTAACCCCCTTATTCATAAACGTAAAATAAAGTTATGGCGAGCTTATAAAACAGATATCCGATACAAATTTCGTACAATAAGTCCTTTATAAATTTATTAATCGTTTATGAATAAGGGGGTAATTATTTAATATTATGCTAATTACCCCTAACGTTTTTTAATACAAATGCAATTTATTTGTTGGGGGGAAAAATAATTGCATTTTTATTATAAATATGCAACTGCTTGTGCAAACTTTGGCAACACTTGTTATTTTTCGATTCTCTTGCGAGAACAAAATTAACTTGTGTATGCTTTTCATCACACTTTACGTCTGCATTCAGTGATTTTTTTTTTAAGAGAAGTACCACTCAGGCAGTTAATGCCTACATAAACTGTGGTACTTCCTTTGGAAAGGGATAGTAGTAGATAAGACAGATGGTTAGTGATAGTAAAGCTTCGATTCTGGCAACACTGCAATTGCACGCTATGAATATTTTTAGAACGGTATTGCAGCGCCTCTGGTGTTATTTAGGCGAATTAGTTTGAAGCTAGCATAGCCAATTTATAATTATTTTACTTCGCCGACGATTTAGTGCTATGTAGTAAAACCGGCGAAGGAGGGTGCTGTGATATGCATTATTATGAAGAAAAATTAATATATATCAGAAAAATGGATGTTGCCACGGCTGAGATTTGAACTCGTGACCATTGCTTAGTAGTCAACGTGGTAACCACTTAAGCTACAGCAATTGTAGAAGGAAAGTAAGGAAAAATAAAAACTTGGTTTGTTTGTTGGTGTTTTGTTGAAGCTTTAATATTGTGTAATATTATTCTCTTAACATGCATACTTCTCATTGAGTTTTTTAGAATTTTATTCTTGTAGAGTATTTTTGGCTTCTCTAAAATTAGGAAAAAGGTTTCCTGATGATCTGGCCTGAGCAACCAGTGAAATACGTATAGGAACTAGCTATTTTCCCCCAACAAATAAATTGCATTTTTATTAAAAAACGTTATGGGTAATTAGCATAATATTAAATAAGTAAAAATTTTCTATTACAATTTAAGTTATTAATTTTAAAGAAAAAATTGGTAAATTTGGTTTTAGACACAATGTGATATTGCATTATTCAAGACTCACCGACTGACTCACTCATCAATATAGGGTCCTACCATAACAGTTGAAATTTGGCATACAAGAAGGTCTCAGTAGTAAGTATTATATTTATTTGGGGTGGCACATTATAAGAGTTTCATCGCTGGCACTTCCACTGTAGAAAGTTGATATTTAATGTACAATTAAGTAACAAGAAAACAATAAAAGCCAATAATTTGTATCTAGGGTGGTGCAACAACTTTAACGCAAGGGATGTAGATAAAAAAAATGTTAAAAAATAAATCAACTATGCATAAAATCATAAATGTGGACAATACCATGTTTCTATCTAACACTTTCGGGCGTTAAAAAAGTGAGTTCAAAACGAGCACCATTTTCATGCTTTATACAATGCAATGACAGTGATGGATACTGGATCAAGTCAGAACTTGACTCTCACTATGATTTCAGTACTTTTAACGGCCGAAATTTTTGAATAGGAATTTGACCTTATTTTAACATTTATGTTTTTAAGCGAATTGAATTAATTTACTTAAAGAGTCGATAAATCGCTAAAAATTAGTTCAATTTTTATCTCACATTTTGCAGTTTACAGTTTCAAATTAAGAAATAATTTATCGATTTTTATTTTTCTATATACATATTTTTTAGCAGTATTATGCTGCAACTAAGCCCTCTTACAAATAGTTATATTTGCTAATATGTTTCCTTTGTTCATCACAAAGAAGACAATAGAACAAACAACGAACGAAAAATACTCAACTGTAAGTTGGCAGAAAATGTAAGTTAAACCGTGGATGAATGACTTGCCAACTACAATAAAGAACGTGATTTTTTTTATTTAAACAGCAAACTTTAGATATTTTATTCTGTGAAATGATATTCTCTTTTTCTCTTTGTTTCTCTTTAGGTTTTTTTTAACTTATTGGCAGACAAATAATTTCGCTTTCTTTTATTTTTAAATTGTAGTTTTAAATAAGTTTAACAAGTATCCTGCACGTTTAAAGTGAAAAATAAAAACTTTAATTCTAAATGTAATATGTTTTATTACTTTACATAAGTTTTGTCAAGGATCCAGCAAGAAAAATGTGTTTTTGTAAGCAGCACACTATTTTTCTGCCATACAAAAGCTCTTAATAGTAAGCACATAAAAGTCGCCTAAATAAATGCAATTTCTTCTGACTTAAAATGTTGTTTTCAAAAAACAAACCTTTTTATATTACTATAGTCCATACTAAAAATCACAACTGTAAGGCAGACGACCACAATACGCCATGATTTTAGGACATCTACACTGCGCTGAATTATCGCTTAAAAAGAAATGCTACTAAAAGCCAGGATTCCTACACAATCGTACGATTTAATCACAAAAAAATCTGTCAGAATTCTGTCCTACTTAAAAAATCGTTTCAAAATGGCGTTATAGATGCCACACTATCATACAAAACAAGATTTTGCAACTCTGATCGCATGGAAAAATACTATTTTATGATTTTTTTCAAAAGATTATCAAATCGTACAGACTGTCAAAAAGTCTGTCACACACATACACTTTTACTCCACACTATCATACTTTTTGAGCACACATGCAATTTTTGACAAATCGTACGACTGAGTATGATAGTGAAATATCAAATATCATGTGTTACGTAAGCAGATTTGCAAGCAATAACAAGACATTCTCTTACAAACCAGCACAAGGAGAAGAAGTATTTTTTTGCTGGCGATGTACAAGATTGTGGAAGATTAATTTCTGAAGTAAAACTAAATTGAACTGCATTCTTTGTAGATTCCATGTACAAAAAATTATAAAAACAATAATAGAGCTACTTTAAAAATTTTTAAATAAAAATCAATAAATTTCAAATAGTATTTTCTCAAATATGTTATTTGTTAACATTTAACAAAAACACTACCATATTTTCGCTTCGCTGAGAGGTGTGCTCTGTCTGTTTGCCAAAATATTAAAGAGCAATAACAAAATAAATGCATGTCTGATCTTCCAACACAATGCAATGTGTTACTTTGCATTGCCAAAAAATGCCACAAAACTATCCCATTTAAGGGGATTTGGGGTATATTCTTGTTGCAATATTTTCGGTTGCCATTTAGAAATGTTTTTTATTTATCAACTTGTTGGTCTAAACAATTTATTTATGGTTTTTAAATGTATTTATAGTTGTATGCGACTTTTGGTTATCCTTTATAGTCTTCAGCTTTTTTATCGCCACAATAAAACTAGAGTTATGAGTTTTTCTTTTAAAAATAATATTTTATTTATTTTATTATTCGTATTTTAGATAAATTATTTTAAGTTGTAAAAGTTAAAAGTAAAAAGACACTTAAAAAATTATAATATTGAATGAGTAAATGATTTTTTAATTTAATATATTTGTAAAAAATAAAAAATACAATTAATAAATTGGTCACGCAACAAAGGATTTCATAAATTATAAAAAAAACAGCTACATACATACATATATTCGGTGTGATACTGGGGGTTTAGATGGGGTTTAAATGGTTTTAAAATTTCACAATAAATTAAACTTTTAGGAGAAAAGTATTATTTAAATTAGTTTTAAATCAAATAGACCATGTTTCTGTTATTACGTCACTTAGAAGCAGTAACATTATAAAACAGTAAAAAAATATAACTTTTTTTTCGTTAATTTTCAGGAGCTACGGCATACCCGTATCTACTTTATATGTATGTATATCGTGATATGAATTCATAAAAACCCTAAAAAATGTTTACAGAGGGGGTAGGAAAACTCGCTAATATGAAAAATTAACCAACATTTAAAAATATTATTCAGTTTAAGCTTAAGAACTTTAGTATTAATTGTAGGATTGCTGCAAAAGTTTACAGGAACATGCACAATAATCAATCAAATAGTCGATTTAAAATTATTCCAAAAAGTAATTAAAAAGAAAATAAATATAAATCCATGAGTGCTGTTGTTCAAAAACTAAGAGAAAAATACCAAAAGAAATAAATAAAATAAATATGTAGTTTTAATGAAGTGTTTATCGGTCATCGATATAACACTCTACGAATGTTTTTAACTCTGTCACGGTTTCTCTTTTTGCAACAACTAAGTAATGACGCAGTTAGTGAAAGGACTTTAGTTTTATTTTATGAGTTTTCTGAAAGTTTTATTTATGGACTTAATGAAGACTTTTTTAACAAAGCACAGTGGCATAGAAACTAGAAAATTGACGACAATTGCCAGCGAAGTATGACTTCACAATTTATTTTAAATTTCTAGCCACATAGAAAGCATTCAGTCAAATCCAAAGAGGAAGCATTCAATACCTCTCTCATCTTTACGTATAATTTCTCATTTCTTCATATTTTTCTATTGGGTTTATCTATATTTATGCATAAAAACCGAAAACTATAAATTTCGGGATTTTTATAAATATTTACAATAATCGAAATGTAGGCAAAAAATCGAAACCTTGATTAAAGTATAAATTAAACCATTACATCTGAGTATTCAGCAAAAAAATTCGATTATGCAGTGCAACACGGAAAAAAATAACCATATACGGACACCACTACGTGATAAAAGACAAAAAAAAAGAGACCTTTTTTTTGGTCTTTTATTACGTCCGTATATGGTGATTTTGCCATGACTTAAAAAACTACTATTTAATCAAATAATTTTAAATTCCACCAAAAGATTAATGTCCTTATCCAAAAAAAAATAAATTTTACATCAAATCTACATTGTTTCAAATTTTATATGAAAATTTTGTCTTAAAGTATACTTCAAGTAGACTTTTTATTTCGCATAAGGGCATCATTTTTACCAGAAATTTGAAAATTTTCTAAAAAGAAATATTTTTTAATTTCTTTTAAAAAATATCTTTGTTTTTCGTTTTGATATAAAAGATTTTAATATTTAAACTTTTTTACTATTTGGCTCCATTGTGCATCTTTAAAGACTCTATGGATACTGGGGACATGTACGCAAGACAGAAGTATAAAGTTTGCTTTCTAACAATTTTATGAAATTTCTAAAAAAAATTATTTAACGTCTCTTTTCGTAAAACTCATATTTAATAAAACATATCATTTAGGGCTGAAGTAACTATAATTGTTTATCTTTTATTTATGTTCACAAGAAAAATTGATATGATATATCGTATGTAGTTTTAATTCATATTTCGTCTTTGTAAAATATGGTTCATATTTAACTATTCGTTTTTTCTTACCGTATTAATTAAGAAAAAATAAAGGCGTTTCACATTTAAGTATTTAGCATATTCTAGGGATCGAAGAAAAAGGTTTTTACCTAACGAACATTCAATATTTGGAAAGTTTTCATACAGTTAAATCTTCAACAAAAATCCATAACATTATTGCTGAAAGCATATTTTATTTTAGCAAAATCTTGATTATCTGGAAATTTGGGCATTTGGGTTAACTTGAGTTTTATTTATTGTCTTATTTATTGCATTTTTTTATTTTATTATTTTTGAGAATTTATTTATAAGTTTTCACTATAAACGATTTCGAATTAACATTTCTTATTGTTGTTTTATAATTTTCATATTTCGTTTTTATATTTGGCTTCAGCCTTTTAGTATGGCTTCATTTCTGCCTGTTTTTATTTTCTTTAACATAAAAGCAATTCCTTTTAAAAGGATTTATTTTGCCTACTTTAAAAATGCTTTATTTCTTGTTTTTAGGGTTCCGTACACAAAGTGTAAAAACGCAACCCTATTGTTTTCGCTACAATGTCTGTCCGTCTGTCAGTGCCTTTTATCTCTGGAACCGTAATAGGTAGACTCTTGAAATTTTCACAGATTATGTATAGCTGTTGCCGCTATAGCAACAAATACTAAAACTTATAGGGTGTTGCGAAAGCGAGGTGTTATTCACGAATATGTGCCTATTTCGTAAACTGTAGGTGGGATACACTTGAAATTTACAAACAGTAATTAAAACTTAGTTCACTATATAAACAACTACAAAAAAATAAAACTAAAAATTAAAGGGTGTTCCGATAGTGGTGTGATTTGCATGTATAAGCCCTCAGTTTTGAACCATAATAGGTACACTCTTGAAATTTTCACAGAAGATGTGTAACTGTAGCCACTAGGTGTAGGTGTTCCTAAAGTGACGTGTTATTTTCCTTTATGGCTTTATTTCTTGAGCTATTGGAGGCAACCACTTAAAATTTGCAGTCAGTAATTTAATCTATGTTCGCGTTATAAGAAAGTATACAATATTAAACCAAAAAATTAAAGGGTGTTCCGATAGTGACGTAATTTGCATGTATGTGGCCTAAGTTTTAAACGATAATAGGTAGACTCTTGAAGTTTTTACGGGATGTGCATTACTATGGCCACTATAACAAATAGTAAAAATTAAAGGGTGTGCCGACAATGACGTGATATGCATAAACATTGACTCATTTTTTGCATGTATAACGACATATTTTTTGAAACGTAATAGGTAGACTCTTCCAATTTGTATAGAAGATGTGTTGCCATGGCCGTTATGAAAATTACTAAAAATTAAAGGGTGTTCTGTCAGTGACATGTTTTTCACGAATATTAACTTATTTTTTTAATAGTAATAGATAGACTCTTGATATATTCATAGAAAGAGAATTGCCATGGCCGCCATAGCAAATAAAAAAATTAAACGGTGTTAAGACAGAGCATGATTTGTACGTATTTTTTGAATGTTTACAGTAGATGTTGTACTTCGGCCTCTGTAACAATTACTAATATCTAAAGGCTGTTCCATCAGTGATATGTTTTTCACGTATAATACCTTATTTTTGAACCGCAATAGGCGCATGTATATTTTTATAGATAATGTATTACCATGGCCGCTATAATAAAAATTGCTAAAATTTAAAGGGTGTTCTAACAGTGATGCAATAATGACTTTAATTTTAAAATTAAAGGGTGACTTATAAGACATGAAAAAATTAACAACTTGAATTTTTAGAGTTATACTAAACATAGTACGTAACCCTACGTGTGTGAGAATAACTCGCACTTGACTAATTTATTTTATATTCTTTTAAAGGCAATATTATTTCAAAGTAATATTAAATTTAATAATCATTAGTGTTTTGGCACAAAAAATAAACAAATTAAAACTTTAATAATTAAACAATGTAGATTGTATATTTGCCGCTTTAATGGACTTTAATTGTCTTTGTTGAAAACCTTTGTATGCTAATTTTAAATAAAAATTAAAAATTTTTTTTGAAGCAATAAGTATTAATTTTTTGATCTCTTCCGCAAAATAGAGTTTTTTATTTAGGCACTTTGACAAAAGGCAAATAAATGTAGAAAAATTGCATTTCATTTATTAAATTTGTTCTATCTATCTTTATCTTGGTATTTTCGTTGATTCCCAATGCTTTTGAATTTACTAGAAATATTTTATTTCTTGTGAGTTTGTGGGTTTAATTTTCTATTCTATTCTATTGCTCAACGTTTGGTAAATTCGTTCCGATGTCACAAAAAACTAAATCGTGACTGACATTTGAATAAATCGTTTCCATGCTTATACTTCAACCTACACATGCAAAGATATACTTAACAATATTAAATGACGAGGTCAGTTCACAAAACTATCAGACATAACACATAGTTGTGACCCTAAGTTTGAAGTTAGAAAATACTACTTTGCTTAGATTTAGTTTCATGTTCATTAGTTACATATGCTAATCTCAGATATTGGAATTGGTCAAATTGAACGACCAAGTTATCACTTGATCTTTTCACTTGCGAAATTATGGAGGTTGTTGAATGTGTTCAAGGAATGCGAGCTATAGCAAATGCAATGAAGGTGCTCCACGTCTAGAATCTGTTCGATAACTATACATGAGCTGCATTCAGCCATTAGTTTTGAACAAAATTTTGTTTTTGAGAGTTTTCTGCAGCACGATTCGCTTATTTTGAAAAATTTATTCGGAAAAAAAAGCTGCCATATAAAATACAAACTAATCTAACAATTTATCATAATTTTACATGCAGCAATTTATAATATTTTGGCGTTTTTTCGTGATTAGAAACCGATTATTTAACACCTGACATCTATTGGGACAAGGAGATTACTACAATCATCCCAATAAAGGATGATTGGAAACCTGTGGATAACTTAACTGGAGATATTGGAATATATACAGATGGATCAAAAAAAGACTGTGGTACAGGAAGTGGAGTATTCTGCGAGAAGTTAGGAATCAGACACAGTTCTAGACTGGATAACCAACCTATGCAACCTTTTTTTAAGCCGAAATTTTTGCGGTGTATGAATCTGCTAGGTTACTATCTATGAGGCCGATTTTCTGTAGTAATATCACTATTTACATAGATAGTCAGGCGGCTTTGAAAGCACTCGGTAATAGGTGTATTAGATCGAAGGTTGTCAGCCGTTGTCGCAGAGAACTTCAAGCTCTCAACGAACAACACACACTGAAACTGTGCTAGGTGCCCGGTCATTACAATATCGTAGAAAATGAAGCTGCAGATTTGGATATAAATGTCAGATGTGTGGATGTATATCCTGGTCTTGATTCAATATATAGGAGGATAAGGGAACAATTTGGACGTGATGCCGACACAATGTGGAATAATTCATTGAGATACACACATACGAAATCCTTGCTGGGGGAAAAGGGTAATGGGGAAATGGATAAGCTGTTACGTATGAGTAAGGCTGAACTGAGAATATATGTAGGTATTATAAGAGGACATAACGATCTCAGATATTTCTTAAGAAAGATTCGACTTTGCGATAATGATATTTGCAGACGGTGTGGCGAAGAAGAAGAAAATACATTCCACTATCTTTGTGAATGCCCTGCACTATCACACATACGCAATAAATGTTTTGGCTCTTTTTTCTTTGAGAATATTTAGGACTTGAGGGGTGTGGAAGCTATGCTGATTGTCAAATTTGCGAGGATCAGTGGACTACTTTGAGGGACTGAATAGAACAGAACTATATACACCGGAAATATCAGAGGAGTCACTATGGATCAATAATGGTCTTGTGAACCTACACACAAACAATCATGTGTAATCCTCTCTAACCTAACCTAACCTAACCTAACCTAACTGTATTACCAACTTAATTATTTTAACAAGGCGGAGACTAAAATAACTTGTTCTTCAGAATTAATTACATAAAGATGTAATGCAAATACTTTTTCTTGGTTTTAAATAATTAAAAGTTAACTATTAATTTTCTTTTATCAATTGACAAACTTGGAATAGTGCAATAAAATATGAGTGGTTGGTTGTTCACACAGTCATATTTTTCCATGTTGTTATTTTAAAAATATGACTTTATGACAACTTGTGAATCCCCCAAATTTATATCCTAAAGAAAAACATTTTACTTCATTCGAACTAACAGTTCTAGAAAAATTTTCAATCAGTTTGGCAAGTGAACCATTTGTATACAACTTAAAATAATTTAAAATTCTTTAACACATCCTGAAGATGTACTTCAAATTTAACTCTTACACTTCATATTTAATTGTCATTCTACAGTAATTATTTGTATTATATACAAGTATTTGATTACCATGATTTTTCTTCGCAAATTGTCTTTTTACTTGGTAAATGATAAGAAATGACAGGCTTAACATGTTGCTGTTACTGCCACTTGATGTTGATGTTGATGTTTCTTTGTTTTATTTTTTTCTTATTGTTGTTGTTTTATACGCTATGTTAATAATATCGTTGTTATTATTGCCACTGTCAGTGTTGTCATTGTCATTATAAAATGATAACAACCAGTTGAGAAAAAATGTAAGAAATGAGTTTTCGCGACAGAGACATTAAAACTGTTTAAATAACAAAAGTCCTAAATGAAATAAATAAAATTTGTTTGTTTTTTTGCAAAAGAAGAATTAAAATATTTTTTTGTCAAATGTTAGTAGAGGAATGTTTATCTACAGCATTTTTTGAAGAAAATTTGTAAAACTTTGGTAATTTAAGATTCAATTATAGGAGATAAACTTTTCGGGAGCATTTTACTCCTTATTAAATTAAAAAATACATCAAAATCAATACATCGAATCATTATTCTGGGTTACCTTGTAGTAAAAAAGCGTAGATTGTTTTTCACAACTAAAATCTTTTTTTACTTTAAATCTCCTCCGGGTTTTTTAAAGTCAGCCAATATTTTGATTTTTATCTTTAGTTTCTTTCAGTATTTGTTTTGTTATTTAATTTTTATTTGTTTGGTTTTTGTATATGTTAAGACGGTTTGTAAAGTAATTAAGGAAATGAAGAATCACCTGAACATACCCTAATACTAAGAAACTCACTTTGAAATATTTCAAGAGTGAAAACAGCGGTAATTTCTTGATTCTAAACAACAACAAAATTAAAAACACAAGCACACAGGCAGAGAAACAAAGCATGTTAAAAATGACTTCCCAACGATTTCGTATAAACAATCACATTTATTTTAAACAGTACGAGAAGATGACTCCTTTAAAGCTAAAATAAGTCTATAGAAGCACATGTATATGTTTGTATGTATGGCATATCGTCTATATACATGCAACTACAAGTGCAAGTATGCTTCAGTTATAAAAAGGAAATTGTTAAAAAAAGGAAAATAATTTTTCTTTCTTTATGCGCACATAAATCCTTATAAAAATTTTATGGTTTATAAACTTATATTTGACTCTTTTATAGACAACCAGACAAGCATATGCATAAACAACTTTTTGGTTCTACACATTCAAAGATATACTCTTAATATGTAGTCACACAAACACATAATCTTACTATAAATTGAGGAAAAGAAAATGCAAAAAGACTCATACTTAAAAACAACTTTGTCATGTTAATAAATGTAGTGTCTACACAGTCAACAGAGACAGAGACAGACAGATACATTAGAATGGCCCCACACAAAAAAATTGCAAATTTCTTTAAAAAAAAATAAAATGAAAAAAATTATTTATAAAAACGGAAACAATCAGTAAAATTATGCTTTTATTATTATTCGCTAGCACAGGTTAAATTCGATTTAATTACAGAAATAAATTAATTGTTTTTTTTAAGTTTGAAAGAAAATTTAATATAAAAAAACACATGCAATTCTAATTCTGGTTTTTTAATCGCAAATCGAAGTTATTTTATATAAAATTAAAATATGTTCTTATCAGCTTATTAATCCAGATGCGTATCTTTGTTATGTTAGTGTTATACATAAGGGACTTTGTGATCCTTTCAGACAACCAAATTACTGTGTTACCAGCGGAATTACATGCTCTTGAAAGAGCAGCGAACTGTATTATAAACAACAGAAGAAACAAGAGTCCTCGAAAGGCACTGAACTGGCTTGGGAACAATAGCAGAGGCATCAGGAAGATCAAGAGCAAGTTTAGTTCAATTATGAAATTGTGGCAAATTCTGCTGTCATCCTTACTTGCCTGCGAACAACTGTTTTTTGTATAGAAGTCTATATAATATGACTATCAACACTATACATGTATGTCATTTCTCTTTAGGCCTACGTTTAGCGCGTCAGTGATGCCCTTACAATTCGAATTAGCATTAACTGAACTATTCGGGTTGATCAACCGCAATGATAATCTGATCTCGAATCAAAATAGAGCACCATAACTACTGAACGATTGCAACTACCCTTACTACAATTACACTGTGAAACAAATTCAAGTTAGCAAAAATTAGGTCGATTCTGAGAGTGAGAGGTGAAAACAGAGGCTAAATTAGAAGATCCGTATCGCGTCGCTTTTTATGTTAGTTCGTATTTTTTTTCGAAGGTCGATTAAAAAAAAATTCGAAATAACATAAACCAATGCCGCGATACGGGTCTTCTAATTTAGCCTCTATTTTCACCCCTCACTCTCAGAATCGACCTAATTTTTGCTAACTTGATTTTTTTCCACAGTGTTATAAATGATAGATAAAAATATTCTAACTCTCAATAATTGAACTGAAAAAGATCATAATTTCTTCTACCTTGATATCTCACGAAATTTTTTGTGGCGGTATTTCTTTTCCTCATCTTCTTTTGTCCCCTATCACCTAAAGTCTCGGTTTTTTTTTTCTTCTATTTTCCATTTTACTGAGCATTACATAAAGTGGTCAACTATAACGAACTTAAAAAATACGTCTGCCTAATTTTTCTTCAAAATATCCGAAATTGTTAGAGAAAGCGAAACGGTTTCATTATTATTCGATATTTATTGTCGTCTCTATAAAATTTACTACAAACAAAAAGCAAACCTCATCACCAAGGTTACTGCTAAAAACTATTAAAATCCCAAATCTCTACCATTAGCTTCTTAAGCCTCTTGATCAACTTCCGTTAATAATAATAATAGTTTAAATGAACTGATGGTTCGGTTTTAAATTATACCTCTCCCCAGGACAATAACTAATAACCTGGTTGGAATTGTATGCTCTTGCAAATTCTAGATGTAAGTATGATAAGTCCTTTATCGGTCCACGCCAGCTTTTTTTACTTTCAGGCCTAAAAAGGCATCCAATGACCTTTCCAATACCCAAAACCGAGGTTTTAAAGTCGTCAAAGTGACACGAGCTTCCAGGACATCACGTTTCTGAATGGGGGAAGAGTAATCAATTAAATAAATATAATAATTTATATTCTCATGATTGGTTTTGATAACAGACTTAAGGTTTTTCAAAAGTAGTTTTAGTCTTATCATTTAAAACCTCTATGACAAAGTAGACATATCTTTATTAAATTGGAGAGCTTTATTCGTATAACGTTTAAAGGCAAATTAAAGATCGAGCTAAATATAACAACCCTAATATTTATATTTATAAAAATGTATATAAGTGTATAAGAGGATACCCCTCTAAAACAAGAAAAAACATAGACATATGTTTGTACATAATTGCACATTTCCACACACATATGTAATATTCAAAGCCTTGTGTATATTGAAAAACTTTTGGTTAAAAGGTTAAAGTTTAAAAAGAAGAAATAAAAAGCAGTTGGAGTATATTAATGAACGGTGAGTAACTTTATAAGAGTAAAATGTCGTTGAGTTGTTGTTGTTGTTGTTTTAACAACAAAACTACACACATATTAAACAAATACATATGTATATACTTAAGAGTGAATAAGATTAACTAAGTATAAAGACTAAAAATCATTTTGGTTTAAGGTGTTTAAATACCGGCCAGTTATTTAAAGGAGTACAAAAAAGTAGATACATACTTAAATATGGTTCAACACAAAAAAATGTTTGCACCAATTCAAGGTTTTAATTGTATTCAGATACAACTTAAATTTAATTATTAATTAATTCAATTATAGTTGACACATTACTTTATTCATTGTTAATTAAATATAAAATTAACACAATTAAAAAATTAATTAAATTTATATCTGAAACTAATTAAAACCGTTAATTGGAGCAAAACAATTTTTCTGTGTAATAGTACACAGAAAAACTTTTTTACGCCAATTAAAGATTTTATAGTTCAATATTATAATTTATTTAAATATATATTCGTTTAAAACAGAGCAAAAAATTCTTAATTAAACATATATTTGAATTAATGTATATATTTACTTCGTCAACTATTTACTCCGCCATTTGGCCGTGTGATATGATAAAATTATTTAATAAATTTTCATAAATTTTAAATATTTTAAAAAACAACATCTTCTAGAAACTGCTTTTTGATGTTTGTTAAGTTTAATGTATAAAATTGATTTTGTTTTCTTAATTTGATTTCAGATTTCAAATATTACAAGGATTCCTGCTTCTGGTAAGTAAGAAAAGCAAAAAAAAACAAATTTTTTCTTAAATTATAAATCAAAAATATATCGTCAAAAGAATTTACTCGTTTTTTATCTATTATTTTTATAAATTAAGAGCAAAATGTTTTTCATTCTCCAACTACTCCATTCATATGCAAGTTATTAAATATTTAAGAAAAAAAATAATGAAATTCCTAGAAGTCTACACGCAAAATACTGTAACAAATATTCATACCTGAAAGAAATTTGTTGTAGCGAAAAAATCACGACAAAAAACATGTGAAATTAATCTCAGAACAAACATTGAAATGTATATTTGTACTATGATATCATTAGTACAAAAATTGAAAACAGCAACCGGAATAAAAAAATGCATTTAAAAAAAAAACATGCTGACGAAAGGGACGAAACAAATTTTTATATTTTCTGTTGCACCAAACGGTATCTTGAGACCAACTAAAAAATAGATTTTATTTCATATTTAACATATTTAATACGGCAGTGGTAATAACTGAAAACTGTAAAAAATTAGTTGTCCAACTTAAACCTTGATTATATTAGACCTAAACTTTTAAACTAAAAACTTAAAACCGCTACTACCTAGTCAACTTCATAGATTTTTGACTGATTTGACTAATTTTTGACTGATTTTTTTGCCTTCTGTTCAGAATTTTGCAAATCAAAAATGAAATTACGACTCCTGGCAAGATAAGGCCCCTTTCGCCAGCTTGCGTCACATATATAGACATACTCGTAAATATTTTTACTACTGCTAATACGAATTCATTAGTTGTAAAGACAAACAAAAAACACGTTACTACTAAATAAAAATACGAAATAAAAACATATATCCATGTATACGTATATATAAGCGTAAAAATATTATGACTCATCATGTCATGGTAGCACAGCGTAGAAAAACTCTATTTTTAATTTTTTTATGTTCTGCAAAGCAAACTTTTTGAAGTTGAAAATGTAGGAATACAAACATACACATTAAAACTATATCACAAATATGTATATGAATAGACAAGAAATCATGTAAAATAAATGTGCATGTGTATGCATCGTTACCAATACATAGGCAAACACCACCCCTATTTGCCAAGTATTTTATGTCTCGTGCTCACAAATAAACAAAAACGTACACAGCACAAACCACCCCATATTAATGAGTCAACATGTTTATTTTTTACTATTCATTTTACTTATACTTCTGCATCACGTTTACGATGTGCACAGTGGAGCAAATGTGTAAAATTAACATTTCATTGCATTGCTTGCAGAGAAACTCTTGTATTTCGTATAAAAACATTTATTTTTTTTTTTCATTTTCAAAGATGTAATTTTATGTGAGTATATGTTTGCATGCTTTTGCTTATTTTGGAGTAATTTGTTGTTTGCTTTGTTTAACAAAATTTGCTGTGCAGTTAAAGCATAATATGAACACAAAAACCCTTACGCATATGCTGCACATTTTAGAAATACTAAAACATAAACACTCATACATGCTTGAACGCACACATGACAAATTTTAATTTTACGAAAAAATTGTGGTTTTATGTTTGGCTGAGAAGAATTGAAAAAAAACTCGGTGAAAATACTAAAAATGCAATTACTTTTCATTCAGCAAATTAAAATATTTAAAGTAATCTTAAAAGGTACTTTTCATAAATTCAATTTCCAAAACGGTACATTTTTTAAAGATATTTTTTGTTAATGTAGTAAATGTGGCTTTAAAGGTAGTTTCCAAAAGGAAACCTTTATTAAGAGCTTTTTAAAAGATTTATGATTTGGCCTTTACATTCAAACGGTACTTTTGACAATGAGCTTTGTTAAAAAGGTCCTCTTTCCAAGGGTACTCTTTGTAGGTATATTTCTAAAGGTACTTTTTTAAAAAAGCTTATTGCTAAGGAAGTACCTATTCGAAATATACTTTTTTATAGTTACTTTTGTGAAAAGAGAATCTTTGGTACTTCTTAAAAAAATAATCTTTTTAGAAAAATTTTTTTAAAAAGGCATTTTTAAAAGACCATTTCATAAGAAAATATTTTTAAACGACACTTTGAAAAACTATTTTTAACGGCCCTTTTGAAAATATACCTTTTGTACAGCCACCATTTATAAAAGGTAATGTTTTACAAATTCTTCAAAGACTACCTTTTAAAAGATACTCTTTTGAAATGTACTTTCAAAACATACTTTTGTAAAAGTACCTCTTTTAACAGTGTTGTGCTAAAAACCAAAGGTTATCTTTCATAAAGGATTCCTTTATAAAACTTTAAATTTTAAAAGACTCTTTCTCAAAGGGTCCTTATTAAAATCATTTCTGAAAGGGTTCGTTTATAAAACGTACTTTTTGAGGTGTAAATTTTTAAGTAATATTTTAGAGACTGTGTTTTTATTCTTTTTTAAAGGAAAGATTTAGGAACTTTTTTAAAGAAAAATATTCATATCAATGCATTCTTTCCAATAACAACTAAATGGGATTTTTTAAAGTTTTTATAGAGCTCTGGTTTGCTTTTCTGTCTTTATACTATTTTAGAAGAAACATATTGTAACAAAACATTTTTAAACACTTTTATGCCCTTTTATGCAACAGATATAAATTCTACTTGAAGTGTACTTTAAGACAGAATTTGAACATAAAATTTGTTATAAAGTGGACTTGAAGTAGACCTTATTTCTTTATTATAGGGACATTATTATTATACTTTAGTACGGATGAACTTCTCTTCTTTTAAATATGCTCTTTAAAAAGGGCTTTTTTAAACATTGGACTTTTAATGAGAATTTTAAAGTAATTTATTTTAGAAGTATTTTTTCAAATAAATCTTCCTTTTATCTAATCTACTTTATTGAAAAATTTTTTCTAAAAGAAATTTTAATTTTTTAAACTTTTAATAAAGTATTTATTTGTTTTAAAAAATGTTGTTTCTATTGTACAATAGATATTATTAATAACGTTCTTTAAAAGGAACTTTTTTCTAAGTACCAGTACTAGTAAATATAAAAAATTATATAAAAAGTGCCTTAAATAGGTATTTCTTGTAATTACTTTTTAAAAAATCAAAATAAGTCGACAGTACTTATTTAAGAAAGCCCTTAAAAACACATTTTTCACCGGCTACCACAAGCCGGCTCAATTTTAGTACAAGCATTTATAAACATACACAGCATTAAGCTTTAGGTGTATTTGTTTCAGTTATTTGTCTGCGGCCGCACCAACAAAATTTTCAATAAATTTTTTTTTATTAAACATTTTTCGCTTGTTATTCCTGGCTGCTTCTGCTTTGCATAATCGCCGATTTTAGTACGTTGTTCGATTATAAGTTTGTGTACATGTTGTGTCATTTTAAGACTGGTGGTGTTGGCGTAGTTCAAGTGATGTTGTTAAGCTTCAAAACAAAGTAACGACAACAGAAAAATGTAAAATTTAGTAAGAGTAATGAAATAGAGAAAAAAAAACTACCCTTAGGTGGTGGTTGATTACATACGTATAAACATGTATACATATATGTAAGTTGTGTGATGTCCTTCTGTCATAGTATCTGCTTGAATGGCAGATTATTTGACTGTCAGTCACTGCAAGGCTGCAGGCAGTTTTTTCTTATTTTTTTTTTTTGTTTTCTTTTGCTCTTCCTATACATTGAGGGGGTTGCAGTGTTAATCGTTTCAGTTGTAGTGTATTATTTGCGTAAAATATTTTGTGTAGTAAACAGCTAATGTGGCAAAAGTTTGTTTATATTTTAAATTGAATAGAAATTTAACAGCAACATGTTTAAATAACATAAATGTATAGAAACATTGGTAGCAAATTTCTCTAAAAGAAAAAGTATATTTTTATTTAAATTTTGTAATAATATATTCTGTCTGCTTTTCGTTTGCGTTCGCATCACGTAAAAACTACTAGATGGATTTTAACAAAATTTTGTGAGTAGGTACCTTGGCTTCCTGATCCCAATATAGGATACTTTTTTCTCCTAAAAGTATCTATTTTCCAAGAGAAAGTAAAAAAAAAGCAATGAAAGTTGGCAATTCCTGCTTTAAAGGTACTGATATTTTCGTTATAAAAATGGGATATTTAAAAAAGGTTACGCACCTTTTATTTTTGAAAGTGAGATAATTCAAAAACTGGGATATATTAAGCATGGTTGCGCACCTCTTTCAAACAAATTGAAATTGAATAAAATATTATAAAATAGGGCATAGAAAATTTGGTTTCATTTCATTTCATATCTCATTGGTGTTCAACAAGCAATATCCATCCTTCTAGTCGAATGTAACCACAATAATTTAGAAAATTAGGACCAGCGGATAGGGATTTTGTAAGCTTACTTTCTTAATTAAAGTAATAATATATTAGTCCCAGTTTAGAAGGGCATGTTGTGAGCAACATATTATTATTATTATTGAGGCAAATTTAAAAAAGCAAAATAAGTGTCAAGAAAGCGTGTTGCCGAGTACTGAACACAAAAAATGTTCTCTCTCCCACACGTAATATTCTCCCAAACAAAATGTTTCCCTTCGAAATGTTTTCGTGTCTAAATTGAAACATTCTTAAACTTTTATGTATAAAATATTAAGAACAAAATATCGGAACAAACAAAATATCGGAAAAATGGCCGCTGAGGCGTAATTGAGGTTATATTCCGCTAATGTGCTTAATTATCTCATCCTTTAGCTCTTTAATTATTGCTGGCTTATCGAAGTATACATTTTTTTTCAAATAACCCCAAAGAAAGAAGTCCAACGGTGTCAAATCACATGATCTTGGCGTCCAAGTGACATCGCCACCATGTGACATAACGCGTCCAGTGAATTTGTCATGCAAACAGCCATTGTTTCGTTAGCTGCGTGGTAAGTGGCACCGTCCTGTTGAAACCACATATCGTCCACATCCATATCTTCCAATTCGGGCTGCGGAAATTCTGCTTAATGACGCATCCTCTGAGGTGAAAATGTGCTTCATCAATGAAGATGATTTTTTTCGAAAATTGACTATCCACTATTGCCATTTCTTCCCGCGTTGCTCGATTGTGTATCTTTCCATGGTTCAAATTGAGTTAGTCTGAAATTGAGAAAAGTCCAATTAAATGCAGAAAAAAACTTGACGTTAAGGAGTGATTCACATTCAACATCGGCCCTTAAAATTTAACCACCCGATACTATTGGATTATATGACCCAAAACTAAGTTAAATTTTCTCAGTGTCCTGCTACGTCAATTTTGAGCTGTTAGATAAGATTTGCATTTTGCACTTTTACAAAAAAAAAAAAATCTCATAACTAATAATACTTATCTGTTAAGGACTTTTTCGAAGAGATTTTCTAAATTAAAATTTGCTCAGGGTATAAAATACAATTTAACTTTCATTCAAAAAGCATATTTTGTTCATTCCAAAGTTTTTATTTTATAATTTTTGTATTTATTAACAAAAATTTTCATTTAAGTCTCTCATCGTTGCTTTTACACGTTTGAATGTCGAACAGATTGTTTGTAAACATGAAATAAATGCGGAAACTAGGAAACTAAAAAACTTCGCTCAATAAAACAAAAATCGCCAAAGGATCCATAAAAACGACAAGACAAATATAAGTTCGAAAAAGGATAAAAAGCTACCACAACAACAACAGTTGTAATTGTTGTTGTAGACAACATTTGGTATTTGTAAATTGCATTTAATATAGTCTCGTCCACATGGCGCCTTTTGTGTGTGTGTATTAATTTTACGTCTTTGGTTCTGTGAAATAAAGTTTGTATGTGTGTGTTAGTCAACTGTTGTATTTGCAGCTTTTTCTGTTTAACCAACACTAACAAAAACAATAACATTGTAGTAATAATAAGGATAACAATGTAATAAATTGTAATAAATTAAATATTCAGTAAAAGTCCAAAAAAGTGGTTAAATGCAATTTCTTATCTTCCTTTTTCCGCATTGGACTCAAAGTTATTCATTGTTTTGTAAATTTTCTAATTAGTAAATAAAACTTTACTTAATTCCAATTATAGAGCACACCAATTTTTTTTTTAAATGCAACTGCTGGGACCTTGGGAGAAAGGGATAACATGAAAAGAGTTTAAATTAAATGTTTGCCAAAGAATATTATGGTTGAAATTTTTAGTGGTCAGGTAATGAATGGCCCTTAAGTTAATGATGCTCCTAATTTTATTTGCTTTGTTTTTAGTTTTGGAGCTATGAGCTCTAAAGTGAAAGTGAGAATTCTTGATTATTTTTTCACATATAAATAAAACTTAGTCTTGTGTAGTAGTATCCTGCCAACACATTTAAAATTCATGATTCGAAAATGATGTTGCAAAACTATTATGCTTTTCATTGTTATGTAGCTCTACTTGGTCTTGTAATGCTCTGCTCGGTAACATTAATTACGTTTGTCTATGACAGGTTTTATTTATACATTATCCACTATGAAAGCTGGTCTTATTAAATAAAGACAGTGGCTTAATATTCAAAATATATCCACAATATATCTGTAATTTTCATTTGTTTCTTTCTAAGCAAAGAAATACAGCTCAACATATCTTGGTTACAATCATATGACACCCATTTCTTATGTTTTAAAACATTCCAATATCTTTAAAAAATGTTAATAATTTTTTAACCAAACCTAAAAAGGAAGGAAGTAAGCTTTAGAGATGCTCAAAAAGCCCCTTGGCAGGAAGGCCAGTAAGGTACTCCGATATAATAGAAGTACCTTAAGCTGGATAACTGCATTACTGACAGGTCTTGAAAACTTCAAGTATCATCTTGCTAAGATGAAAATCGAAAAAGATGATACTTGCAGACTGTGCCTGAAAGAAGCTGAGATGATAGAGCATATTTTGTGTGAATGTATCTAGCACCACGGACACAATGTCATGGGAAATTAAGCCTTAGATAAATATTAACAATTAAAAGAGACTCCGTGATTAGAAAGAAGGCCGACAGTTACCAGTCGATAGCCTGAAATCGCTAAAGTAGCCCGTGATTCAATGAATGTTAGGTTGTCGTAAATTACAAATCGGTTTCCTATAATCATTACGGACGGAAGGGGTTTGTAGGAAGTGCTCTGCTTCGATATTCCCCTAATTTTTTTTTTTAATAGAAGTAACACCCAGGCAATTAATGCCTATATTAACAGTGTTTTTACCTTTGTAAAGAGATAGGAGTAGATAAGACAAATGGTTAGTGTGATTTTAGAACAATATTGCAGCGTCTCTGATATACATCTGCTGTACACCAAAATGGTATGATCGCACTGCCCCATAACCGAAAATACTGCGCCATAAGTTGGAAAATATTCAAAGGCGCCAACATAGAATTTTGAGAATGATTACCGGTATTCCATGGTATATTTAAAACTCGAACATTCACAATGAGCTAAACGTGCCATTGATTAAAACAGAATCGCGAAACATACATTAACATATTTTAAGAATATTGAAATATGTACATCCAAACCCTTTGGCCCGTAACATCATAAACGACTAAGAAGGAGGGATATTGCTTTTTTCAACCAAACCTTTGGTAATGTATTCAAAATGATAAAATAAATATTAGTATAATTTAATTATATAAGTATCTCAAATACGAACATTAAATTGAAAAAAATATTATTAAATTATTTTAAACACATTGTTTTGCAAAAACCATAATAAAGTTGTCGCGGTACTTTTATAACAAGAATGATAGAAGACAAGATTACGCCATGCGCATTTTTTCCCGTTAGATGATGTTGTTCGGTCAATGTAAGATGGTCAAATCTGTAATGGCTGCAAATAAGTACGTCCATATAAATGTAAGTAATAGGCAAAAATTGGCAACACTAAAAATAAACTCTCATTATTTATACTAAAAAGTCTCATAATTTATAGTTATACTCTCAGTCAGAATTATTAGCTAATAGGAAGACATTTTCGTGACGTCATTAGGCCGATCCTTGATTCTATAACGCAATTTTAATCTCTCCCCACTAATTGAGAATACATTTTGTCTCTCATTAATAACTAACTGTATTAAAGGGTAAGTGTTGTTAATTCTATAAAGATTAAAACAAATTCTTGCGAATATTTCTTCTTTGCATTTAACTCAATAAAAATCAATTTAAAAATTAACGAGGCGGAAAACAAATAAAAATTTATAGCTAAAAAGACTAATTAATTGCCAACAACAAAAGTTTAAAATACATGAAATTTTCTTAAGCGTGTTGAGACTTAGTTTAAAGTTTAATAGTCATAATAACTAACAAGAAGACTTGATTTAAGTAAAGACAACGATATCATTACACTGGTGGTTGGTTGAGATTTTAGAAAATTATCAGAGAATGACAACGTAATGTCAGATTGAAAAGTCAATTTTTAACGTGACATGTTACAAAAAAAACAAGAATTAATGAGCCTTGAAAAGACATGAGAAAGTATGAATAAGTGTGCAAAATTTTTATTTAACTTAAAAAGCATGACATGACATGACACAACATGACAAAATATAAAAATAGTCGGGCATGTTCTGTAATCCGAAACCGAGTGAAATTGAAATCGAATAAATTTTTAAAGAAAAATATAACTTAGTTGCGCTTATTATTTTAAAACATTAGCAATCCAGGAAGTTATGTGAATGGTCTTTAATCAAATGTATAAAAAATAATATCAAAATGGTGTAAGATTCAAAAGTTATGACCATTTAAAATTTCATTCGGATTCAATTTCACTCCGTTTCGGATTACAGAACATACGTGAATATAAAATCCAAACACATATTTCGTTTAGTTTAAAAATTTTCGCATACTTTTTCTATATCGTATGTATTTTGATTTTTGTTACCGGAAGTCTGCTCAGTGTTCAAAATGCAAAGTGTGAGTAGAAAACGTCAAGATTCCATCAACTCATGCTTGAGTTTCATTAGCATTACCGGTTTCAATTACTTTGTGTGATTTATTTTTACTTCTTTTTTCTTATTAATAAAACCTTCATTATTGACACTGCGTAGAGCCATAAAAGCATCAAGAATTTTCAACAATGTCATCATTATCGTCATCAGCTAAACCTGAGCATCATAACTTGGGATTGTATATACAGCAACGAAGATATAACACGAACACGTAGCTTCAGCACACACCTACTTATAAAGCAAATGAAATAAAACGAAATAAGAAAAATTTGTAATTTTATATACTAATAACAATTCAAGAAAAAGAATCAAAAATATAAAAGCAAACAATTTACAGTGGAGAATGTTGATGAGAAAATAACAAAATGTGATTATTTTTCAATATTTTTACAAACGGTTTTTTAATTTTGTTTCGAAAAAGCTTTTCTATGTTAAAGGCTATAGTTTTCCCTTTTTCCGTGTTTGATAGAAGCCTTGAATAAGATTATTTATACAGCCTTGTTCACTGTAGAACGAATTAAACTAATAACTCGAGGAGCTCAATGAGTGATCATGCACATCATCTATAGCCATAAAACTATCGTTTGTAAAGAACTGACAAATGACCATCATAGATTTAACACTAGCATTTACTTAAGTGAAAAAACATTAAACTTGAATAACAGAAAATATTGATGGCTAAACTGAAACGTATTTTATCACTTGACTGTAGATTTGTACACATCCTTGCAATATAAAAGGAAATGTTTTTTTTTATTTTTTCGTAAGAAGAACTATATTACTATACATTTTTTGTATATATATATATATATATATATTTTATTAATTTTGAAAAATTAGTCTCTGTAAATCATAGAAAATATTATACTTAAGTACTCGGTTAACACAAATTTACAATTTATACTATTTAACTAAAGATATTTTGAATAAATAAACGTATAAAAAATAAAACGAGCCCTGAACATTTTCATTCCACAAGATCTGAGGCAAATTTCACAAAATTAGCAAAGTCTAATATTACTAATATTGCTAAATGTAACTTAGTATTTAAAAGCAAGTTGGGATGTTAGTGGCATTATAAAGCGCTTTGTTTATTTGAGCTCTGCCAGAGTTTTCCAAAGACTCGGGAACCAGTTACCTTCTTATTGTAGTAAATTATTATCATACCAGTAAAAAAGCCAAGGGAGGGTCCTGATTCTATAAATCTCTTCACTAACATGACCCTCAGGAATAGGAACCCAACATGCTGGTACTCTATGGTAAGTAATAAGTTTATTTACATATGTTGCACAGTAGGCTGGGACGTTGGTATATGGCAGAAAATAAATGTTTGTATTACCCGCTTAATAGCGATAAAAATTTGTCTTTTTATGTAAGAAGTTATTCTACAAAGTTTCATTGTGCTTGAACCACATCTTGAGGTGCCGCAGAAGCCTTGAACATATTTTTTCTGTATAAATCTTATATAGTTATATTTTTTAATTTATTGGTGGTTTTTTATATTCACTATTATTTTTATTTCGTCATTTTATAACCTTTTTTCACGTTTTAATACCTGAATGGGGTGTAAAAACTTTAAAAATATTTTTTTTTAATTTACTTTTTTTCTTTGTTGTAGTAAGATAGGGGTAGTTATGATATTTTAATGATTTTTCTTTGACTAAAACTTATTTAATGTACTTAGCATGGTCCTTTTATTTATATAATACAGTTTTTGCTGTTCCAAAAAAATTAAATTTGTCAACTTTTAAAAAATTTCGATCTGCGGCATTTGGATTTGAGGCACCTCTTACCCTACTCCAATCGTCTTTATACTATTTAATATTGAAATAGAAAAAAATATTTTTTCGTTCCACCCTATTGGACATTCCATGACAACCCTAAAACTTACCTCAAATGAATAAAGACCCCTAAATCAGCTTAGCTATCCCACATCGGATAGAGTTGTATACCTATTGTGTTCCTCCCCAAGAATTCCCAAGAACATAAGAGGATAGGGTATACTACTTTCCAAAGAAATGTTGGATATTAACACTCGTGATACTATTTTTTTGCTTAGAACCATTAGGTAAGGGTCTTTTTTTATAGGGAAAAACTATATACAAGTTTCACCAACGAAATGTCCGATAGCCTAAATCCTCTTCTACTTTTATGCACAGGGGAGGTATATGAATAACAGATCCTAGGACGTAGTGAGGTAGGTGTTCATGACCCCAGCAATAGAGTAGCAAACATGAAGGAAGGTCTTCTCAAATTAAACCTTGTTTGGTCTTCGGCTACCAATATTGGCCTTGAAGTGGTGTAGTAAGACCAGTAGATCATTCGTTGTTTAAACCCCCTTTTATCAGGAGCAGGCGTAAATTGCTGTTCCAAAGTATATTTGTTTAAAGTCAGTGTTTAGTGAATAATGAATCCCAGATATTGGACATCATTAGATAATTTAACAGCCAAAACGTTTAATATCGGCCTGATGAGTCTCAGATTTTTATGACTTGTATGTGGTACTAGAACGGTTTTTGTGAGGTTTAAGTACAACTCTATGGACTTGCGCCATTTGTCGACTAGTGGCATAGTCTGCTACGATATACTATGTTAGAATTAGGTTAAATTTTTTATTTTTTTTTTGCATAATTTATTTATTGTATCTTCAATTTTTTGAACTCGTATCTTAAGTATAAAATAAAAAATATACGTTTAAGTCCAGCCAGCGCTAGACAAAAATAATGTTTGTTTCACGGATTTTGCAATCATTTGTGGGTCATCTTTCTAATGTACGGCCAAGAAAAGCAATATCTCTTCTTTTTAGACGAATGTAACTAGGTTCATTCAGCATGCTACGCGCCAAAGGTTTTGGATGAGATTCAAGCCTCTTTAGATATGTGACTGCGTGTTTCGCTATTTCTGCTTTAACTTTAACTTAGGTTAAATAACAATTAGCTTTTCTGTAAAAAAGAGGTTTCAAGAATAAAAATTAAAAAACAGTTTCGAGAAACCTGTACATCAGGTGAGCTGGAAAATTTTCATTTCGGCATATTACACTTATTTACCCACTTAACAAAATTTATGCTATTACTTTGATGAAATTTTGTATCCCATTTATATCGGACCATTTGTAAACATATTAATGCAATTCTAGTAGGATAAACTCTTTTATTTAGACTTTGGGATGTTTAGGCACTAGGATTTGCAGACATTCTAAATTCTCCAGGTTTTTTTTTTTTTTGTTGTTTGAAAAGTACTAAGTGCAACCAAAATTGACAAAAGCTACAATAAAAAACTACGTAAGGAGTTTTCTTTAAAAATATGCCACTTTTGGATGTCTCATATGCAAATGTAATTAAAAGAACGATTGAAAATAAACGTTAACAAAAATTTAACAAGGAAAGTTAAATTTTTAATAAACACACGGCAAAACAGCAAGCATATAAATATTGCTGGTTTTCTTAGAATGATTTCAGTACACTTGCTTCATTCTAGTTGCCATCGTCGTCATCTATTCATCCCATTCACACTAAAAAAAAAACTCAAAAAGCCAACTCAACCAAACAAGACTGAACCAAATGAGCTCAAACATTGCTTTGGCAAAAGATATCCTTGTATTTGATTTTTATTCCGTCAACCTGTTTTCTTCTAGTCTCTGTGTGAATCATGTTTTGAAAAGCTGATGAGATTATTTTACTTGTATACATGGCGACCTTTGTTTAGCCGCTTTTATGGCTGTATTTCGCTTGTTTTTGAAAATTGCGTCCCTGCTAAATTTTTGAAATGTTTGTGCAAAATTACTCTTGCTGCTGTTGTTGACTGTGACTGTTGACAAGCCTTAGTAAGGAAAGAAAATCAATAATATTTGTACTTGAAAAATCCACAAGAGAACATGGAAATGTTTGCAAAAAAATAAATTTGCAGTGACTGAAAGTTTTTATTGATTGGTATAGAGAGAAGCAGAAAAGCCATTACTAATTTGAAGTGAAATGTTATCCTTTCTAAAAAGCTTTTAAAAGTAAATATTTTTTTTTGCCTCTTTTAAGCTAAACCTTTGGCATAACTAATCTTTATAGTCTTAATTATTTTTTTCGTTAATAAACGTCATTTTTTACTTTAGTTAACGACTAATTAATTCTTATAATTAGATGTTGTTGTCATACTTTCAGAGCTTACACATAAACAGACAAAGTTTAAATTTTATTCTGAATAACCTCTCAACCCGAGACAGGTCCTGAAACACATAAAGTCAAAAAATAATATAACTTAAAAATTCCATAACCTATTTATAGAAAATGTAATACTGAACCAGTTAGCAGGGCTTCGGCTATTTCACGAGTTGTATTTTGAATGATATAAGCACTTGTGGTCGCGATGGTTGCAAGCCATCTATGCTTTTCTCTCTTCGTAGTCTACGAATTATAGCAAAATTTCGTAATTTAGCGATGCAAAGCATTCGGATGTTAAAAGAGCTCTTTCTAAGAAAACGGTACAAATTAAAATAAAATCAATCAAATCACACTTGCTTTGGAACTAATCTTTTTAATTGTTACATTTTCTTTAACTTATCAAAATTACCACACAATTTTTTTGTAGGGCATTCTACACAATAAAAGTTGATTTGAAGTTAAAATCAGCCATATTGAATTAAAATTTTATTTCCTGTCTGTACAACACGTTGATGTAGACAAAAATACACGAAGGATCTGATAGCAGAGTCGTCTCTTCACTTACAAAAGTTTATAAAAGTGTCAGTGTGCGTACTTTTATAACCCAGCGAACGTACAAGTTTGATTTCAAAAAGAAATTGGTTTTAAATCAAACACTTTCTCAAATGGAAAACTTTCGGAAATACTTCCTTATTTAGCACTTCTTTATTTCCATTTCAATTAATCTTGTGACATTGTTTTTTTAATAATATATTTGTATTCTTACAACATAATACCAATGTGCATAAAACCTAATAATGTAATTATACATATAACTCATTTCATGTCTGTCTGTGTTCACGTCACCTCAAAACTACTGGATGGATTTTAACAAAATTTTATGAGGAGGTACCTTAGTGCCTTTATTCCAATATAGACTATTTTTCCGCAGAAATATCTTATTTCCAAGAGAAAGTGTAGTAAAAAGCACTGAAAACTGAAACGACGATTTTTTTACGATTTAAAGATACTGCATACTTCAAGGCTTTTTTTTATTTTTAAAAGCGGGATATTTTAACACTGTTGCGCAACAGATGGAGCTGTTTTAAAATAATTACAATATATGTATTAAAAGCGGAATATTTTAAACACGACTGCGCAACAGATGGCGCTGTTTTAAAATAATGACAAAATATGAATTACTTACAGCCAAATAGCCACTTGAATACAATTTGTATTTGATTTGTATTTTTACTATGTGGAATTATATTTTTAGAATTTTATGTAAATTTCAGAATTTAATCCAGGGATGGGTACCTTTACATAAAGTAAATACGTAAAAGTTATAAAATTTGGTGTGGATTACTTTCAAAGTAAATTCAAACAAAACATTAATTATAATTTATAATTATAATAATTGATTTAGTTTCTTGTGGGTACGAAAATAAGTGTTGTTAACTACCTAAGAACAAATAATACTTAGCCAATTTACTTTGATTTTAAATAATTTTAAAATAGAATTGTGCAAAAATAAAATGTCACATGTTGTTTCTTAAATGCACATCAATTTTAGTTCAAATTTTTTAGGCAAATGATTCACAATAATGATAAATATCAAATAAAAAACATCTTATTTCAAATGTTTGACTGTGTTTGCTAGGAAGACTATGTGCATTTTGTATGATTTAGTTTGTAGATGTTAGTTTCATAGCTCGGCAGTATGTGTGATTCTTAAGCAGCATTTAGACGGTCAATCGCGGCTAGAGCGGATGTTTTTAAGAGAATTTATTGTTGTTGCATGTTGGTTAGTTTTTATGTATGGTATTGTATGTAAAGCGTTTTTATTACAGTTTATTTTTAAAATATTTCATTTATGTAATTATTGTGTGTGTGTGTTTATATGGAAATATTGATTGCCAAAATTTAAGTTAAGAAATAGCATGTAGACGAAAGAGAGTTAGCAAAAATATTATTTAATTGGTATTTTTCATTTATTATAAAGGAAAATCCCATAACGAAGTTGGGGCAATGTTTTCCTTCAACTTAGGACAGCTTCTAACACTAATACTTGTTCTAAAAATTAAGATAGATTTGATTAAACCTTAAACAGGCATCATAAGAAACGATTCACGGTGTAGTGAAAGTAAAATACTAAAAACTATTCATGATAGAGACATATAACTGTGAAGTAAATGTATTACACGGATCTGTTCGAAACCTTGAATTGTGTTTTTGTATAAATAAAATATTACATACATTATTACATTTTCCTATTCCTTCACACAGTATGAATTAAAGAGATTTTAATGAGGCATAACTCTGATCAGATACTAAGAAATTCAATATTGCCAAAAGGTGTTCTTTTGCAAAAATAATATAAAGAATATTTGTTTTTTTTTCAATACATTTTTTTAAATAATTGATTAGAAACTGAAGAATAAATAAAAAAAATATAGTCATGATGTCGTTGTTTATAATTCTCTATAATTCCATTGTCCAAATTCGTTTCGTACTTTTTTTTTATTGTCGTCTTCCTATAATTCATCAATTAATAAAGCAGCAGCTAACGCAGCAGCTAAAGCAAGCGCCATCTTAACTAAGAACCCACTGCTCAATGTCTGTTGTATAATGATGTTTGACAATCTTTGCTTGATCATGTTAATGCTAAACACTCTCTCTTATCACGCCACGCTGACAAGCCGCGTTTGACCGTCTAAATGCCGCTTTATAAAAATAAAGGTTTATTTATTTCAACAAAACATAGCATTATACAAACGAGAAGAATTAGAAAAAAATCGAATTTCACACACAGTGACAAACACATACACTTATGCGATTACGTATAAAATTAAATAAAAATTATTTTTGCACGTTTTTCTTTCAATTGTACGTTATTGTTGAATAACGAATTTTTTCTTTGTGTGTTGGTGAGAGACAGGTGGGTGTTACTTTCAGGGGTTGTAAAATAAAATTGCACACATACAAGCTTAATAATAAATAACTCGATGAGTTGTAGATGAAGTGTATTGAAAGAAATTAAATTGCATTAAAAATAAATAAATTCTTCTACATTTTTTCTTTTTATACTTTTAATCTTTACTTTGCTCTAAAAGGGGGGAGTCTATGTATAATTTTGCAGTAAAATGAAAGTGAATGTCAAAGCAGTTTCATTTTGCACATTATCAAAAATGCAAAGACCTTTGTCTTTTTTTTATAAAAACCTTCCCCAAAATGTGGTTTTTACAAATACATTGGACATTATTTGAAAACATAAAAGGACAAAATCCAGACAAAATTATATTTTCGAGTTTTTTTCTTTCTGTAGTATTACTTCTTAAAAACAACCTTATATATAAAATAATGTAGACTGAATTCGGGCAATAAGGACTAAAACACAATTCGTAGTTTATTAAATTCACATATTCTTTAAATTAAGTCGAACGTGTTTTATAGCATTTTTATAAGCCAGTTCCCGCAAATTTACTTCTATCTATTTTATTCAAAATATACTTACTATAGACTACAAATTCTTGACTTTAAGCTTTATTAATGTTAGTAAATTTTACCTTTCACCCTTTTGGTTCAAAAAAATCTTTGCTTTTTTTCAAAGCTTTATAAATTGTAAAGATTAAAATAATTTGTATTCCTTTATTTCTCTTTATACTATTATCCCAAATACAGAATATTTGTCCATTAATTAAAATAATAATTGTGTGTTTTCCATGGTTATCATGACTATGTGTCATGTCACATACACAGATAATAAACCAGACTTTGAAACCAAAATAAATTACAAATCCATTTCACCTATGCACTCTTCGAACACCCACCGCCTACAACTTAACTCTATACATATTTATACATAAACCCACACACATACATACTCGCGTGGTTGTGAAGCATTAAGCAACCCTTATGTGATATAAATTTAGAAACTGACATTAAAAATTATGACTCTTGCATATAATAGTCCTTATCGTATTTAGCTTATAAGAAGCGGATAATGAAATGAAAATTAAAATAAATTTCTTTCTCAACGAGAACAAAGGTAACTATTGTTTTCTAATTTAACTTTCAGCTGCTAGGCGACTTGAAACCAAATGCTAATGACGTGTTTCTTTTTTTGTTTCTATTAGAAAAAAACAACTTATTACATTTGAAAACACACACGACTGATGTAGAGAACGTTGAAAAATATTTGGTGTTGTAGTCACGTATTCTGGATACCAAGCAGCTATTAACCGGAAACTTCTTAAGTAAGAAACAGCAAAAGAAATACCACATTTACTGATGTATGTATTTCTTGCAGATTTTCCAATTGTAGCCATTGTACCCAATTTGCAACAACATGTTTCCAAATTATAAATTAATAAAATAGCAACCAGTAGCCAAGGAGCCACATATTTAAAAGGCGAACTCCGGCTTCAATGACCTTAAAAATTACCTTCTTTTAGTAAAAACTTGCGATTCGTTAAATAATCTTTTAAGAGCTTATAAAGGTTTTCGGGCAAGTTCAGCCTTAACTTAAATATTATGCCTTCGTGCCAAACCTTATCGAATGCTTGAGAAACGTCGATAAAAAGCGCAGAACATTTCTTTTTTTCTTTAAAGGTCTTTTTAATTTCATTTACTAATCTGTGTGTTTGTTGGTTCGTACTGTGTTGTTTTCTGAAGCCGAATTGATGGTTCGGAATACATCCTTTCGCGCTAAAAATTGGATTCAGCTTAATTATTAAAATTCTCTCAAACAACTTCGAAATGTTTGATAAAATGCTTATAGGTCTGTACGATTCTACTTTTGTGTGATCTTCTTCTGGTTTAGGAATCATAGTAATCAAAGAGACCTTCCACTCTGTTTGAAGGTACTCAAGACGTAAAATGGCAAAAAGAATAATTCTGCGATCAATACGGGGCAACTCAAATAATATCTTGTTACTGGTTCTATCAACGCCAGGGGCTTTTTTGGTGTTTAAATCCGCTATTGCCCTTTCAATATCGCTAAATTCAAATCTTAGGGGTACTACGGCACTAGTCTCTACTGGTGGCAACTCAACTATATCAGTACACATATTTGGAGTGAAAACCTTTTTCAAATGTCCAACAAATTAATTGCCTCTTTCGGTATCATTTCTTGCCCAGTCTCCACAAGAATTTTGCAAGGGAGGCTTACGTACGACTGGTCTTTTAATAAAAACGTGTAAATATCACTAAATCATTTCATTGTTATAATGATAAAAAAGTAAAAAAAAGTAAAAAATGACAATGTATCTACGACAATTACCTTTTTTGTAAAAAAAAAAAAAACAGATTAAAAGGAAGACTACTTATACTTTCTATCCTCTAATAATTTACATGTGTGGGTATTTAAACAGCATTTGTTGTTACAATTTTTAATTATTGTTGTCATGTTTCCTTTTCTTTTTTTCCTTTTTATTGACATAATTAATGGCTTAAACTAACATTCATAGGAAAAATTATTGTTTTTGTGTCAGTTTAGCAGGAATATAAATGTATATAACATAGCATTACTCTTTTAATAAGTCAATATTAATAAAAGTATATGATGGGTTTTCTAATAGAGGCAGGTAGATAATAAGAATATCGAGTGTGGTGTGTGTTTTAGTCAGGGTTTGAATTGCTTGCTTAAAAATAGCAGTAAAATCTTGGCTTTGCTTACATCTTTTTCAGCAAATAAAATAAACTGAATGCCTCAGCAGTTATATAAAATTTTGTTATAAGCGAAGCAAAAAAAGAAGAGCAACTCATTTGCTTAAGCTTGCTATGTGTCTCTTTGTGCAGCAAAGCAATCACCAAAGGATTTTTTTTAAACGGTTGCTGTTGCTTAAGTAATAAGTTAAAGTGTGTTTCTTCTTTTGCTGTAAAACAATATTGGAAATCTTTATTTTGTAGATCTTCAAAATTAAGTTTTTTTTTTGATTTACACGTGGCGCCATAATTTTAATCTCTCACTGTCAAAGAATTTTCTAAAACTTAAGACTGAAGCAGCGAGTAACAGCAAATAATAGCAAGAACAGCAATTTTAGTCGGCCACTACATCACAGTAAAGAGTTAAGCATAAGCAAAAATAAAAATGAAGAACAACTTATTGCTTAAGCAACAGCAAATGTTTTTAAAGTAATTGCAACAGTTGCAATTACTTGCAACAGTTAAGCTTACATATGCATTGAAAATAGTCAAGCATTTTTAATCACTGGTTTTAGTTCTATGAGCATACTCTCAACGACAGCGGTGATGTTTTCGACAAATCTTACATTTATTTGACGTATGAATTTTGGCTGTCAAACTAGGTATCTGAACGGCAATGCTTCATCAATTGTGCAAACACAAAAGAAGAAGAAGGAGAAGTGAAGATTCCTGTAGTAAAACCCTTTACATTTTTTTATTAAAGCTATTATTTTTGTTGTCAACTTAAATGATCATTATAATTATATAATATCTATTTTAAAATTACACAACATGGAAAAAATCCTAATAATAATTTATGAATAAATTGTAAATTTACAGATTTTGGATTTCAAAACGGATAAGCTGTAAGATAAGCCACTAAGCTTGTAATCGGATTAAATTGAAATAAATAAATAATTTATGGTTAAACTAATTAATTAAAGAGCATCAAAATGTTGTTTAAGTTTACGCTTAAAGGTGGTATCTGTTAATTGAAATAATTTTAAATTTATGGGTAAGATGTTCCACAACCTAGTTATACGTACATGAAAAGATCTTTCATATATAGATGAGGATATACGGTGACTAATTATCTGAGGGTTTCTACTTGATCTAGAAAATCTAAAATCATCTCTAATGTACTCGGGACAGTCTCGCATAACGACTTTTCGAAAAAGTAACAAAATTCTCAGTTTAATAAAATTCTCAAAAAAAACCCAACAAAGTCCTTTACAAAGGGAGACACATGATCCCTTAATCTCAGTTTGTAAATGTATCTAATAATGTGCTTAAAAGTAAGATGCAGCCTTCTTCGAACAACGCTGTTGGTACCTGAAAATATTTCCATAGCATAAATAATTTGCGACATGAGCAGTGAACTAGCAACATGCTTTCTCACGCGAAGAGGCAAATATAAATCTAATGAATATAACCGTCTAATGGTTCTATTAACACGGGAACATATGTGATCAACATATTTTGAGAAACTCAAATTATTATCTATAAAAACGCCTAAACATTTCATTTCAGAAACGAAACTTAGCCTCACATTATCCAACGATAAATTTAAGTCATTCGAATCTAAACCAAAACACATTGCCCTAGTTTTACCAGGATTAATATTCAACACATTCTCCCGCATCCACAGCCTGATTTGGCATATCTAAAAATTGTTTATCTGATGAAAACAAAATCTGATCATCATCAGCATATAAAAATGTCTCAATTGAGTTATTATCAAAAATATTAACAAAATCATTCAGGTACATCATAAACAAAATGAGGCTAATTACTGATCCCTGTGGTACACCACTAGTAACCTCCAAGGTCAATGACTCCCTACCACCAACTGATACAAACAGCGATCGATCACGGAGATACGACTGCACTAGCTTACAGGCTGATTTAGAAAAATTATACATACTACATAATTAAATTTTAAATTTTAAATTTTGAATTTATGTCTAAATTTTCATTTGTGTGTGTGTGTGATTTTATTTTTGTTTTTTAATTTGATTTTGAAAGTGGTGTAAGTCAAAAATTTTAAAAATCCAGTTTATCAGCTATTTCATAATAAATCATAATAAAATAATATAATCTGAAGTAATTCGCAGTATGGCATGAAAATTTAGTTGACAAACTGAGTTTATTTTTAATTTTGTCATGTCTTCAGATAGCGTTTCAGGTATGATCGGGTAATACTATTAATGAAAAAATGCACTATTTATAGTTAATTGTAGACATTATATGGCGAAGAGGTAAAGGTAATGCTCCCAAGAAATGGAAATAAATAAACGAGGAGAATCAACGACAAATAGAACGGTAAACACCAATGGAGAAGCTGCGTCTTGGCTAAAATACAATGGATTAGATTTCTAAAAAAATGCTCCATATAAGATGTTTTATACATGTTCTTTGGATGACAATTTCATATTCAAAGTGTTAGACCTTTCACCTAAAGGAGGAAGCCCAAGAATATACGAAAATATTAATTTGCTTTCATTATACACAACCATTAGACCAATAATAGAAGAAACACGTAAATATATTATGGATTTACTACCCTATATCCCACCAATTTTCCACAAACACTTTATTTCCCTAAATACTAAAAAATAAAATACTTAATTACATTGTAATGAGTTTGAATAAAATGTTAATTTGTAAAAAAAAAAAAAAAAATTCTTGAGGGTTAAGTCATTTTTAAAGTCATGCAAGTAATTTTGAAAACGGATAAGTCATTTCAACCTTTCAAAACCACATTTCCTTTTAAAAATGGTTATAAATTTCACACTCATAATAAATACTTATTTGTTGGCACTATCTATTTGTCAAAATATTTAATTCCATTGTGCAAAAATATTTTTTAATCCTTTAAAATGCAAACCTCTTAATATATCGAAAAAAGATATATATGACTTATACCACTTTCATAATCAAGGGCTCATATATGTAAAATATTTAATGCATTTCCAAATTCTTAGCATGGTTGTTTAAGCATGTTCAACTAATGTGATTTTTTTGAGGTTAGGATTTTCATGCATTAGTATTTGACAGATCACGTGAGATTTCAGACATGGTGCCAAAGAGAAAGATGCTCAGTATGCTTTGACATTTCATCATGAATAGACTTACTAACGAGCAACGCTTGCAAATCATTGAATTTTATTACCAAAATCAGTGTTCGGTTCGAAATGTGTTTCGCGCTTTACGTCCGATTTACGGTCTACATAATCGACCAAGTGAGCAAACAATTAATGCGATTGTGACCAAGTTTCGCACTCAGTTTACTTTATTGGACATTAAACCAACCACACGAATGCGTACAGTGCGTACAGAAGAGAATATTGCGTCTGTTTCTGAGAGTGTTGCTGAAGACCGTGAAATGTCGATTCGTCGCCGTTCGCAGCAATTGGGTTTGTGTTATTCGACCACATGGAAGGTTTTACGCAAAGATCTTGGTGTAAAACCGTATAAAATACAGCTCGTGCAAGAACTGAAGCCGAACGATCTGCCACAACGTCGAATTTTCAGTGAATGGGCCCTAGGAAAGTTGGCAGAAAATCCGCTTTTTTATCGACAAATTTTGTTCAGCGATGAGGCTCATTTCTGGTTGAATGACTACGTAAATAAGCAAAATTGCCGCATTTGGAGTGAAGAGCAACCAGAAGCCGTTCAAGAACTGCCCATGCATCCCGAAAAATGCACTGTTTGGTGTGGTTTGTACGCTGGTGGAATCATTGGACCGTATTTTTTCAAAGATGCTGTTGGACGCAACGTTACGGTGAATGGCGATCGCTATCGTTCGATGCTAACAAACTTTTTGTTGCCAAAAATGGAACAACTGAACTTGGTTGACATGTGGTTTCAACAAGATGGCGCTACATGCCACACAGCTCGCGATTCTATGGCCATTTTGAGGGAAAACTTCGGAGAACAATTCATCTCAAGATCATGCGATTTGACGCCTTTAGACTATTTTTTGTGGGGCTACGTCAAGTCTAAAGTCTACAGAAATAAGCCAGCAACTATTCCAGCTTTAGAAGACATAATTTCCGAAGAAATTCGGGCTATTCCGGCCGAAATACTCGAAAAAGTTGCCCAAAATTGGACTTTCCGAATGGACCACCTAAGACGCAGCCGCGGTCAACATTTAAATGAAATTATCTTCAAAAAGTAAATGTCATGGACCAATCTAACGTTTCAAATAAAGAACCGATGAGATTTTGCAAATTTTATGCGTTTTTTTTTTAAAAAAAGTTCTCAAGCTCTTAAAAAATCACTCGTTACATAGAAACATAAAAGATCTCAGGTCTTGGAAAAATCCATTTCACTCTAAACACGTACAAAGGGTTAGGCGGACTTCTTTAAATTGACTATCCTTTATGTAGTCGCAAGATATATTGATAATATAGCGTGTGAATTAAGAAAAATTTGTATATACAAAGGATTTTCTAGTATTAAAGAGTTAAAGACGGGAGTTAAATGAGAAAATTTAAGCTATTCAATATCGCTAGAAGAAGTGAACCGAAAAAAATTGTTTATGTATATTACTCAAAATAAGAGACAATTCTGGAATTGCCCTCGTCGCATGCTAGTAAAAAGTTGGTGAATAAGTTTAAATAAGAGAGAGTTACATTTATGTGTACTTGCGTGTGTATTAGTGATTGTGTGTAAATATATATAAATCCCCTGAGATTCGTGGATATTTACTGTAGTTGTTTGTTGATTGTCGTTGTAATGGCTGTTGTAGCAGAATATGAGTACAATTTTCTTTATGTCGGCCTCTGGAGGTGATTAACCTTTGTTGTTTGTGTTTTTATAGCTTTTGGTTTTACTATTACTGTTGTTGTTATTTTCTAAAGTTTTGTTTTTGTTTTTATTTACATTATTTCTTTCTATTGTTTTACGTTTGTTGAGGAGAAAATTTTTTTAGTTTATTTTTTTGTTTAAACAATGTGACGTCGAAACACAAGTTGAAAAGAACGCGAATGCAGGAAAATCATTAATCGTCATTTTTTAAGTGGATTTCATTGAGATTTAGCTACAAAACATTGAAACATGTAGGTTACTTACAGATTTAGATTTAAGGGAAACCTTATGGGATTAAAATTGCGATAGTTTCTTTAAAGTTAATTAGAAAGAGGAAAGTAAAAAATAGAGGAATGTCATTAATTAAAAATATAAAAGAATTTCAATTAAACTAGTTTTAATTACAGGCTTAAGTTCTTTAATTGAGCATAAATATTATTGTATTGCATTTTATTACTTTTCGAATTGAGGTCATACAGTAGAGTCATTAATTTTCGCTCAAATTTAGTTTCGTCCACCATTTGAGGAGTATCTTCCAACAGGTATCCTATAGTGAGAGTGATAAACTCTTTAGCAGAATGTGTAGCTTAGCTAAACCGTAAGAAGTAAAATATGGTGGTTCCAAAGAATTATAATAATTTTTCAAATTTATTAAAACCTAATACTTATATGTTTTCACTAAATCTATATCAATAATGCTGTTTTGCTTATGGACTCATCTTTTCTGTATTATCAGCATCCTTGTAACTTTGTAGGAAGGCTTTTTTAGTGTTTGCAATTAATAAATCGCTTCATTCTTTAGAAGACAGAAATAAGTTTTGAAGGTAAAACTGCTTTTACTCATTTAAAAATTTTAGTGAACTCAAAATTATTATTTTTATTTAAATTTTATACTAAAATTAATTTGTATCTCTTATTATCAGTGCTTTACGTTAGACGTTTGATTGTACACATTAACTTTCAGTTGCTTATCTGTCTAACAAGAGTTGTCAATAGACAACATCGCTAAAGTTTAGGTGTTCAGGATGTCGACAACGGTTGTGTCCAGTGTGCAACACAACCTTTCCCTTGTTGGCAACAACTTAAAGGGCATGTTAATTTAAACACTCTTTCTTTCAATAAATTAATAAAATAGTAACTCATTTCATATCTGTCTTTTGTGTTTGCATCACGTAAAAACTACTAGATGGATTTTAACAATATTTTATGAGGAGCTACCTTAGCATCCTTATTCCAATAAAGAATACTTTTTTCCGCAAAAATATCTTAATTCCAAGAGAAAGTGGATAAAAAGCCGCGAAAGTACGCCGATTGTTTAAAGGTACTGCATACTTGAGGGCATCTTTTATTTTTGAAGGCGGGATATTTAAAAACGGTCGTACCAGAGATGGCGCTGTTTTAAAATAATGAGTAACTCATTTCCAGTCTGTTTTTTACAAAGATTTACAATAATTTTTAGATTTTGATATAAATTTTATAGGGATGGGTACCTTTATATAAAACAAATACGTAAGAGTCTTAAAATTTGGTGGACTACTTTCAAAACAAAAACGAACAAAATTTTGTCAGGTTGCACACAACGTGTGTGGGAGGGACACATCTAGTAGAAAATAAATAAATAAAATTAATTTGTATAGCAAAACTTTTCCATAATTTCCTTTTTTTATAATTAAAATAATTTTATTACATCGAGTTTTAATTTGATGCACAAAAATGAACCTCAAAATTGCCAACATTCAAAATGAAAATTAATGAAATTAAAACTATTTAATTCTAGTTGTATTTATATAATTTTAATAGTTATACTAATCGTGGTACTATTAGCATCTACAACAATAAAGAGAATATATTTAGTTTCTCAAGGCTCTGGGTCACAAAAATTCAATATTTATTTGACTTTTGTAAACAATTTTTCACATTTAATACATTTTTTTTCTTTATTTTTTATTAAGCTCTTTTTACAAATATCCATTTTTTTCTTTTTTTTTTTTTGTTCAAGATGTTTTTTTGTAGCAATTATAACTTTTGCGATTCCAATATTAGTTTTTAATTTTGCATTTTTCTGTGAAGCGATTTCATAGATTTAAACTTATAGGCAATGCACGAAAAGAACTCACTAACTGGATTATTAATCAAAGAGAGGAGACGGCAATTTTAAGGACAAAATCTGTTTCAGTTTATTATACAAAATCAACACTTTTTTTCTCTTAAATAATGTATTCAAGGCGTCACACAGTAGACTGTCTAGTGGAAAAAGATAAAAAAACTATTAAATTTACCAATAAATACATATGGGATGAAAGTTGAGACTCCCACGATTCCAGAGGTGGTTTAGTTTTTCAGAAATGTTACGGAAACAATGAAAAATTCCTAAAATTCAAATATTCATAACAACACTGTAATGAAGTTTTTGGCCAAAATATGTGGTTTAAAAAAAAAACAGTCAGCTTCGATGGACCAGAACAAATAAGCATATCAAAAAACTACTTTTATGCATCAATAATCTTATTTTCTGTTATATACATATACTAAAATATTTATAAGAAGGTATAGGTGTTTTCTATGCCAACTTTTGAAATATAATGATTTTAAAAAGTATCTATATTTGATATTTTTATTAAAATTATCAGTTGATATTTTCAATATTTGAAAATGTATGATAACAGTACGCTATGCTTTAAACCAGGGCGAACTAATACAAGTTGAGTGCACGGGCGAATGCTTCACAAAACGAAACAATTAAGAAAAAACAGACTTGAGCACACTCGAAAAAATAGCAGAGAAAATTGTAATAAAGGTTTAATGAATAAACTCCTAATTTCTCTGATCCATTAATTTCATCTAATAGAAATAAAATAAATACAAACAGCTCTTTCTACAACAATCAAGAAATTAGTAATTCCATAATAGTAAATGAATCTATTAACACTGATTTAGACTTAGAAACTTATTTTAGTGATTAAGAAATAATATAATGTTATTTGAATACCAATGGTTACACTGCGCTCGAATTTGACACTTTCTTTATTTAACAAGCTGGGCACCCAACTGGTAAAGCTAAATAGATTTTTGGAGAAAAAAATAAGAATGTCATATAATCATGAGTTTATTCAACAGAGTTGAATTGATTTAAATTTAAAAATTATCCCAAAAGTATAAAAATTGGCAGTTTTTTTTGTACTTTAGCTTACAAATTTTAAATCGCGAATATCGCAAATACGAGCGATAACTTCTAAAAACGGCTAGTGCCACTGAATTCAGCTCACTCGAATTAGCTTTACCAGTGGTGCCCAGGTTGATAAAATTTGCGACTAGCATTGTTATTAGTATATTTTCAAAACTTTAACAAATAAAAATACTAAAAAGTTTAAAATAATATTATATTCAAAAGGGTATGCGGCAACCCTAAATAATTAGAAATTGGTTATATTTTATAAAAAAAACTATCACGCTTTATCATTTTGTATGTAAAATGATAGATTAAAATTCAAAAAAATAATAATTACTGAAATGGGGGAATTTTGGGTATTTAATTGTCCCCGCACCAAAAAAAAAGGATTTCTAAAAATTCATTTTTGAAAAAAGTAGGCTAAGAGAGATATGTGCCAAAAATTTTATTAAGCTACCATAACTCCTTTGATTTTTTCCAGTTTTACTTTGGGGACTGTTCACTGTTCGTCATAGAAAAACACTTCTAGCTGATATGTGCAGGAACAAAATACAATTCCTAGTCACTAAATTGAAAAAAATGGATGTAAATGTCCACAAAGTTATAATTATCCTCCCCAGTCATGAGCTATAATGTTATTGTTTTAGCTAAAGTTTAACTCAACAAGTCTGCAACTACAACCTACTTTTTTAAGAATACGTATTGCAAAAGTAATATAACTGTCGCGTAAAAAAATTAACTTTATTAATAATTAAAACGCGAGGACAAGATATTTATTTTAAAACGTTTATTAAGCAGGTTCAATTACAACTAAATTTAAAATTAACAAATATCAATTTGGACCACAAAAGAAAAAGAAATGAACAAAAGTGATCCGTTATAGAACAACAAAATACATGACAATTTTTAATATTAATATAAGAACTAACATACAGTAATTTGCATTAACAAAAATACAATATTAATAGACATACACAGAAACAACAACATAAGGATTTAGTAACGAGTAAACAAACAAAGGGATTAATAAGTAACAGTGACGACACTTCAATAGTGATGAGACGGTGACTACAGGTGATCTCCTCCAACATTCTCCCCCCGTTGAAAGGTCTGCGTTTCAATAATCATTTAGAGAAGGTAGGCGTGCCACTTTGTGTATAGGTCGTCGACTGGAACCATTGGCAGTTTTTAATTCAACAACTCGTACATGTCCATCTGAACCAGCAATTGTTTTTGTGACACGAGCTAGGAGCCACTTTTGTGGTGGTGTGTTATCTTCATGAATGATAACTAAATCATCAACCTTGATATTTGGTTGCGCTGTAGACCACTTCGAACGTTGTTGTAATGATTGAAGATAATCCCTGGACCACAGTTGCCAAAATTGATTTTTTAAAAACGAGATTTGCTGCCATCGATTAAGTGCTGACAATTGGGTGTCACCAAATGTTTCTTGAGGGATAGAAACCAAAGAAGAACCAATCAAGAGATGACCAGGTGTGAGTGCTTCGCCATCATTAGGATCATCTGACATTGGAGCTATTGGCCGAGAATTTAAAATGGCTTCTATTTCCACCACTAAAGTTTGGAGCTCTTCAAACGAAAGACGTGCTTGAGCAACATTTTTAATCAGGAGTGTTTTTGCAGATTTAACAGCTGCCTCCCACAATCCACCAAAATGTGGGGCCCTAGGGGGAATAAAACAAAATTCGAAACCATTATGTGAACAATGGGTTTTGATGTCTGTAACAGTTTTATCGGTAAGCAGTTTTTCTTTTAACTCTTTAAGTTTGTTATGGGCACCAGCAAAATTTGTTGCGTTATCGCAAAAAATTCGTTGAGGTAGACCACGTCGACTTACGAATCGTTTTAAACACAGGATAAAATTGTTGGTCGACAGATCTGACACAAGTTCTAAATGCGTCGCTTTTGAACTAAAGCACACAAAAACAGCAATGTACGTTTTGTAGGGTACCTTCCCCCGAATTCGATATGATGTTAGAAATGGGCCACAAAAATCAACTCCAGTGATTAGAAATGGCCGTTGGGCTCTAAAACGATCAACTGGTAAGTTGCCCATTATTTGTCCAAGTAATTTTGGTTTATAGTGGAAGCAATGAACGCAATTTCGGACCACTTTTCGAACTACTTCTCTTGCATTGATAAGCCAAATCTTTTGACGAAGAATACCAAGCAATACCTTTGGACCAGCATGCAAATGAGTACGGTGTAAATGCTCAACGTAGAGTTTAACAAAGCGATGGTTTTTCGGCAATAAAGCTGGAAAGCGTGCATCAAACGGGATGGGAGCCTTTGACAAACGTCCACCGACTCGAATTATATTAAAGGTTTTGTTATTAATTTCCATTTTATGTATAAATGGAGCTAATTTTTGCAGAAATGGTTGAACCGAGTTATTGTTTAGCAGCATTTTTGTTTCTGCAGCAAATGCTGTACTTTGTATATGTGACACAATTCTCCAAAAAGTACTTTCCATCTCATCGGGTTTAAGATGAACAATATCGTTTACCTTTAAGGAAGGATTTACTTTACGTCCAGAACAAATACGAAAAATATAAGCAAGTATTCGAACAATTTTAAAATATGAAGAATGCTTATCAATAATCATTTCTATTATTGGCCTGTCATTGATATCTGTTGTACATTTAAAAACTACTGTTTTCCTCTTCGCAACAATTTCTATAGGTTCGGCAATGATATTTTCGGGCCAATTTTTTTCATCAGTGTAAAGAAATTCGGGACCAGTAAACCAAATCGTGTTCGTTAGATCAGCAGCGCAGCAGCCACGGGATACAATGTCAGCAGGATTCATTTTAGACGGCACATGCCTCCAAGTTACTTCTCTCGTGTGTTGCTGCAATTCAGAGATACGATTTGCAACAAAACAATTTAATGTTGATGAATGCATTTTTAGCCACTGCAAAACAATTTTGGAATCTGACCAAAAAACTACTGAAGAAACAAATTTAGAAATTTTAATTTGTATTTTAGACCAAGTCCGACTAAGTAATACTGCAGCACATAGTTCGAGACGAGGCAAAGACTGAGCCTTGATGGGAGCTACTTTAGATTTGGCAATTAACAGAGTTGATTTGTAGGTACCATTAACCACAACGCGATAGTACAAACAGCTCCCAAATGCGCGTTGAGAGGCATCTGCAAAGCCGTGTATTTCGCCACTTACATTTTCTGATGTAAAAACGTAACGAGGTATCTTGATGTAATGAATATGTTCAAAATCTTCTTTAATTTGGAGCCACATACTCTCCAAGGTAGAGGTTAAGGGTTCATCCCAGCCGATGTTTTGGATCCATAATTCTTGAAGAAGAATTTTGCAACGAACGACGATAGGGCTTAAGAGACCAAGTAAGTCAAATATTTTGGCTACTATTGACAATATGGAGCGTTTTGTTGGTTTCCTTACATCTGATAAATCGTAGCGAAACAAAAATATATCCTGGCTAGGATTCCAGGCCATGCCAAGTGTTTTAGTGATGTTGTCTTCAGTGCTTTTGATAGTAACTTCCTCGTTGTTATTGTTGACGATGTCTGGACAATTGCTATTCCACTTTGCAAGCTGCAGACCATGAGCGCTTAAAATTTTTATTATTTCAGCTTTCTTAACTACTAACATTTCAAGACTATTGGAGCCAGTGAGAACATCGTCGACATATAAATCTTCACGAAGTACCCTTGAACCAATGGGATATGTAGAACTGTGTTGATCAGCGATAAAAAACAAACTTCTAATTGCCAAAAACGGTGCTGTTGAGAGCCCATACGTTACGGTGTTAAGTTGAAACACGCTAAGATTGTCTTTTGGACTAGATCTCCATAAAATAAGCTGAAATTTACGATCACGTTCATCAACAAGAAATTGGAGGTACATTTTAGATATGTCTGCAGTAATAGCAAACCTGTTCAGACGAAACGAAAAAAGTGTGGTAATCAAATCTTGCTGTATTGTTGGGCCAACCATGAGAATATCATTCAAAGAATAATTCGACGATGTACGAGCTGACCCATCAAAAACTACACGAAGCTTTGTTGTTGTACTATGAGGCTTAAGTACACAATGGTGAGGTATGAAATAATGCGGATGAGATAAAGAATGATTGTAAGGTGACATATGACCAAGTGCCATATATTCATCCATAAATTCGACATACATAGATTTTAATGTTGAATCACGTTCCAATCTACGTTCGAGCGACAAAAATCTACGTTTACAATTTTCAAAAGACTCACCTAAGCAATCCGGGTTTTGTTTAAATGGTAGTCGAACTTGAATGCGTCCATTTGAAACAAGTTTAGTATTTTCGATGAAATGTTTTTCGCACGCTTCTTCTTCTTCTGAAAAACTAGAAGGGACACTAGTGTAGTCTTCAAGTTCACAAAACTTCTTTAATGTGTGTTCTATATTTTCAGTTGAATAATCGATAGCCAAGTTGCATGTAACCAACGACGAACTTTGTTGACTACTATATTTACCACCAACAATCCATCCAAAAACTGTATTAACGAGGCAAGGGTTACCTTGTCCCAACGAAATGCGTCCATCGAGCAACATATCGAAAAATATTTCCGTACTAATTAACAAATCGATTCGTTGTGGCTTGTAGAAAAATGGATCTGCTAACTCTATTGTTTCAGAATTTTCAGCTTCGATGTGTCTATAAATTCACCTGGATGACTGGCAGAAATTGATTTTGTCACAGCGAAGGTTGATGACCACTGATAAGACGAAATTCGAGATTTTATTGTAGCAGCGACAGAATATTTAATTTTTGTGTGCACTTCACCAATTCCAGAAACATCTTGAACACTTGGTTGAAAATGAAGTTTAAGTCTTTTCGCAACTTCTTCGGTAATAAAATTAATTTCCGAACATGAATCAAGAAGTACTCTTACCGGTTGAAAATAACCAAAATTATCCTTAATGAGAACCACGGCAGTTGGTATTATGGCTCTTCTAAATGAACGAGCAACTAATGACACGGCATTATTTTTATTAGATGATGATGGGGTATCACTAGTAGAAGATGATTCTGCAGGCACGAAAATATGAAGCGTGGTATGATGAGCAGACTGGCAAATTCGACAACGACTCTTAGAGGGACATTTCGATACTAAATGACCCTTTCGAAAACAATTTATGCAGTGTCCATTACGTTTTATAAAGTTAAAACGTTCCGAAACTAAAAGCGACAAAAATGAAGAACACGATGCAAGATGATGTTCAGTACTGTTGCAATATGAACAACTCATACTTGAATTTGTAGAGACACATGTGGTTGCGTGACGTTTAAAACTTGATTTTGATTTCATATCACTTGAACTATTTTTAACTTCACTTTTCTTACCATGACTTTCTAGAAATTGACAACGATGGCTTAAATTTTCATAGCAGGAATCCCAAGACGGCAACGATTTAAAATCCATTTTTTCATCGTAATTTTGTTTTGATGCATCATCCAGCTTCGATAGAACCATGTGAATAATGATCGCATTCATTACATCCATTTCTGAGCCCAGTGATAAAAGTGAACCACGAATTGCAGAAACTGTATCAATTATATTGCGTAACGAAACACTATCACCTTTAGACATTTCTTTAATATCAAAGAGAGCAGTAATATTTTCCAGGAAAATTAGAACTTTGTTGTCATATCGCTCCCTTAACCTCTCTAGTGCCTTCGGATAATTTTCTTCCGTTACTTGATACGGTTGAACGACTGCAAGAGCTTGACCAGAAAGGCAATTTAATAAATAATTAAATTTATCGACCGGTGTTAAAGATGAATTTTCATGGACCATATTGTTAAAAGTTGTTATAAATCGCTTATATTCTGCATACCTTCCATCAAAACGAGGCAATTTTAATGAGGGCAAACGAGTTTGGCTTGAAAGACCAATCGAAGAATTGAAAACACTTTGGTCCATTGAAGTAGAACAACGCCCTTTGTTTATGATGGACAACAATTTTGCTTTGGCCGCAATGTAGACTTCCTCCAGGTCACCCCTTGTGGTATCAGAAGGATAAAGTTTTTCAATTTGTCCTTGGATGTGACAAATCTGCTTGAAATACGACTCTAAAATTTCCAGCCGGCATTGTAAAATTGTTGCATCAGCTTTGTCGCCATCTTTTTCTATTTTATTCTGAATATTAGAGATGTTTCGTTTCATGGTCGCCCTTTGTTGCTTTAATGACGCCAATTCTTTACCGCCAAAATTATTTTGTTCAGGGACCACTTCATCGTTGTTAGCCATTTTTTAAAATTTCAAAAGTATTTTTTCACAACAAAAAATTATTATTTAATTGTGCCACAAATGATTTTAATTTTATTTAAATATTCTTATTTTTGAACCAATTTTATAAAATTTGCACAAATTTAAATATATTTATTTGAAACACTGAACAAACAAAAACAGCAGTGTGAAAAGTGGGCTATAAGAATTTTTCGAACGAAAAATGCAGCTGTACCACGAACGGTTGTGTTGCACCAAAAGAAAGTTTACTTGTGTTATTTTTCACAAAATCACCAAAGTTTTGTTGCGGCTCTACGGGCCTTAAAATTCTTATTGCCGAATTAATTAAGTTATTTTTTATTTAAAACACTTTAACACTACTGTCCTGTCACGGTCGCCAAAAATGTCGCGTAAAAAAATTAACTTTATTAATAATTAAAACGCGAGGACAAGATATTTATTTTAAAACGTTTATTAAGCAGGTTCAATTACAACTAAATTTAAAATTAACAAATATCAATTTGGACCACAAAAGAAAAAGAAATGAACAAAAGTGATCCGTTATAGAACAACAAAATACATGACAATTTTTAATATTAATATAAGAACTAACATACAGTAATTTGCATTAACAAAAATACAATATTAATAGACATACACAGAAACAACAACATAAGGATTTAGTAACGAGTAAACAAACAAAGGGATTAATAAGTAACAGTGACGACACTTCAATAGTGATGAGACGGTGACTACAGGTGATCTCCTCCAACAATAACAAACAAACATACATACCTTATACACTCCGTAACTAGTTACAGGATAGCATTTAAAAATATATCATTATTTTAAAACATATTTAAATTAACATGCTTTTAATGGTTGGTTACCAAGCACCAAATGTCAAAATCGTTTTTCACTGCTATCTTTTTCAGTCCTTTTAATAAAATTTGGGCAAATCATGTTTAAAATGAAAACGAGATTTTATGTTAGTGGTAATTTTATAAACCCAATTACATTTGAAATACAAATTCGTAAAATGTTTAGAGATGCAAAATGTGTTAAAATAATGCCAACTTAATTTGAATATTTTTCTGGTACAGAATTAAAATTGGTTGCATTCCCGTCATAAAATTGTCGACATGTGCAAATAATATTATGCATGACATACGCAGGACTAATACAGACAAGTAGATTTTAAAACACAAATATAAATATTTACGAGTATGTGTAATTGTGTGCACATGAAAGCAAATAAAATATTTAATTTTATTAAAATATTTTTATTTGTTTCCCAAATAACTTTTAAAAAATTTCAATTGTTTTGTTAAAATAAACATATTTTTGGTTTTTGTTAACTTCTCTTTTATTCATAAAATTTTATGGATTATTATTATATTTATAAAAAATACATATGTATGTTTATGCCAACTGATTTCGTAAATAAAACTTTATACTGCTGTGGGAGTTGATGACTAGATAACAACCCCTACATGTGTATGGAACTGTGTTTGAATTGGTGTACATTCATATTATAACACAGTGCTACATTAAAAAAACTCAACGAAGTGACAGTATAGGATCGATTCTACTATCAAAGGGTAGTAAAACCCTATACCTACCCAGTTTGGCAAATTTACCAATTTTTATTTATGAGCCTCGAAAAATTCGGAGACAAAAGTGAGCCCTTCAAAATAGGTATCATCAGTTTTTGTGTAATATCTCATTTAAACCAGGTGATAACGCTTAGCTTTGTTTGGCAATAATATAGCCGAGGATTGTATTAATAAATCCTATATAGATTTTATGTCAAAAAAATAATTTGTTCCCGCACTTTTTTTAATAAAAAAATTTAACAAAAAATATTTTTTTCAGCGTAACTCACACGGACTCTTAAATTTTCACTAACAGTATATGGGAAAATTGTAGCCACTGTAATACAAAAAAATGTTTGTGTACATACCAATACAACCAATAGCCTATTATTTCTTTTGAAATTTATTATTACTAAATGGCTGGTTCGAAGGACCATAAACTAGTTTGGGACATACAATTAGTAATTGATTTTAGTTTTTTTTCATTGTAACCGAAACGAAAAAATCAAAGTTATTTAAAAAGGCCAATAAATCACTTTGTCATTTTCAAAGTATTGTTACAGAATTCAATTTTGGTGCCCCGGTAGGCTAGTTGGTAGTGTTATAGTCAATCAGTCTGGTGGTTTTAGTTTATTTCATGCCAAAAATTCTAGTTCCTACAGCAGGTGAAGATCTTTGTAACTACATCAGAATATCATATGCAATTTGATGGATAGATAAGATGTCTTTTTATTTAAATATTTCATTTTCCGGCAGGGTCATGCGGTTGTCAGATCTGGAAATTTTATTATCAGTTGTGCTAAATTTCTTCGACTTTAAGTAACAACAACACGCAGTGCTGCAGTTTTATTGGTTAAAGTTCTTGTTAGAGGACGGCCAATGTGTTCGCAAACGATCAGGCTTTCCTATATTTTTCAATTATTTTCTTCACAATTGAAATATTATATAACGCACAAATGACGAAAAATTCATATAGATTGCGAACGGTGGGCCATCTCTTTTTAATGGGTACTGGTTTAGTTCGTCGCCAAGATTTCTGAAATAATTTTAATCTATACATATAACAAAACAGTAACTCATTTCCTGTCTGTCTGTCTGTCTTTTTCTTTGTGTTCGCATCACGTAAAAACTACTGGATGGATTTTTACAAAATTTTGTGAGGAGGTACCTTAGTATCCTGAGACCAATATAGGATACCCTTTATTCAAAAATATCATATTTCCAAGAGAAAATAATTTTCTTACTGATTTACTTAAGATATCTTCTATTTTGCGCAACAGATAGCGCTGTTTTAAAACAATGAGTAACTCATTTCCTGGCGGTCTTTTACAGAGCTTTACAATCATTTTTAGAACTTTTAATAAATTTTAGAATTTTATCCTGCGATGGGTACCTTTATATAAAGTAAATACGTAAGAGTCTTACTCTCATATTTATAAAAAAATAAAACTTATTTGACATGTATTTTTGCACAAGATTTGTATGAAATATTTGTTCTGAAATAGATTTCAATTATATTTTATATTTTATAAATATTGGGGTTACAATTTAGTGTGGCTTACTTTCAAAGCAAAATCGAACAAAATATTGTCACGATGCACACAACGTGTGTGGTCACAACTAGTTTGCTTTAAATATTTAAAAACCCACTAAAGTAAAAAAATAAAAAAAAGGAAATTTGAAAAATTAGGAACCATGCCCTCAAAAAGTTGGGCGTCACCCAAACAAACAATTTTATTTATATGTGTAATCGTAGAAAGTGGCTTTTACATAGAATTAACACTTAAATATTGCGAAATGAATTTTTACAACTGTTTGCCGCTGGTTAATTAAACAGTAATTAATCAAGTATTAAATAAGAATTTTTTAAATTAATGAAACAAGGTTTTTGTTGATGTATTTTTAACAATAAGCTTATATTTTGTTATTAAATTTAACAAGAAATAAAAAACAAGTCTCCTCTCTGCCTGCCCCTTCACAAATAAAACTGTGACATGTTTTCAATTTTCAAAAATTTTTCATTTATACTTTTATACCGAATGGCGGTTTTTCCTGTGTAAATAAGACCTTTTTTTATTATTAAATTGAGGCAGTAGTTTATATTTATTTTTTTTTCTTTAAAAAATTCACTTGAGCATCAAAAATATGCTGTCAAGCAAAAAAGAATCGAAAGACAAAAACAATATAAGGTACTAAAAAAAGAGCTATTTAAAAAAGTAGATGTAATTCTTTTTTAGTTTTTTTTACTGATTATTTTTTACGGTTAAAATTCTATAAAGAGAAACATTTTATTTTTACCATATCATTTTCTACAGAACAAATAAATACAAAACGTTTAAAAATTGTTTTGTCTTTTCTGCTGCTAAAATCTTTCTTATGCAAACACTTTCAATTTCTTTTTTATTTGAAAAGTATTTCTTGCTTCCCTTGTTGTATTTTCCAATCAAATAGAAAAATGTAATCCTCTTACAATACTTCCATAAAATAAAAGATAAATATCTTTAGGCTTTGTGGGCGGTTGTCGACAAGAAATACAAATTGAATACAATTTTAAAATCTGAAGACGCATGCAAAGGACATTCTTTTATAGACAAAGGATACAAAAACTAAGAGCAAAAAGTGTGGCCTTAATAATCTTTATTTAAGATCTTATATTGCATGGAGTATTTTAAACATACTGGAGTTCAGTGCGTCACAAAAGTAGTTGGATTCTGAATTTTTTCTTTATTAAATATTCTATGTTAGATGAACTTAAAATATAACTTTAAAACTTAAAAATTATTAAAATTCAGCAGAAACTAAACAAAAATTAACTTCAATAATTAAGCATTAATATGTCCCCCACTTCTGTCTCTAAGTTCCACTTCTGTCTCTAAGTTTCTTCCTCAGTCTATAATGACCCTAAACTTTGTTCTCTATCTTTTTTTTCTATCCCTCCTCTTATCTGCAGGTATCACAAAGGGACCAAGATAATGGACCCAAGTGAGCTATTTTTCCACTTCTTTTTTCTGATTGATTTCTTTTCTTCCTCTATAAGCTGCCTGCTTAAAATAACCTAACCTATGTCTCATGTTATACTCAGATATTGATCTTGATCGTATTGGGCCATTGTCTTTAAATATGTTAGGGGCTATTGAATGTGGTTGGGACTAGAGATTGTTTAAATAAGTTTATGCATGTTTTGCGATCTCAATTTTTACGAATAGAACATTAAAATTTTACATATTCCCCATGGTTTATTAAGATTTAATCATTCTTAAAATATTATTTTGTAATGTTTTTGATGTTAAGTTTCTGATCACTCGATATAAATAAGGCCAAGCAAAGTTGTATAGTCGACTGGGCCATTGAAAAATCACTTTCTATGCCCATAGCTAGGAAGAGAACTAATACATATCGCATGACTAAATATTAAGTGATAGTAAGCGGTTGACATTATACAACTTTCTGTCGAAAGGACCTACATGTTTAATATGACGATCGCCTGAGAACGGGTCAGTTGACACTGATTCAGTGATAAGTGTACCCAAATATGATTCTTAAGTGCAAATTACTATAATGCTATCCGATCTCTAGGTAAAACTTGTAAATCAGTTACATGATACACCGCTTCTCTCATTGTTCTCAAACTCCCTTAGGGTTTCTAGAACAATTCTTAAGTTACTGAGTTATTTTATTTTTTCTGTGAGAGAAAAATTAATATTCCGACTGTAAATTTGAGGTGGGTAAAAAAGACCCCACATTATGACTTGACATGTAATACAAAGATTTAACATTTTCATGTGTTGTACAAAACTGTCATTTGCCTTAAAAGGCAACAAAAGATAAGACAACATGCCCAATTTAAACTGTTGAAATCAACCCGTTCCTATTAAAGAATCCTCTATTTGTATGAGAAAACTTTCTTAAACTATGACTGCTCATATTTGTTCACTTTAATATATAAATATTTTATAAGAATTTATATGGCTTCTAGATATTTACTTTTTTCATCATCATAATAAGCACTAGATGTATCTAAGCACCACATTCACATACTTAAGTAACATGCGGACACACACATACACAATTTTTGGAAGAAAATGTATTTACCTCTTAAGTAAATAACTTTAAGGTTATCTACACATACTAATACTAATATAAATGTGCGCGTACACAAGCAGAATGTAGGATAAACATGACTGTTCTTGAGGAAACTGGAGTCATTTAAATCTAGTATTTTATTGATTTTAAATATTTAAGGAAAGTGCAAATTTTTCATTTGAAAAGAAATGATATGATTCCAATGCTTAAGCTCCATATCTAAGCTCTCAGCTAAGAGTTAAGTTATTTAGAAAATAGAAAATTTGTATGCAAGTTACAAAAATGTTCGTTGTATTTCATACACATTTCCTAAACATTATAGTTGCTTTCTACCATTAATTTAATTATTGTATGTAAACTATTTGTTCGTTTAACTGCTTTGACATATAAAGGATGTACAGAAATACAAGCGAGATTTAAGTTTCATGCGATTTGAAACATAGAATTAAAATAAGTGATTTTTCAGGAATACAGTCCTGCTGTTTGGCTGACATCACTGAAGAGACGACCAAGAGTCAACTCTTATAAGGAGCCTTCAAACTTACGTTCAACTTCTTGCTCGCACACGCAAAGAAAAACGATGGTTGTGGTCACCGAAACCACATTATGTTCTCTGTAGCAGTATATGATTTTAGTTGTTTTTAACATTACTTTTGTTTCTATAAAAAAGTTTTGGTTAAAATTTTATCATTAAAAGTTTTTTCGTAAGTAACCAAAATATTGTTAAAAATAAATATTATTTTTTGTTTATGTCAGCGGAGTTTATTGGTTTGTGCTTAAAAAAATAATAAAAAATGTATAAACAATTATTTCGGGAATTTATATACATACATGTTTGATTATTTATTTTTCGCTATTGCATTGAGCGCGTGGCAACCATCTTCTCTGGATTCCCGCAATTCGAGACCTCTCGGTATGAGACTGAAATTTATTTTTAATTTTTATACCACAAAAAGTAATAAAATCTCGATATCATGAAAATCAACAGGGATGTCATAACTGATGATGAAATGTCACTGATACTTACAAAACGAAATTGGTCCGTTATGTAATTTACTGCTGAAGAAGCTGATGAGGGTACAGACTCAACCGTTGAGACCGGCGTTAATGTTGTTCTCAATCATCGTTTACAAGAATGTTTTGCTTTCGGAGGCAAGAAAGACTTCCCTTTGTACTTGGAAGATCACATGAAAAAGGTGTTGGCTGGATTGGAAAAGCGATCCCCCGATCAAATTGATGTCTTCAAGAACAACATGAACAAAATAATAAAAGAAATCTTGAGCCGTTTTAAGGATTTACAATTCTTCACTGGTAAATGAACTGCAACGGTGTGCGCCATTTTCGAATGCCGTGAAATCGATGGCTAAAGTATTCCCGCCCTTGAAACACAGCTTGGAAGAAGAAAAATGCTAATTAAATTTATTTAGGTGTGTGTGTAAATATTAATAAAAGATCTGTATTTTTTACAAAATCATTAATAAAAAAATAATAAATAATTATGTATTTTAATATGTAATAAAACTGGCATATCCATTTCATATGGAAATGTTTTTCTTACATTTATGTCTTTCTATTGTTTTGCGTTTGTTGAGGAGAAAAATTTTTATTATTTTTTTTTAACAATGTGACGTCGAAAAACAAGTTGAAAAGAACGCGAATACAGGAAAATCATTAATAGCCATTTTTAAGTGGATTCCATTGAGATTTAGCAACAAAAAATTTAAACATGTAGGTTATTTACAGATTTAGATTTAAAGGCAACCTTATGAGATTGAAATGGTTATAGTTTCTCTGAAGTTAATTAGAAAGAAGAAAGTAAAAAATAGAGGAATATCATTCATTAAAAATGTAAAAGAATTTAAATTAAACTTGTTTTAATTACAGGCTTAAGTTCTTTAATTGAGCATAAATATTATTGCATTGCATTTCTCTTTCTTTTTGAATTTTTATTGCTACTAAAATGGAAATTTTGATGAAGAACCCCGTATTGAGGTCATACACTAGAGTCACTAAATTTCGTTAAAATGATATACTATAATCAGGCTGATACACTTTTTTCCAGAATGTGATTCCAAAGAAAACCTGCACCATCCGAATTCTTCGAAAAATTTTAGTAATTTTTATAACTAAATTCAATAAAACCTAGTTGCCAAGTATTTTCACAGAAACCTGGGCCAACTTATCCCATTAATCTTATTTGTTCTTATGAAGGCATCATGGAAAAGTATATTTTCTGTATCATATGTAGCGTAATAACTTTGTTAAAAGTATTTTTTAGAGTTTACACTTTCTAAATCACCCAATCTTTTGGAAGACAAAAAAAAAGTTTTAAAAGTAAAACATGAAATTGTTTAATTAAAATTGTTTTGGTTGGGTGTGACTGCTTATTTAATTCTTTAATTGCAGTCTAATGTGCCTTCATTATCAAACATTTCAGTCAAAACTCAAAATGTTATGTCTTTTTATCTTAAACTTTTGCTTTTAACTAATTTCAGTTGTTTATCTGTTAAAATACTATTTTCGACAATTTTCTGGCAGCTGATTAAAGTTTCCAATAAAGAACATCACAAAAGTTTTGTAGTTTAGGATCTCCAGTTGGAAGAATTAAAGCTTTCGTGAGAAGCTTGATAAGAGCGTTTTTTGGAATTAATAAAAATTGTATTAACCAGTTGAACTAATATCCCATTTAGACAAAAAAATTCAAGCTGACACTTGCGTAGTTTCATGGCCAAAAATAGACGATATTGTATATCGAATGTGTATCGAGGTTTTTTCCTCATCTAAATTATTGTCCAAAAGCTTATTTTGAGGACTACTCCAAAAATATACCAACTTCCCTTGTTGGTATGTTGGTATATTTTGCATATTTTTTAACCATATTATAATCGTTAATTTAGCCATAATATTATAATGTTGAACAAAAACATGGTTTCACTACAACCATATAATTTAACCATAATAATTTGTTCTTAGATTATGGTTACCTCAACCATGTTTTTTTCTTTGCGTGCATACTCATACTTCAATGCTTCGTATCGTCATTCGAAAATGTTTGCAAAGTCTTTGTGGGTTAACAATATGAAGTTCTAGCAAGTCTAATCTAATTGCTACATAGCTAGTGTTATAATGAATATACTATATATGAATATACGTCAGTACCACGTGGACTAGCCGCTTATACTGTATGATTTAACTACAATGGATTTTTCCTTCAGTAGATGTTATAGGCCAAAATTTAGAAACGCTTTCGCCCATTGCAATGCGAAATAATTTTTAAAAATAATAACACTGCACTCCTCTTAAACAACACAAAAATTTTGATGTATTTTACTTGAGTGTTTAACATCTACCCCTTGGTGCTGCAGGACGCCTTAGGTAGAATATTGATTTTATTCTTTCCTGCATAATAGTTTTAAATGCATAAATATTCAGCAGAGTGAAGAGATTGAAATGCAATTTTATATAAATTTAACAGTAGCACTATATGCAATAATATGTAAATTGAACACATGCAGCAATGAATGATTTTATCTCCTGTTAACGAGTATTTGTATTCGTTGATTCAATAATTAAATTTATACAGCTAACAACTGCATGTTATTGATACTTGTGAATTAAAAAGAAATGAACTTAAATTGCTTTACAATTAAGTTTTATGTTTTAATAAAAAATTCTTTTATGCCTTTAACATTTTCGAAAACTAAAACTTTGCGACAACTTTTTATTTAATTTCTGGATTTTCTTTGCAGATTGACAACTTTGTGCTTTAAAGGTCGGTCTGTTGGAATGGTATGGTACAAAAATAAATATTTAATATTTGAATTTTTTTACACTTTATCTAAACTTAAAATGTCACATATTGCTATTAAACTAACCTTTATTTTGACTCTCCGATACATAAAAATATGTTCACGGAGCCACTGAAAACCTACATAGGAGTTGGTTAAAATTAATGTAGTTAACAGAAAACATTTTTAAAAATAATGTTTAGAAAAAACAATATTTCAGTATTTTAAAATTACGAGTATAAAAAATAAACATTAATTTTCAAAATCTTGCTCTAAATTGAAAATATTGTGCCTTAAATAAATTTTTGTTAAAAATTTACAACCGTAAATCTACCCGTCCCTCATGGATCTGCCTTTATAAAATTTATTTCATTACTTTAAAGATAAAAAAGAAAAATATTAGAATTAATATTATTAAAACCCAAAGGACACAATTCAAAAAATGAACGTGTTTTACAGGTGATTTCAAAGATTAATAAGTTTTGGATTTTTTGATTCGATAACAGCCGTTACGGCACGTTTCATTAAAAGCCATAAAATACATTTATTTATATAAAGCAATTAAATTTAATTTAGTTCTACAAAAATTTTAAATAAATGATTTAAAGGATTTTGATTGCACAAAAATTAAATCCTGTTTGAAATATTTTACCCAACAATACTTTTAAATGGTTATCTATTTTGGTGACTATAATATTTTCAACCTGCTAAAATATAATGAACAATCCATGTTGCAATCAACACAAAACTTCAATCAAACACTTAAACATATTATTGATATTTGTGATTGTGGAAACCTGTAAGTATTTATTTAACCCCCATACTCAATTGTTTTTTTCAACATCAATGCATTCCAGCAGTTCTGCAAATGTAACTACTTTATTAGCTACTTTACTTGCAGACTTATAAACTCTATATACCCCACAGTTTTATTATAAAGATACGGCACTATCAGATTAATGTCTTATATTCTGCCTACTCTTTAACACCATGTAATGCACTAAGCACAAAATATTCCGTGTTATATTCTCACTACTGTATTGTACTCTGAGCTCTATCTTAGGACTAAGATTACCGCTCTATTTTTCATTCCTAGGACTAAGACCGCTCTATGTTTAGATCACAATAGTATACTCCCACAACAGTTTTGGACCATAACACTGTCTTAGAACTGACGTTTTATTTTTAAGTATCTGTCTTAATTATATTCCTACTACTACTGTTTTATAATCTGAGTTCATATATAAAGACTAGCTGTGCCCACACACTTTGTGTGCGTCCTGACAATATTTTGTTCGATTTTGCTTTGAAAGTAATTCACACCAAATTGTAAGACTTACGTATTCACTTTTTATATAAAGGTACCCATCCGTGGATAAAATATATTTATATAAAAATTATTTTAGGGTTCTGTAAAAGACAGACAGGAAATAAGTTACTCATATTATAAAATAGCGCCATCTGCTGCTTTATATTACTTAAAATATACTGCTTTTGAAAATAAAAGATGCCTTAAATCATGCACTATCTTTAAATTGATAAAAAAAAATCGGCGCACTTTCACTGCTTTTCTCCACTTTATCTTAGAAAAAAAATATTTTTGCGTAAAAAAAGTATCCTGTATTGGAATCAGGATACTAAGGTACCTTCTCAAAAAAGTTTGTTAAAGTACATTCAGTAGTTTTTACGTGATGACAACACAAAAAAAGAAAGATAAACAGGAAATAAGTTATATTATATTATATTATACTAGCTGTGCCCGCCATGTCGTGGGTGTCCTGATAATATTTAATATATGCTACATATCAGTTTATGTATTTTTTTACTTTATAAAAAATAAACTATTCATATCCGGTTTACTTTCATTGCTTTTTCTCCACTTTCTCTTAGAAATAAATTATTTTTGCCTAAAATATCTTATTTGCAGGATACTTAAAATCCATCCAGTTCTTTTTACGTGATGCAAACGTAAATGAAAAGCAGACAGACAGACATACAGACTGAAATGAGTTACTACTTTATTATATGTATAGAGATATATATTACCGCCTTATTTCATTATTGAATTGCCATTTTATTTGTACGCTGACGAATTATACTAATAATACCTTTTTATAGTAAGATTAACTTCTTATACCAAGATTACCTTCTTAAAATTAGATAGTAGTATTTTACCGGGATTATATACCATCTTATACTAATATATTTGTCTTATGCTAAAACATTCGTATTATACTGATGCTATCGTCCAATATTAAGACTTTCGTCTAGCACTAAGACCAAGCACGGTCTTATATTACGTCTACAATTTATTACTAAAACCATATTCATTTACTAAGATTATATATAGACGGTATAGTCTGTATAAGACAAATTTGCATTACTGAGATTATTGTGTTATACTTACTACGTCTCGTTCATTCTATATCTATTATAACGCTACCGCTTATTAGCTTAAGACTAGAATAATACAAACGACCATCTCAAAGTATAAGACTACCATATCAAGGTGTAAAATTACCGTCTCGCAGTATAAGACCAACGTCGCATAGTGAATATAAGACAACCGACGCTTAGTATTCTTATACTTTAAGATACCGTGTTGTTGCTTTTATGTACTATTTTTAGCATAAAACAGAAGTATAATATGTAAAAAAATATGCTTTACTGCGAGTGAGGTTTTATTTTATTTATTTAAAATATGGCAAATTTAAACAATTGTTTAATTTGTTTTACAAAACAATATTGTTTTATATTGTTTTATAACTGATATGTGTTTTTTTAATTCACAATTTCATTGCAAAATATCGCAAGGACGAAAATGTATTTTGCACATGGTAACAGATTTTTACCTTATTAATTTTGTAATACAAAAAAAAAACCTATAAACCAATACAATCCAAATAAAAAGTTACTCTTTACCAAAAACATGCACATGCAAGTTTTGTACAAATTGTATCGATGCTCTTAACACAATGTACCAATTTTAATATTTCTTTGTGAAAAGAGATCTAAGTTAATTTTTCTCCTTTCTGAACAAAATAAAAAAAAATACTGGCAATTTTATTTGCATAAAAGTTTTTATGCAAACAACAAAGTAGATGTACAATTAATAGCATAACAGGTAACCTGTGTAAACTGTGCTGTAAAATGTGAATATTTCAAGATCCGAGATATTACTAAATTGTAACTTATGATTTTTATTTAAACATACATATTTGCATAGAACAGAAGATTCTACAATGTTTTTTGCAGGCAAGTTGTTTCCAAATCAAAGACAAAATATTAAATTACTATAAAGAATTTGCTTCCGAACATTGAAGCGTTTTATTTAAAGGTTTAAAGTCTTATGACAACAGTAAATCTATATACATATAATATTAGTAACTCATTTCCGTATGTCTGTCTGTCAGCTTTGCATTTGTGTTAGCATCACGTAAAAACTACTGGATGCATTTTAACAAAATTTTGTGAGGACGTAGGCCAGTATCCTGATTCCAATATAGCATGCTTTCCTTCCGTAAAAATGTATTATTTCCAAGAGAAAGTGGAAAAAATCAGTGAAAGTATGCAGTTTTGTTTTGTAGTAAAGTAAATAAAATAAAACCATAACTGAATCACTAACCGCTTATAGATGGCGCTGTTTTATTAAGTACATACATTACCATAACTGAAGCATAATTGAAGTCGGCTCTAAAAAGGTAAGGGTTTTTGCAGTGGATTTCTTTCAAAGCAAAATCGAATAATATGTTGCAACGTCTGTCTGTCTGTCTTTCTGGCTGTGTTCATATCACGTAACAACTACTGTATGGATTTTAACAAAATTTGGGACAAGGTACCTTAGTATCCCTATTCCAATAAATTATACTTTTTCCGAAAAAATATCTTATTTCCAAGAGAAAGTAATTTTTTTAAATGACTTAAAGTTACTGCATACTGTAAGGATATTTTAAACACGGTGGCGCAACAGATGGCTCTGTTTTAAAATAATGACAAAATATTAATTACTTACTGCCAAAAAGCCAATTAAATAAAATTTGTATTCAATTTGTATTTTTACTTTGTGGAACTGCATTAACACCTTTTACAGAGCTTTACAATAATTTATAGAATTTTGGAATTTTATATAAATTTAAGAATTTGATTCAGCTGTGGGTACCTTTATATAAAGCAAATACGTAAGAGTCTTAAAATTTGGTTGTGGATTACTTTCAAAGCAAATCGAACAAAAATTGACGGACACAACGTGTGTGGGAACAGTTAGTAATAAATACTAGATATCATTGATGCTCTTCGCTACCCAAAAAAAAAAAAAAGTAAACACTTGGAAGCAAAAGTATGGCCATGCTTAGACACGAATACGTACGTGTTTCTCTTGAAGTTAAATTTGTTTTCGACTTGCAGCTAAGAGAAGAATATGCATTTGTTTATTGGTGTTAGTAAGGACTTGATAGTTGTACAACTCCTAAAGTACTGAACCGATTTAGGTGTAGAGAATGCATATTTAAAAGCATATTTATTTTTCCAAAATCGGTGCAGTATTACGGACGTAAAAGGGATTACAAGAAACGTGTTTACCTATTAATTATATAGATGCATGTATGTTTAAATAAGACACATATTAGTTTTGAATTTTTAAAAGCATTTTACAAACAAAAATCAACATTTTTCTTTAATTTTTAAACTATCAGATCATATCTTGAGAAGTGAAACTTTTAAAATTAAAGTTATTTTTTATTTTAAAAGGCTATGAAAAATTTTTGGAAAAAAGGAAAAATCTGATTTTATATCATAGATATCACTTTTATTTACAGTACAAAAATATCACCGATACTACAGCACGAGGTTGAGGAGGTTGTACATTGAATAATTGTCTCTCAAATTTCGTTGGCTCATTTTATATGATGATACACATAAAAATATGTATTTAAGTATTTCGTGTTTATTTTAAATGACTGTTTTATTTACCAGTAACTAAAACTCCTATTACTATTATTCTGCTCACTTCTGCATTAATTATTTTTGATAGTAACAACCAGTAGAAAATATTTATATTTCAAACTCATAACAAAAACCCAATAACAAAAGGGCTGTTGAATTTTGTATAAATTTTATTAATTTAATTTTACCGAAACTGCAAAATGTATACAATTTTGAACAAAAGAAAATTTTGTTGATATCCCGAAAAAATTTTATAAAATCAAGAATAATATTTTGTTATAGAAAGTAAATCTACTTGCCTTTTAAATAGCATTCAAAAGAATTTTATTTGCATAAATTCCGATAGGAAGAAAAAACAATTTTTTTAGTTTAACCAAATTTTGCAATGTTATTTTGAAATGAAAAGCTTTCACCTTGCAAAAAGATTTAAAAAATTTATTTAAACAAACACCAGGAACTCAAATTTCTTTTCTTAAATAAACCAAAAATAGCAAAAACCGCATCAATTCCAGAAAATAATTGCCAATAAAGAATTTAATATTAAATTGAAATATTTTCCTACGCGAACATTTTTTTACAAAAATTTTACACGAATATCTAAAGTATATCGTTCCTATGAGAGTTTTAGGTTGACAATGGTACACCACATCAAAGCACATGTCATTGTAAATAAATCAGTCAAGTGCGAGTTAGTCTCACACAGGTAGGGTTCCGTACTATGTCTAGTACGCCTTTAAAAACTCAAGTTTTTAATTTTTACATATCTTATGGGGCACCCTTTTCTTTTTAAAATCAAAGTCATATTCGCGAAAATTGCATAGCTATTGGAACACCCTTTAAATTTTAGGAATTGTTGTTATAACGGCCATGGTAATAAACTTTCTATAAAAATATCAGGCCAACCTATTGCGGTTCAAAAAATAAGGTAATATACGTCAAAAACATGTCCCTGATGGATCACCCTTTAATTTTTATTATTTTTTATAGTTTCCATAGTAATAAACCTCTTGCAAAAACTTTAAGAGTCTACTTATTATTGTTTGAAACTTAGGCCATATACACGCAAAGCACGTCACTCTCGGAACACCCTTTAATTTTAAGGTTTAATTTAATAAAAAGCGAACATAGAGTTACTGTCTGCAAATTTTAAGTGGTTGCCTCCTATAGCTCAAGAAATAAAGACATATAGGCAAATAACACCTTACTTTCGGAACACCCGATAAGTTTTAGTATTTATTGCCGTAGTGGCCACAGTTATATACCTTCTGTTAAAATTTCAAGAGTCTACCTATTATGGTTCAAAACTTAGGCCTTATACATCCTATTGTTCAAGAAATAAACACACATTCGTGAATACCACCTCTCTATCGGAGCACCCTATGAGTTTTAATATTTGTTGCTATAGCCGCCACAGTTATACCACTTCTGTGAAAATTTCAAGAGTTTACCTATTATGGTTCAAAACTTAGGCCTTATACATGCAAATCACGACACTATCGGAACACCCTTTAATTTTTAGGTTTATCTTTAAACACATTTTCGTAAATAACACCTCTCTATTGGAAAACCCTATAAGTTTTAGTATTTGTTGCTATAGCGGCAACAGATATACATCATCTGTGAAAATTTCAAGAGTCTACCTATTACGGTTCTAGAGATAAAAGGCGCTGACAGACGGACAGACATTGTAGCGAAAATAATAGGGTTTCGTTTTTACACTTTGTGTACGGAACCCTAAAAAGCGACTTTATTACCGAAATTATTTATTCAAATAGAAATGTAGGAGTCTATACCCAGTGTGAATGTTATGTGAAAGCATTATTGTTCATTAATTTTATTTCTCATTTTTTCTCGCCCAAAATTGGGTTCAGCTTAGGAATTAAAATTTTCTCAAATGCCCTATAGTTATGCATGTACCTTAGCGAGGCCTTCTACGGCTTAGGTGACATAGTAATTAGGGAAACCTTCCAATCTGGGGGAAAGCAGTCAAGGTGTAGAATAACATTAAAAATAAAAAATAAATTATTTCATCTGCTATGTGAGGAAGTTAAATTATCATTTTGTTAGTTCTTTTGTTGAGACCATGACGTATTTCTTAGGGTTTGATCAAGCAATTTCGGTATCAATATCTCAAAATCGAAGTCTAAGCAATAACACTGCTTCACTATCTACGGCTGGCAACTTAACTTTTTTGGTAAAAATATTTAGGGCAGTTAAACAATCTTTAACCATTTAAGTTAATGGTGCAAAGTCCTTATAATATTTGTTGTTCTTCGTTTCGGTGATGATTTAAAAAAAAATTATTTAAGGTTTGAATTATTTTCAAATACAAATTTAATTTAATGTTTTATTGATATAATTAATTATATTCATAATTTTATTTTGTTCTTTCTTAATTAAGTATATAATTGAATTAATTAAAATAGTATCTGAAACTATTTAAAACCTTTGATTAGTACCAAATTTTTTTTCTGAAAAAACGAACTAATCGACGGCGCTTGTCCAAAATTTGACCGCAGTCCAACAAAAGTTAAATGAAATATACTGCACAGGAAGTACAAAAAGTCTCGAAATTATTTAACAGCCCTCGTACATAACGTTGCTCAAAAAATTTAATTGTAATAAAACTTTAGCACATTGTTCGCTCAAACATTTCTGTTAATAATAATTTCCATTTTTTAACAATTTGTATTATTTTGTTATAACTTTTTTGCTCTCAGCTTTAAAACTTTTTTATTATTGACTTATTTATAAATAAAAAAAACTTTACGTTTCATTACACAACAAAAACACATACATCCTCCCACCTTACATTTTTTAACATTTAACCAAATGGTTTAAAGAAGTTTTCAAGTACTTGTCAGTGGTCAAATATTTAACAGAAAACTCGTTATTATTTAGAAATACACCCAATTCTGTTTTTACACGGTTTTGATTCAACACGGTTTGAAAATAAAAATTAATTTATTTTACACGATTTTATTCCATTAAGCACGATTCAAAATCAAGATATATTTGTAAAATTTAAGTTTTGCGAAATATTTTTATATAAAAAATTTAGAGGAATTCCCTTTTTGTGCATACAATCATTTTTACTTGTTAGAACAATTGAAATGTGTTAATAGTTTGTGAACTATCAATGCATCTCTACAAGAAGACGATGAAAACTACAACGTAAAGCCATTTGTTTAGAAAACAAAATTGAAATTGTAGATCGCCTTCGAAATGGAGAAGGCTCAACATTTCTTAGCAAAATTTTCGGTTTAAACGAAGCTACAGTAAGAAGTATAAAAAAAATTGAAATTCAATTAGGCAATCGTTGGTTTTTAGAACGAAACTATCTATGAAGTCTTCATCATACACTAAAGATGCAAATAAACGGTGCAAATACACATTACCTATATGAATTAGTAAAATAAACATGATTTCTTGTTCTTAAAAAAATTCTCATTTTTCACTAATTTTAATAGGTTTTAGAGATAAGGAACCAATCACCTATTTTTGTATATGATCAACGTCTTTTGTTACACGGTTTTTTTACATGGATTTTTCTGGAACCAATCTACAGTGTAAAAACAGAATTAGGTGTATAATAAATATACAAACGATGTAAAAAATTTACTCTAAAGTAGATATGCAAATTATTTTTTTTAAGGACAACATTACCTCTGCGAAGCTTTTGACTTGTCTGCAGAAAACACCCAGAGTCTTTGGCGGGAATCGAACTCGCAACCTACAGACTGACAGACCAGAATACTACCAATCCGTCTATCGAGGCACTAACAATTTATTAAAAATAGCAAATTTTTTTATTTTTAATAAACATTTTCTAATTTTCCATAATTTGTATACATTTTTCTTGCTAACAAAACCAAAAGTAGGAAACTAAGAAAAATGTGAAATTGAATAATCTTTTGTAAAAAAAATGTTTACGTTCATTGCATCAAATACTAGCTTAGTGTTACATACCTTCACTTACTGTAGTTAAATTATATAAGTACAAATGTATGTTCATTTCTTTCTATTTGTGTGTGTTGGCAACAACTATTTGCTACTAATTCGTACGCTAGAAATCATTTTCCCACACTTTATATTTGCAGTATTTGCTGGTTGCTACACATACATGCAACCGAAATGACTGTATAAATATTTTAAATATATACAGGTAGTTATTGTCAGAAAACATATTTATTTTTTATTTTTATTTACTTAAACCAAATAAGAAAAAGAGTAAAATTAAGTTTTATTTTTTATGAAGAAAATTTGCATTTTTCTCATTCGTATTATGGAATTTTATACAAATGAGAAACTGTTTAAGAATAAGTTTCTTTTTTTTCTAATGGAATATTTTTTGTACAGTTTGGAATAAAATTTAAAGTTTCAGGAGATGAAATATACTGTAGTTGCCTAACTGATAAAAATTTTAACAAAAATTCTGGCCCTTTTTTGCCTTAATCTTAAATATTATCATTTCATTTAAATATAAAATTTTTAGCACATGGCCGCCACTTTCTTGGAAGTTAAACATTTTAAATCTAGTTTTACAGTAAATGTAATATTTTATTACATAATTAATATCAGGTTTCTCGACATACATTAGCTATTCAAAATGTGCCCTTTGGGTTACACTGTTTTGAAGGCCTTACTTACACTTAACCAAAAATTACTATTATTTAGACCAGAGAAAAGCCCCATTTAGATTCACTTCGTTAACGAAATCTTGTTTTAATTATAGCAGTCAGCTGAAAGTATAACTACTTCTAGGTTTAATATATTTGCCTTTGACTCTTCGGGATTTTTACAATGCTAAAGAAAACAATCGCATTATCTAAAGCCAATTTGCAGATCTTAAATACAAAATAATACGCTAAATAAATAGTTTGTTTACGAACTGCTACTGCGCTCTATGTTATATTGTTATTAAATAAAGCATTTCAATACAATTTAACTCAGAAAAATGTCAAAGCTAGTTGCTCTAAAGTTATCACTACTGACTCTTATGATCTTTCCGATACTATCTTATATGCTGAAGAATTCTCTTTACAATTCACATTATTTTGGTTACAAATGCAGCATCTTTATTTATAGTGTTAGCCCTTCAAAAATATGCTTCATCCGTTAAAAAAGTTTTCGCGTAAAAACTAAGATGACTTAATATCTAGTGTTGACCTTATTTATCAATTATTTATCAATTGCAAACAGTATCGTCCTTCACATAAAATTGATAAAATATAAAAACGATAAGTAAAACAATATAAATTTTACAAAAAATATATAAAATAAGATATATTATTTTTGAAAATATTTAAAATTGTTTTATGGTGCCAACAACATTATTACCACGAATTGTAAATATAGTTTGGGATCTTCCACCTTCTATTGTTTCCCTGTTCGAGTACTCATCGTTCTCTTGAACAAAAGGCTGCTGACTTGTAAGTGTCAGCCTAATTGTCTTTTTAACTAAGTTTTCCCATGGTCTCCTTATATAAAATTTGCGTCCCACTGGCTCTCAGTGTAATACTCGCCCATGTCGGACATTCTCACTAAAGGCATACTGCTGTCTCAGCCCATTCCAGCAAAAACTACAAGTAACAACTTAGATTTTCATCTTAGAAAGTTATATTATTACCTGCCAAGACCACAGTTAGCCAGCTTAAAATACTCCGCGTGTAGCAAAGTACCTTTTTCGGCTTCCTGCCATGTTGCGATATAAACCTATCTTTTCAAGTTTTCTAAGTTTATCTATTTTTCGACTTCAACCCTGATCCAACGAGTTCTAAAATCAGTTTTCTGTTCTAAGAAACTAGGCACTTGTTTATTTCCACCAACTAACATGAGTGGCATTTTTGTTGATTTTTTTTTTTGTTTTATTTTAATACTAATTTGGTGGCCACGTTCAGTGCAAGCATTTATTAACAAATGACTGTCTCTCTGACCCGACTCACAATTTTATGAACCAACGCATACAGTAACCCATAATAATGGAATTATTTGCCTTGGGTTATGTAAATAAAAGGCTGGGCTCTCTTATACGAGTTAAAGAGACAACTATTTTTGTCTTTGAACGACGATCAGATGTTGATAGGTTATTCATTCAACCAGATGAATCGAATTTGTTTTAACGTGATCTTTATTATCCCTAAGATGGGGTTCTCATTTTAATTATGACTATAACTAATTAATTTACTTTATTTTCATTAAATAGGACTTCAACCACAAATAAGAATTTAACTTAATTTAATAATAGTAATGAAGGCCTTCGCCAGTTGTTTTGAAGCAAAAGAGAGCCTATTTAAAAGGGAAGAAATATTCAGGGAATTATACCAATTAACTGTGTTAATTTGGAAAAGGAATAGAGTAGTGACAGGTGGTAAAATAAAGGAAGAAAGCTTCACTTTAAGAAACTCTTTAATTGGACTTAATAATTATTTTCAGAATAGTTTTGCAGCGCCTCTGGAGTTAAATATTACATTAATACTTTGCCGACGATTTAGTGCTATAGAGTAATAACAGTGAAGGAGTGCGCTATGATATACATATGTATACTAGTAAGAAAAGAAATACTAATATAAATCAGACAAAATTCATGTTGTTGATCGGCGTGGCTAGAACACGAACCTATTCGTTTCAATGCAGCATGTGTGCTAAGTAGTTGGCGTGCAAACTACCTAAGCACCTTCTGAAATAGGAACCTTTGGCAGAAATCAAATGAACAACCGCCAGACTCACAAACTATTCGAACATAATACATGAAGCATAAGCTTTATGTTATTTTTAAATCAAAATATAAAAAATGTACATTCACTTTTAGGTAACACTGCACGTTCTTTAGAAACATACTCGTAAATAAAATGCTTCTGCATGTTAATTTAAATAATGGACTGATTACTTGCAATTTTTATTTGAAATGTTAATGGAAGTCTTTTCAAGCAAATGCTGCACATCAATATAAATACACAAGCAGCATAGTTGTAAAAAATTAAAATGAAGTGAAATGAAATGAAATAAAAAGGGTTTTACGAGTCTAATTTTTTTAATTAACAAATTTCAATATTAAATCTTTACAAATAGCTGAATGCTTCAATATAAAATAATAACTGTCATGAACATGACAGGATTTTAATACAATTATTTCCCTCCTTTTGTATTCAGTTTTGGTAAAAATTACATTAACGGAATTCACATGCTTGCTAATAACCAAAGTAAAACTAATTTATTAGTAGGTGAATTTGGAAATGCTTTTGCACAAATACGGAGAGAAATTGAAGTACAATTTAAGCAAAATTTCTAGCATGGCTTCAATTACGAAAATAGTGTAATTTAGCTAATTTTACAAATTTATTAGGGTGTGTTACAGAAATTTTAATAAATCTTTTTAAAGGTCTTCACAAAGATATCTTTCATTTCGTAAAAAAAACACTTCCAAAACTCTTTTTTTAGATCATGAAATAAGCATTTGACTGAACACTTATTCTAAAAGGTATTGATTTGAGCTTGCAATATTTCAACGCTCTAGCTCTTCATGTTAGGTGTTTTTTTTTTTTTTGGTAATTATACTCAAAAGAGACCAACAAATTTTTTTTTCGAATCGAAATAAACGTATTCTTACCTGTAACTATATCATTTTCCTCAATAGCAATATTGTGAAGTACTGCTAGGGCAACAATCAGTGTTTTCCCGTTTGAAAGACTAACTGTCAAACCATCCAATGGCAGCGAAATCGTTGCTTCCAAACGCCGAAACAACGCTCCACAGTGTTTCTGGTGCCTATATGGGCAGCATTGTACTTATTTTTATTTCCTTTTTCATTTTGTGGTTTAGATAGCGGAGTGAATATATATGTATGCAATTTATATCCAGAGTCTCCAAGCAACCGGCCTCTGAATTCTCCGTTTTCAAAGCGTTGCTTTATAGTCGACTCATTAAAAATACGGCAATCGTGTGTGCTTCCTCTCCATCTTGCGACTACATCTCTAATTTTTAGTTTGGAATCACAAATAACCTACATATAATACATTTACCAAATCAAAGAATGTACGTCCAATGTACACGTAGCTTAAACATTATAATTACCTGCACATTCAAGGAATAATATCCTTTCCTATTTATATAATACTGGGTTAAAGCGCCGCCGGTTTTTTTGATACGTACGTGGGTACCATCAATGGCTCCAATAACGCCCGGGGAATTTTTGATTGCCCTAAAATCTCTCATAAGTTCCTCTTCCTCTGATAGAGATTATGGCATTTTAATTTTTCTAGTGCTCCAGCGAGCTAAAGCGCGAGCCACTCTGCAGAAATTCTGCACACCGTTGCTTGCGATAAGCCGTGGAGATCTGCAGCGTCATCTTGAATCTTAAATTTTAATAAAATAAATTAATAAAAGAAAACAAGTTAAAATTGTTGCTAGCACACATACTTCTCGCCGGCCCCAGCATCGCAAAGAAACTAGCACCTGCAAATCGACTGAGGTGCCGCACCCTCTTGTATCTAGCTCAATTTTCGGCTGGACCATTTCAATGATTTTTTTAACAGTGGATTTGTTAAATCGATATCTCTCTTTGAATTGGTCTTCCGGCATTTCAAACAGATTTTTTTTTCGTCCTAAATGTTTTTGCGTCGGGCGCTCGCTACTTCAGCGATAGATTCTAAAATCATCCACTTAATAAAAATAATTATAGTTACACAAATTTATTATACTCACGAATTCTGCAAATTAAATTTACTGCATCCATTGTATCCATTAGAATTAATTTTATTATTAAAACAAGAGCCAAATAATTTGTTATCGCTTTTATTTTTTGTGAAATGTAAAAAAAAACTTTCAAATGTCACTTTATTGAATCGTTATAGTAGGGTAAACGCAACAATAAAAATTTCTTATTAAACAAGAGTACATTAACGCTGCAAAAGGCTATTACACGTTTATGAATACACATTTAGCGATTTTTGCTTATTAAACTGTTAATGCACTGCTAAATATCGTTTATGAATTAGACTGTTATTCTAAATGGTATTATGGTCAGAGAATTAGATTATTTTTACAGTGTGCCAAATTCACTAAACTGCATCCAGTAGCGTCAGAAACTTTGGCACACAATATGACTTCGGTAAAGCTAAACTAAAGCTAAGCTAAACTAATTTATTTTAAGATGTCATATTATAGTACAAAAATGTTGCTGTTTTCTTCAGTAGAAACCTGAGCCGCATGGCTAAGAACCCTTATTCGGGACGCCTGTACTGTTTGCAAGCTGCCTTTCTAATCTTCAGAAGCGTCTTGATTTAAAAAAAAAAAAACTAATATGAGATTAACACTGTGAAATCACAAAATCACAGAAAATAAATCGATTGTCGTCAAATTTTCCAAGCGAAAATTTGTGATTTGTGAATGTTGTTATCCCTAAAGGTCTTTTTTATTCTATCTGGAATCGCCTGTTCGCTAACCTATTAATGACGAAATTCTAAGCTAATTTGTATTCAGACACATAAATATTTTCAATTTTGTATAAATATATCACAATGTTTTTATTAAAATAAACATTAATTCGATTTAATAGTATTGTTGTAATAGGATTTAGTAGTCTTGTAAGTAAAACATAATTTCGATGAACAACTAGGAACAAAAAAACAAAATTTTGTTGCAAGTTATAAAAAACATTGAAATTAAGAAAATTGGAAAAACATTATAAAACGCTGAACACTTAAACAAAAATGAAGAAAATTAACCAAAACTTGTTACTAGCACAGAGATAATCTTTTAACGTTCAAATTACACTGTTCGTAAAAAAACTGGCCTTTTATGTTTGGTTGGACCATTTATTCATTCACTTGGTTGGAAATTCATTGCTGAATAGAAACCAGTATTTTCAAAAAGAAATATTGGTTTTTTTACTACATTTCGTTTTTAGTAACTATAAAAAAGACTAATAAAGTTTAAGTATTTTCTAAAACTTGCAAAAGATGGCCATAGCAGGCCGTTTTCACTGAAAGACTTAAGACTTAAATGGTATTTCATGTTTATTTTTTGCTTATTGCAGTTCTTGTTTTTACCTTTCTAGTAAAGCATTTGTCTTATGGCACAATTACGAGGGTAAACTTAACGAAGACAAATTTAATTAAAGTATTACAGTAAATGATCATTTGTAATTTTTTATAAAAATATTTTTTTTATTAAAACAATTTTTAGAAATTTTTAAAATTTTTATATATTTTCTATAAGAGGCACTTTTTATAAAATTTTCTTATTTGAAAAAAAATTATCAGAAAATAAAATCATATGAATTTTATTTCAACTATTCTTGAATTAATAAATTAATTAGTTAGGCTTAAGTTCTTAATTATAAAGAGATAAAGAAAACTGTTTGCTTGGTAGCATAATATAAAAAAGAAATAGAGTTTACAAGTGTAAAACAATTTCAAAAAAAGCTCCATCTCCTATAAAATATAATGTAAAATTAAAATTTCTCAGATTCTATTTCTTTGATAAGTTTGTTTAAATAGAAAATTAATAAGAATTGAAACTACCGGGTGGATTGATACAAAGAGTGCTGATGACGGACGTAGCTGTCTAGAAAATGCATTCTGCTTTACTGGTATCTAATTTTTCTTTATCTCTTTATAATTAAGAACTTAAGCCTAAATAATTAATTTATTAAGAAAATAAAATCATTAGAAAAGGTACCTTTTACAAAGGTACTTTTTTAGAGGGGTACTTTATAAAGTGCACTTTTAGTGAGGGTTTTTATAAAAACAAATTTATATGAATGTATTTCCTTAAAGTTTTTTAACGTTTCCAACGCATCGTAATCATTTTCCTTAGTTTAAGGAAAGCGTAAGAGATCTTTAATCATTTACATTCTGCTGTGTTGTGTTAGATTTTATATTTTAAATAGAGAATTAACATTCCTTATAGAGAATAATATCTGGGAAAATACAGGGCCATCAAAAAACGTCCGTTTTGGATTTTTTATTTTGTATAGACAATCGTGTGTTTATTTTTGAAGACAGACCGCTACGCGGTGTAAACTAAAAACGTTGTTTAATTATCTTTAAACCATTCAAAGGTTTAAATTATACTTAGTATATACAAATACAAATTTAATTAAAATTTGATTTGATCTTATTATTTATTAAATAATAATAGTATCTTATTCATTCTTACTTAGTCTATAAATGAATTAATTAAAAAGTTAATTAAATTATGTATATAAAATTAATTAAAATTTTTAATTATTGCAGAACAATTTTTCTATGTAATAACTATACAATGTCTGTACGACATGTGAAAAAAGGAAAACCTGAGATTGATATTTATATGTTAATCCAGTGTCTTAGCTTAGAGTTTTTCTAAAAGAAATTTTTACCTCTTACAAAATGCCTTCTCATAAAAATTAAGTAACATTGTAAAAAGGTAATTTTATAATTAAGTTTTTATAAAACTTTTTCCATTTCCTGATGATGCTACCCAATGGTGTAGCGAAATATCGAATATAAAAATAAAAGTAAATTGAAATATTTTTATAAAAAGACCTAGAGCGTAAAAACTTAATTATAAAATTATTAAAAAGGTCAAAAATTATAATAATTGTTTAGTAAAAAGGTAATTTTTTATAAATGATACTTTTGTCAAAAAAGTTGACCTTTTTTATACTATAACCTACTATTATACAAGCTACTTTTTATATTTCAATACTAACTGTGCCCGCCACGTCGTCGAGGTCCTGACAATATTTTGCTCGATCTTTGAAAGTATTCCACACCACTTGTAAAACTCGTACTCTTATACTGCTTCGGTTATGGTTAATGTATTTAATTTATATAAAGGTATCCATCAGTGGATAAAATTCTAAAATTTATAAAAATACTAAAATTCTGAAACACACAAAAGAAAGCAGACAGACGGATATGAGTTACTTTTTTTACTTTGTGTATAGATATAATTTTTTAAAGTATGTTTTATGAGAGGTATTTTTTATAAGTCTTACTTTTCTATAACATTTTAGAAAGGATCGATTTTTATAAAAGATACATTTTTATAAAGGGTAATTTTTTATAATAGATTATTTTTTAAAAAAAGTGCTTTTTAGAAAAGGTACTTTTTAGAAAAGGTACTTTTTATAAATTGCACTTTTTATAAATTGCAATTTTTTTAAAATGATAAATTTTTATAAAAGATTTTTTTTCATTTCATTTCATGTCAAGTATATTAAAAAAAAATTAAGTCGCTATTTCAGAACTGCTACTTCCACTATTTTATAATAACCCTCGTATATTCCTCAATGCATTTAAGCTTTAATAGATTTTCCAAGTTTAGGATTCTATTCATGTGAGTTAAAAAATATTTGAAAGAAGCAAAAATAAATATAAACTAAACTTTATTTTCTACATATGCTTCCTCCTGTCAAGCATATTCGTTTACTTATGCTTCAGAGAATAGAACAACTTTAAATCTTCTTGATGTTGAAATTTTGCAATATATTTTTAAAGTTTACTTTAAGAACTGACCAATATGGACACAACTACAGAGAATAACGAATTCACAAGTGCCTAAATTAAATTTGCTTTTAGTAGTCAGTACATTTGGCTTATGCTTCACGTGTGCCACTGTGAAGGATTAATTTTGTTAAAAAGTGCCCTAATATTTTATTAAAGTATTTTAATTAATTAATAACACTTTTATCACTAAAATTTTATGAGAAAGGTAAAAGTAAAAGTTGTTAAGTAACGTAAGTTTTCTTGTTTATATACACATTGTTGTGCAAAAGACTGCAAATGTAGGTTATAATATTGCAGTATATTCTGGACAATCATAAGTCATAAAAAAAAGAACTGACACTAATAGTGCGAGTGATAAATGACTTACTGAAAGGCCTTCTTTAAGAAAATTGTTTCTTTTACTTTTATGTGTTACACTTTTAATGTCATAAATTTTTTTTGCTTTTGTTTTACGATATTTCATACGTTTTACTGTTTCGTTTTACATCTTTGTATAGCTTGCCTTCCTACAGATAAGACGCTTTATTATTTATGAATTGCATGCTGTATCTGGCTGGTAGCTTAAAAAAGAGTTATGCCCAGATAAACTTGAAAACAATGTAAACAAATTGTTTTTATTTCCTGCTGTTTTTATATATTTTCTTCTATTATTTGCACAGAAGTTTAAGTAAATTTTTATTCATTTTTTTTAAATTTATTTTGGTTTACATAATTTGCATAAAAGACATTATCTTCTATTAAATAAAAGTAGAATCTTTTAAGCTCGATTAGAAAGATAGAATAGAGAATTTATATTATCTGAGTTGTTAGAGTCTTCAAAAAAGTACACCTGCCAGTCCAGTATTCCAAAATTCTGCTTTTATGTTACAAAAAGCTTGGACGATATTAGTTTTACTTGTGTGGATCGTTTATGGATTTCACATAATATCGATCACTGTTAACAGCACCTTAGAACAAAAGTCTACAAAGGCCAAATCGCAGTTCCAAAGCGTCCAAATGAAATCGCCAAGACAGTAGATAACACGATTACAGAACTTCGTGCGCAAGAGGTTGATTGATCTACAGAACATAGTGCGCCATCCTGCTGAAACCGAAGATTATTCATGTTCATATCTTCTATTTTAGAATATAAAAAGTCTGTAATCAGGGCCCTATAGCTGTCGCCGTTGACAAAAAGAGAGTGTCAAGCAGAATTTTCAAAAAACTGGCCAATATTGCTCTAACTTTGTGTAGCCTTTGATCCCAGATGCGGCAATTATGTGTGTTGACATATTCAGTAAGAGAATTATTCGTCTCACTAGAAAAGATTTTTTCGTCCAAATTGGATGTCCTTACTTTGAAAATAAGTTTGCTTATGTTGAAACAAATAGCGATTGAACGCGAATAACTATTAGTTAAAAAAATATGTGTGTAAGAATTACATATGATTAAAAACATACTTATTTTTAGATCACCCTGTATAACCTATCGCCAATATTAGCATAAATGTTAATATCAACAGTATAAATGAATTTGTTGCCATTTATAACAGCATACTTGCCCATCAATTGAATGTTTTTGAATAATAAAATTCAGGTTGTTATTTTTGAAAACACCCTCTAATAGAGGAAAATCCTCTTTCTTTGGTCCTACCAACACAAAAACTAAACATATCTACATAAAATGTATTCGTATATTAAGGTGTTAGAAAGTTACAAAGTACAAAAGCAAAAAAGTTTAACAAAAAGTATAAGTTGTATGTTTAAGTAACAATATAAATCTTGAAACTTTAAAGGAAATGTAGGACGGTATTAACATAAATACAATCTCACTTACATCCTGCATTAGAGAAACTAAAAAACTTAAAATTACAATATAGAAACTGATTTTTAGCAAGCAGAGTTCCCTTGCTAATAAGCTTTTTTTGTACTTAAAAAAACTTTTGAAAACATGTTAAAAATGTACGTTTTAGTTTTATTACAGAAATAAGTTTTTTTTAAAGAAAAATGTCCTTCGAAACAAAAAAAAGAAAAAGGAAAATGGCTAAAAGGAGATCTAAAAAGAAGACAATATTAAAATTTGTGGCAAAAACTGTCTGTAACTGTAACCTCTTGACCTATAAAAAATTAAAGAAAAAATTATTATTTAAAGAGACCTGGTAGGTAACTTTACATTTATGGTAAATTTTCCTTTCCGTCCTGTCCACATAAAATATTTGATAAAAGTAAGCAAATGTTTAATATACATTTTCGAACATAAAAATTGCAACGTTATCTTACATATAATAAAATAGTAACTCATTTTCGTCTATCTGTCTCCTTATTTTTTGCGTTCGCATCACTACTAGTTGGATTTTAACAAAATTTGTTGAGGAATTACTTTAGCATCCTGATCGCACTTTCAAGAGAAAGCGGAGAAAAAGCAGTGAAAAGTTTCAATTTCCGGTTGAAAGGTACTGAAATTTTCGGTTTAAAACTTTGATATTATAAACACGTTTCATATTTTTGAAAGTGGGATATGTGTTTGCGTAACTTTTATATTTGAACGTGAGTTATTTTAAACAAAATTAGGCAAAAGATGGCACCAATTGAATAAAATTTGTATTTGATTTGTATTTTTACTTTATGGAATTACATTGTTATTAAAATATTTTTAACATCTTTTACAGAGGTTTACAATAATTTTTAGAATTTTATATAAGTTTTAGAATTTTATCCAGGGATGGGCACCTTTATATAAAGTAAATATATTAACCATAACTGAAGCACTATAAAAGTAGGAGTCTTACAATTGGTGTGGAATACTTTCAGGGGAAAATCGAGCAAAATATTGTCAGGACGCCCAACACGTGGCAGGTACAGCAAATATTGATAATAAGGGTAGACTTGTTGAAAAAGTGTGCATTTGTGGAAGATTAGTTTCCAAGTCTAAAAAAAAAAAGAAATATTGTTTTATTTAAATTGTCTAAATTAACTATTTAATTGTTTTAATTAAATATGTGCAAATTTTGTACAAGAAAAAAAATGAAACTGCTTGAAATTCAAGAAATAAAAATACTGTTTCTTATAACGGGTTGCGCAAAAGTAATCCTCCTATCAGAAAATGATATAAATTTTGCCATTGGCCCCTAATGTCAATTCTGTTTTGACATTGCGGCCATTTACATGACATCATATTCTCGACTTAATGTAAAAAAATTAAAAGACCAAATAAAAATAATCCACAAGAAGAATCAAAGTTTTTCATTTTTTTTTAAATTACAGCCAAAAAACATTGGAAGGTTATTTTTGCGCCACCCTGTAGAAGCTGTAACTAACACTTATATTTTGTTGCGTAGTCATTGTTCTTATCAGTTTTAATCTGAAAGGCATAGCAGCGGCCACATATCACATTATTCATAGTATAAATTACTCAACCCACAATTTTATTATTTATGGCGTGAGATAGAAACCTGTAAATAAAAGTTCGCGTTAGGGTTGGGCAAGAAATAATACAAAAAATGTCATTTGATAAAGGTTTTTACTCTACTGCTAAGTATTGAAGATAGCGATAAAATTTAATATCGTAAAATTGAAAGGGCAATAAGCGACTTGCGTTATTTGGTTGGAATATACTGTTGAGGCCCATTTTATCTCGAATACGGGGAAAGTATTCTTCGATATGTTTTACTGTAGGTTACTGATATCGAGGAGAATAACTTTATTATACATTCATAGTTCCTTCCAGAAGACCTTAGTGCACAATTTTCAAGACCAATTCAGACAGCGTTTTCCAAAGTCAATACGTTTCCTGTTGTCGTCTTTCAAGAAAACTTTATTCATAGACTTTACAGACAATTTGTGTATTTTAAATATTACCAATGTGAATCTTGCTAATTTCATATTCTGAAGGTCTTAGCGCGCTGTAGTAAACGACAGCCTCTTGATGTTATCTCTAAATTTTTTTTTTAAAGTAAAATCGTAACGCAGAGTGATATACACTAAAAAGACAAGTTTTTTTTTCATTAAAATCAATTTCAAGTTTTGTACATGGAAAACTTTTCTATATAACGAAAGCTATTTTTCTATTCTGTAAACAGCAGTTATTTACTTACTTTAAGAATAGCAAAAGAAGAATAAAACGCTACAAAAAGAAACAAAAAATGAGTTTTAATGCTACAAAATATTGTAATATTATTACAGATTATTTAAATATGGTTCCAAATGGGTACCATATATATACTTGTACATATTGCTTTTCTATTTATTTAATTTCTGCAATTCCGTTGTGTTAAGCTGAATAACGTGAAGACGAAACTAAAGAGTATTGCGGAGAAACAAAAACTAGAAAATTACACTAATTTGTGTAGTTTCCTCAAACACCATTTGTCTACTAATGAAGTTATTGCGCTCTTTTTTGCATAGAGAATGCGGAGGATCATTTAACGAGGAATAATGCGGTCTTTTTATTTCTCTTAATTATCATCTTTAAGGATTGCAGTAAAGAGGTGGCACTTAGTATAGTGTTTAAACAAAATTAACGAAGGATTTGTTTTTCTTTTTTTATAACATAAGTGGGCACTGGTACACAATTACAATGGACAAATGTTTATTTAGTGCAAATGTAATAATTCTTGCAAAAAAAAACCGACTACAAAACAAATAAATGTGCATCAATTCTAAACTAAAAACTTAAAAGGAAGTAATCTGTAAGAAATAGTACTCAAATCAAATACTTTTATACTTGTTGCTCTAACGGACATAGTAACATACGTTCTGTACATTCAAATGTCTATCCGTAACGTTTAAGCAGATAAAGCCATATACGACAAATTACGTCAGATATGAGGACACCCTTTATTTTTTTACACTTATTATTACTGACACAGTAATAAAAAGTAACGGTTTCAAAGATATGGCCATATAGGTTAAACAATATCACCTAGGGGACACCCTTTAATGTGCAATTTTAAATTAAACACTTATTTTAAAGGACAGATTCTTTGTAAATGTCTAATGTCTGTTTAAACCGGCTCAAAAGTTTGGCCATATGCATCAATTTACATAAACTATTGGGACACCCTATAAAATTTTAAATATTTATTAATGTTGTTATACGGGACATAGTAGTGGAGATTCTGTCTAATTTTCAAGTGTTTGTCTAAAACGGTTCAAAAGATAGGGCTAGATAGGTAAAATTATATCAATTATGGGGACACCCTTTAGTTTCCAAATTTAAATTATATACATGATGTTATAAAGGACTTAGATATACAGGTTCTTTAAATATTTCAACCATCTCTCTGTTACGGTTCAAAAGTTTTGCAATATACATCAAATTACATCAACTATTGGGACACCCTTTAACTTCTAATTATAAATATTTAATTTCTGATTATAAATATTGGACATTCTGCCCAATTTTCAAGTGATTGTCTACAATGGTTCAAATGGTTCATATATTTAAATTGACGTCACATACGGGGACACCCTTTAATTTTTAAGTTTATTTTTTTTATTAATGTCTGTTATTGGCAGCTATAGTGATATGCAGTTTTTTTAAATTTTAAAAGGGTGCTCTTTACGGTTCATAATACACGTAAAAGAAAACGTATCTTGTATGGGGACACACTTTAATTTTCAAAATTCTGAACTTCTTTTAAAATGGGACGAATATGTAAGCATTTCCTTTCTAATAAAGAAAAGATTTTTAAAATCGGTTCAGAAATGACTGAATTCTGTGGGCACAAACATAAAAAAGCAATATTCAGACGAATAGATAACCTCCTTCTTTTTTTGAAGTCGGTTAAATAGAAGATAACATTCAGAAATGCAATATACACCTTGCTATAGATAACTTCAAATCTGTATAGCCAATTTCCAGCCAGCGTAATGCCAGTAATATTAGCTATTAAAATACTTCTAATAGTAGCCTGAATGGGACCATCAAACATAAAATGTCTTGATAATATTATTTCATCTTTTCGAAAAAAACAGTGAAATTTCTTATTGTAAATTTCAGAAGGATAAAGTTCCGTCTAATGAAAAACAGTCAAACAAAAATTATTTCGTGCACAGTGTTTTTTGTTTTTTATTTCATCATAAGATTAAATTTTCACTTAGCGGGCATATTTGAACCCGCTACTGCATTATCAGTACAATACTGTTTAGTTGTTATCCACCATAGAGTTAGAAAAATAAATTTGAAACTTTTTGCCTTATACACGTCCCTACCTTTCACATAGGCTTAAAACAAATCCTAATAGCTTTGCATTATCATTACCATTTTTTCGGTTTTTATCTTGACCATCATGCTATTTTGATATCTGCGAAAAATTCAGTTGTTGCTTACAGCGTAGAATTAAATGCCTTATGCCCCAGTATGGTAGCTCTAGTCTTTCTTTTACGGTCAATATTTTATATAAACATAATTACATGTAAATTAAGCATAACGTTCGCCCAACGTGTTCATTTGTTGTAATTATGTAAATTTAAAGAGAAGCGTAGGCGTTACGATATTTGGTACAAACGATGGGGTCATCAATAAAACAACCGCTTATTTTAAGGGCCTTGAAAATCCTTATTATTTAAGGAGAATAAAATAACTAAAAGGACTCTGTAATAAATATATCGCGCTTAACTGAGAAAATATTGAGAAGTAAAACGATTTTTGTCGAAAAAATTTATAAAAATAATCCGCAAAGTCATAGAATTACCATATTGTCACCTTAGATGTTGTGGCTGCAGTTTTATTTTACCGTTCCTGGTCAATTTTATCACAACATACAAAACGAAAATTTTTTGATTTGCAATATTTCTTTTACACATTTTTCCCAGTCACATTAATCGCATCTTTATATTAAATATCTTTTTAAGAGCCAAAGTAATAGACAGTTGTATTTGACTGCTTGTAGCATATAGTATGTTCCAGGAACAAATATAATTATAATTTTTCTATACAATAGTTTTCAATCAAAACTAACATAATTATGAACAAGTTGTTACCTCTTGTCCAAATGAAAACTCCTAGAGCATCACAGATCACCACATCTCTTCTGCCTGACCATAAAATGAGTTAAAAAATTATTTTTCTTTAGTAATTTTTCCTATAACTTTTTTGTGCAGTTATGTGAAAGAAAAGAAATCTGCAGTAAAATGAAAATTGACTGCAGGCTACAATCTAATTACCTTCATTTATATTTACGATGAACTATGTATTAAAAGATGGATAAATAAGAAACCAGAAAATTTTATATTTTTTACTTTGATTTCTTTAAACGAAAATCATAGGAGATAAATGCTTCTAATCACTGGATATATCTTGTAACCTGAACCAGCAATAAAAATCTGTTTGTCTATTGCAAATGAAAGTGGAGAAATAATATACAGAGAAAAACCATAACATTTTAATGAAATTTTTATTTATATTTAGACATTTTTTGAGGCGATAATTTTATGATTTAATAAACTTAGGTTCTTTAAATCATAATTTAATACAATACAGGACTAGTTTATTTTACTTTAAATATAACAAAAAGAAAAAAAAATGGAACGAATTGTCGTATAACAAAATATGTTATCACAAAAATATTCATATTTGACGTTCTGTACTACTAAACTTTACTTAAACAGGATATCCCTCATATTATAAGGGGTGATCAATTCCGAGCTTCCCTACTTTTTAAAGAAAAAAAAAAACAGAAAATTAAAATTTAATGGAGAATTTTTATTATCATTTGAAAGAACATTCTTTGGCATTTATTTTTTGAAGACTATGTCTATCAAATGTTGGCCGTTGCTACGTCGTAGATGGTCCATTCGTTGAGTCCAATTTTCGATGACTCGTTCGAGCATTTCGACTGGTAACTGGCGAATGACATGCGTGATGTTTTTCTCCAAGTCCTGAATCGAAGCGGATTTGTGCGCATAAACTTTAGACTTTGCATATCCCTACAGGAAAAAGTCTAACGTTGTGATATCACACGATCTTGGTGGCCAATCGACCGGCCCAAAGCGTGAAATGATGTGCTCACCAAAATGTTCTCTCAATAAATCTATTGATTAATGCGATGCTCTTCTTCACAAATGCGGCAGTTTTGTTTGTTTACATACATTAAGCCAGAAATGGGCCTCATCGCTAAACAAAATTTGCCTCGAAAACATCGGATCTTCTTGGAACTTTTCAAGAACCCATAGAGGAAAGCGAATCAGGCGTAAGTCTTTCCATTATAAAATGTTAAACAATAATAAACAAAAATAACATGACACGACTCACAAGTGATCTGTAAAAAATAGGCTATTGAAAAAAGTACCTCGAAATGGATCACCCTTTATATGGTATTGTATAGTCAAAAGTTTTAGGTCCACTTCCACGAACTTTTATTTCTTTTATACGACGATAACTAGCTTGAAAATTTAGTATTTTTATGACCTCATATTTCGAACCTGTGCGCTAAGGTTATTTCGCGTTAATTCGATTTTGAGAGTATCATCTGTGTGTACAACAATTTTTTCTGCCGCAAATATATTTTTCACACTCTTTTAGTGAAAATGATTTATATAATAATTTGGTCAGAGCATGGAAAGTTATAATTAATGTCGTCAACAATTCGCCCGAGGTGCAATGCCCAGGCCAATATCAAACGCTCCTTGAGAAAAAGTTAATCTGACAAAATTTTGTATAAACCATTTTACGTCGGTTGCCCTCAAATATTAATTTTATCAGGCTTCCTTGGTGTCTTTCTAATGAGTTCAGTATTATGCTGAGCACTACTCTATCTTCAGAGAGCTTAGCTTACTTCGTCACGTAAACTGAACTGGTGAACACTTATAGTTAGAGGATAGATGAACATGCCAGTAGGATACATGTCCGGCAATTAATTCTTTAAGATATTAATTTATTGGCGCAAATATAGTAGAAAAAATATCTGAGTTATCATAGTTGACTCTATTAAAATCTGAAAGCGATAGGATGGATCTTGTATTATTCACTAAAATCACTAGCATCCACACAATTTGCCAAGCAAATCCACCAACCAACTAATCAGCAGAAGGTGAGAACATCAAATAGAGGGATCTTCTTAGGTAAACTAAATGCATATCGCACTTGATCAACAAGAGGGTATTAACTCACAATTTTAAAATTTTCAGCAGAGGTAAAAAACTCCGAACACATTATAGTAAGCAAATTCCATTTAATAATATTTATTTGCCCTGTTTATCCTTTAAATTTTTTTACAATTATTGCCAAATAAAAATAATACCTTTTTGTTGATATAAAGCTGTTCAAGACACTATCACGAAAATGCTCTCATATGCGGGTTTCGAGATGAAAGAGTAATCGGATTACGTTGAAATTTTTACAATAGATGGATATTGATGTTGTTGATTGATTTTTTGCAAAAAGTGAAAATTGAAAAATTTTGAGTTAATACCCTCTTGTTTGTCAAGTGTGATATAAATGTTTTTGTTTGAACTGTAAAAGCTTAGTAAATATATTTAACAAGTGCGAACCGAATTCAAACACAAAGGATATCATGCCTCTTTATACATCTTCTGCCTCTTTATGCCTTTGTGATTAAATTCTCTAATTGATTTTTAGGTAGTTAACAACACTTATTTCATACCCGCAAAAACACAAAAAGTAGAAAAAACACTATGATATGAACACTACCATTATATTCTCATCCTAAATGTATGCTACTGAAATCAATTATTGAATTGCATATTTAAATGTTTTTTTAAGAACGATGTTAATGGAGTTACGTTTCAAATGAAGAAGTACTACTTTAGATTTAATTATTTTTAGGATAGCTAAAGTCTAATCAAAATTACCAATTACTAATTAGCACACGGTACAACTAATTTACAACGTTTACATATATTTTTTGAATAGCCCAGTCTTGCACCTTGATAAAAGACTTACTTGGAAGAATTACATTAAAGCGAAAAGAGATCATTTAAATATTAAAACCAAGCAACTGTATTAGCTATTAGGATCTTAATCTGCCTTAAGTCTAGAGAACAAGTTACTAATTTACAAAGCTATTTTAAAACCTGTTTGGTCATATGGAATACAGTTATGGGGAACGGCCAGCAACTCAAATATGGAAATATTGCAACGATTCCAGTAAAAAACTTTTAGGGTTATGGTTAATGCTCCTTGGTTCATAACAAAAAAAAAAGAATAAATGAAGATTTAAAAGTTCCACATATTAAAGATGAAATAAATCGATTTAGTTCTTCAGAGACTCAGTAATCACTCCAATACTTTGGCTATATCTCTACTAGATGAGTCAGAAGAAGTTAAACAATATAAGAGGTTCACATTCCTCCCGCATAGAAAATAAATGTACATAAGATTTAAAGTTTTGTTGCTATCTGACGCTATAAAACGTCTGTAAATTAACATTTGTAATGTTTTATATTTATTTATATAAAACACAAATATATAAAACACAAATATATATAAATAAAACACAAATTGTGTTTGTTTGTTTGTCTATATTGAAAGCTATAGCTGCATACACCAATGAACCGATCTTTCTGAAATTTTCACAGTTTGTTACTAGATACATGTATGGTAAAATAGGTTACTTATTTTTTTGATATTAAACGTGGGCGTGGCATCTCCCATAAAAAGTAAATATTATTCATCGTGTTTCTTTGTAACAGCAATAGGTAGCAACTTAAAATTTTGCACCAGTAACCTCTATATTAACGTACACAGTACATATAGAGAAAAATGGACTGGATTGGAATAGCGAGAGTGGTACCTCCCATACAAAGTGCACCAATAACCGCCATATTAACGTACATAGTTTAGTTAAATACCTCGCATACAAAGTGAAAAATTATTATCGTGTTCCTGGCGAACTACAATAGATAGCGCCTTGAAACTTTGCAAGAGAAACTTTTATGCTAAAGCGCATAGTCTGCCAAAATACAGAATGAATTGGGACAGTGGGCGTGGTAGCTCCCATACAAAGTGAAATATTATTATTGTGTACATAGAGAACTTTAATAGGTATGGTCTTCAAAGTGGGTACAAGTAAACGCTATATCCACGCGTATACTCTAGAAAAACATAGGCTGAATTGGGACAGTGAGCGTGGTATCCCCCATACAAAGTAAAAAATTATTATCCTGTATCTAGAGAACTGCAATAGGTAGCGCCTTGGAATTTTGCATCAGTAACCCCCTTAATAAGATACATTGCGTAGAAAAAACACAGACTGAATTTGAATGGAGGGCGTGATACCTCCTATGCAAAGTGAAAAATTGTTATCGTGATAATGTGTAGCGAAGCGCACCGGGTATAGCTAGTAAAAATTATAAAAAAAAAATGGCCCAGCCCTACTGCGCGCTACATGTTCTTTTATCATTCTTATTTTTAAACATGATAATTGCGTTCGCATTGTTCGAAGAAAATATCTTTGAGCAATGGTGTGCCACTCGTATTTAGATCTAAGAATTTTTATTTTAATCCTTACTGCCTAATTGGAGACACTAATATTGACCTGTTGATGCTGCCTCTCAAGTGAACTTTTTATACTGGAATCTTATAAAAGTTCACCTTATTCCTACCGCATAGTTGTTAAAATGTATAAAATGTATAAAATGAGACTACAATACCATGTGAGGCTTACGCTGAAGAGCAGATTTGTCACAATATAAAAACTACTGAGGGATCATATTTGATTGAAAAATATTGATTAAAATTTTATTCAATTGATTATTTAATTAAATGGATACAAATCTATGAAAACAATATAGTTTGTGGTCAGGAATATCAAGTATCGCTCCTATCCGCATGTTAAGAATTAAAGCAGAACAAATTATTAAAAGGCAAAGAAGTTACACCTCATCTTCGTTCACAGCACTACAAGTAGGAAATCTTGGAAAATTATTTATAAATACACAGCTTTTATTTCTTTATAATTTTCAGTATTTTTTGAAAACCAAAATCTGTTTGTGTTTTTTTTTTGTGCATCGATCCCTTTAAGCAGCTAAGTCATATCTCAAACAAAACAAACTTAAAAAAATTGGTGTTAATGTTTGCAAAATATGTATATGCTTTATGATGAGAGAGGATAAAAAACATTGCGATATAATTCTGAAATTTAGTTTAAAAATAATTTCATTATATTAAAATTATTATTTTTTTAAGATATGACTAACATAGGAGCTATATTTCATATATATAGATTTTTTCTTAACAGCTTTTTTGTTTTTTCTTTGAAATTTTTTCAACAATTTGGAAAAAGAAAAAAACACTGACATCTTGGTTGCTTCCAACATTTGCTTTAATCTTGAATTTTTTTAAAGAAGCACCCTTTCAAGTGGCTGGCTTTTTTTCTGGTCATTATGATTATTTTTACCACAAACTGAACTTTACTTTGTAAAAAAATATTTTATTATTATTTTTTAAATTTTTACTTACTTTTGTTTGTTTTGCAAACATGGCTCAGAGTGAACAGCTTTGTGTTTGTCTTTGCTGCTTTCAATTTGCTAAACAGTATTTTTCCTCTTAAAAAGGGATCTTAACTTGATACGAAATCATTTTGTTTGAACGAACAAATGCTTCCAGTTAATTTCAACATCAATATCTTTACTTGAGACTAGATGAAGTGGAACAAGAAAAAAAGAAAAATTCAAATTGAATATTATCCAATATTTGGTATACAAGCTGAATTGAATTGGAAAAGAGCAAAATGTTTGTAAATTATGGACTGCAATATTTTATTTGTTTTTTCTCTTTTAATACTTTTGTTAAAATATTTTCGAAATTTTTTAATTCCATTCAATTTCACCATTGGAGGAAAAAATATATTGTGAATGAAAAACGTTTTGTTATTTTGGTTAAATAAACTAAAGGGTAGTTTATGACTTTGCCATGTAATCGGCATGAATCTGGGATACCAAAAAGATATGTAAGAATTAATTTTGTAGAAAATTTTAAATATTATTTGTGATCCATAAAACAGTGGGTTGCAAAAGGGCATTTTTTCTAAAAGTTCAGCATAATATATATAGTATTAATACATCTAGTATAGAATATCAGTCTTGGGGTCATAGGTGGTCGTATGTTAAGCAGATGGATTAAAATCTCACTAAAATACTTCCAACGTCATTAAGTCCCAGGATCATCACCCAAAACGAAAAGTGACAAAAACACGTTCTGAATTCTGAATATGTCGTATAATAAATCTTTTAATTTTGCTAGAAAAACTATATTACTATACTGCTATACTGCTATATAGAACACCATTAGCCGTTGTTACCTGTTTGGCTCATCCTCTAGAAAAAATTTACCAATAATGCTTCCATTTTATACCCCATACCGAAGTGGAAATTAGTAGTTGCATGTATTTATCAACAATTATCCTTTTAATTTTTGATTGATTAACGAGGTCGAGTGCCATAAAAATAAGTCTCAATTTTAAATTGGAAAATTTGTCTGTGTATGTTGGCAGCTTTTTAGTTTTTAAATAAATTGAATTTTGTTGAAATGAAGGTACCATAGCGAACTCTACGAAATTTAAAATTTGTGATAAGGGATTAAAACTTCTGACATCTGGGTTGAACTCATTGGACAGTTTCAATTATTAGGACATCAATTGTTTGTGTAACGTAAGGAAGGTCAATAATAAAACTTCATAATATTGATAACCAGATAACGCTCCTTTGCTTAAGATGTACATACCAGAGACTGACATAAAGTATTTATAAAATAAATGTATCTAAATATTTACACATATTTTTGGGTATTAGTTATACCTATACTTATAACACCGAAAATACCTACACATACTCATTTGCAGTGAAATAAGTACCCTGCAGGAAATATCAATAGTGAATCTGTACTGACTTACTATTGGCACAGTCACCAGTACTAGTGTCATATACCCCAGACAATGCTATTGACTATATACATTTCACATGTGCATGTCATTGAAAATCCACTACTGTGTCAATAGTACATTAGTACTATTAGTACTATTGACATTAGTACTATTGACTAGGTAGTTCTTTTGGGACCATGTGTAGACATTGGAACTAGTGATTCACTAGTACATTTTAGTAATTCTAGTCTACACTTTTGGTACTTTTCAGAAACAGATTGGACAATGAAAATGCATATTTTATTAACTTTTGTGGTTTTATTAAAAAATAAATAAATGACTAAAAAGTACTAATTCATAACAGTTTTCTAACATATAATCTTAAAATTAAAATTTTTCGTATGTTCATATACACAATTCAATAAGGTTGTTAAGACTATGATTATAAAAAATATAAGTTAAAAAAATTAAAATTAATTATTACGAACAATTCAATAAGATTGTTAAGAGTATGAGTATAAATAATTTCAGTTAAAAAAATGTTAAAAGTTAATCTTTGTTTGAAGAGTCTTCATCCATTTGTTTTCCATTTGATTTTGCTTTGTCTCGACCTATTTGTTTAAAAAGTTTCCTTTTTTGCCGCTGAAATTCTGCTCGAAGCGTTTTATCCAAAAATTCACTAAAAGTTGAAATAACATCTAAATATTATGAAAAAAAATAATTGTTAAAATATAACAGAACTTAAAACAAACAACAAACTATTTACCTATTAAAACTTTAAACACACTTCGATAATCACGCAATCTCTTTTTTTCTAATGGCTAAAATAGCGTCCAGTTCTTTTAATTTTTACTCACTCCTACTTGGGAAAAATAAGGTTTGTAGCAACCATATTTTACTTAACAATTCTGTATAGCAAAACTTTATACTACGCCAGAATGTCCAGTAAGGTGTTATGCCGTTTTGATGATTTGAAACACAATTTATATTGATTTTTTTAATATTAAAAATAAACATATTTTTTTCAAATATAAAAATACAGACGATTTGTTGACAATGTCGCCAAAGAGTCATCATAATAGTTGACAAAAGTGGTGACATTGGGGCAATTGCCCCCAGATTTCCTTCAGGGTATGGATGTATTCAATATTTATAACAAACTTTATTTATACACAACGAACTTAAAAATGTATACGTAATTCATGTATGAGTTCAACTAGTTGTAGGTAGATAATGTGATGGGTATCTGTCATACCCATACTTATAACTACCTAATACTTACAAGTATGGAAAAGTAGTTATAATACTCTAAGTATACTTATAAGTAAAACAACTACTTTTAGGAATTGTGCGGATAAAAAGGTGTATGATGTTTGGCAATATTTTGTTTATAATCGAACATGGGTTAAGTATGGAAAACCAAAATAAGTTGTATATTAGGATGAAGGAATGAATGAACGTATTTTTAAATTGTGAAATAATTAATACAAATAATATATTTATAAAATACTCTAAGTATACTTAGAGTATTTACTCTAAGTATACTTAGAGTATTTACATACTTGTACTTATTCCTACTCTATATGTACTTAAAAGTATGGGTAAAGCCAATACTTTATCCAACTTGTACTTATGCTTAGTTGTATTGCGAAAAATAATGAACAAGTATGCGAACACTTATTCTCTTCCAATACTTGTAGTTATTTAATTTGAAATTGATATGAGTATGTGTGTATGGTATGCTTTCTGAGCTGTAGCTATACACATTTATACATGTTTGGCCTTAAATACTTAAGAAGTAATAAAAATGATACTTTTGTCATTCTCTGGTACATACCTTCAAATCTTTTGTCAAAAGATACATTTAATCGTCAGCAGTGTTTATAAAACGTCAACCTGTTCAAATCGTCTGGTATTCACAACTCATTCAGGTTTGGTTCCAATAAATATTATTTCAGCGATTAATCTTCCACAACAATTTAGCTTGTTTACTTATCCATTTTATGCTAAATATAATTTAAACTCAGAATAAAATTAAGTTTTAAGCACAAGTTATATTCTAAACTATTTGCTTTTATTATCTAACTTCTTTATTATATAATATCTACTCATCAATACAAATGTTCTTAAGAAAACTTTTAATTGCAAAATATTCAAAGTAAAATTAAAAAAATACGGCTTTCATCTAAAGAAACACTTCAAACTGCATATAATACAGGGTGGATTAATTTGAGGCTAGGAAGTAAATTAGATGTCAAGCCACAAACATATTATGCTTTGATAGATAAAAAATAACAAGAAAACTGGCTAGAGGGCGAAAAGGTCGAACATCTGCTTTCTAAAGGGTAAACATTTGTCCGATATTATATTATATGAGTAAAAATATTTCTACTTTACATTCGCATCAATAAAATAACCAAATAATAATTTGGACAATTTATTTTCTGAGCTCAAATTTATCCACCCATTAATCCCATTAAACTTGATCAAACACAGGCAAACCTGCTCTTTTTCAAATTCGCTTCATTGCTTATTTAGGTGTCGTATAAAAAAGTTTAATTTTCTTGTTTCTGCTTCATTTTTTATTAGTTTTTAGTTTCAATTTCCTATTTGAAACATCATCTAACAAAACTTTTAATTATTCCAATTCTATAAGTAGTTGTTGTTCTTTTTTTTGTTTTTTTCTTAAAATTTTAAACTTTATTTTGAACTAAAGTTAAATTTAGATATCGCTTGTAGCAGTGAGACACAGTCAGTAAACTATATTGTTTCTACGGAAGTTTTGAAAATCAATAAAAAAAGTTGTCAATTGAAATTGATATTGTAATAAATAAAGAAAGTTTTTTAGAAATTTTGTTTTGTTGTTTATTTGCAAATATTCGTATGTAAAAAGTTGAAGAATATTTTTTTTTTGTAAATCAAACTGACTCACTTCACAGGACCTTGTTATCGCATTAAGTAAAAAAAGGTCGCTGCATTCCTCACCCAAATAAATCGTAAAACAAAACATGGAATTATTGCGTTTCTTTATGTACCTTCTCAATTATGAATATATAATTATGTTTTTTTCTGCTGATTTTAATTTATTTATTAATGCTTAAGATTAGATAATCAAATAATGCATGCGGTAAAAATTTGGCTATAATAAGTCGCCCAATAAAATTAAGCTTAAAAAGATAATTTTCCAGACAGTTTATTGGACACTTAACTGGCTTAACTTGTAAAAACCAAAAGCTAAAAAAGTGACAGATAGCTTCCTACTTTCTACTATTAGAAAGCTATGAAGACTTCCCTTAATGATAAAACAAAATATGTTTATCAAGGTTTATGTGAAACTATTTCTTGTATGGTGGAAATCATTTAAATATTCTTCTTTTATGTTTAGCATACGTACGAATCTATTCAATTATATTCATTTTATATGCAATTTATACAACTCATTTAATTTAACAAGCGTTAAAATAAAACACACACAAGTGCAAATAGTCATCAACACAGCATCATGTAGAAGTCGTTGTATAAACTTGAAACAAATATCTTGTATCGTCGACTTTTTTCTAAATATTTGCAATACAATTGTGTTATTACTTGATGTAATACCCTTTGTAATGTTGTTGTAATTTAACGAGTAAAACAAAAAACTCACAAAAAATAAATGCATCGCAATGTCATGTAACAGACAAGTTTTTTTTTTCATTAAAATCAATTTCAAGTTTAGTACATGGAAAAATTTTCTATATAACGAAAGCTATTTTTCTATTCTGTAAACAGCAGTTATTTACTTACTTTAAGAATAGCAAAAGAAGAATAAAACGCTACAAAAAGAAACAAAAAATGAGTTTTAATGCTACAAAATATTGTAATATTATTACAGATTATTTAAATATGGTTCCAAATGGGTACCATATATATACTTGCACATATTGCTTTTTTATTTATTTAATTTCTGCAATTCCATTGTGCTAAGCTGAAAAACGTGAAGACGAAGCGAAAGAGTATTGCGGAGAAAGAAAAACTAGAAAATTACACTAATTTGTGTAGTTTCCTCAAACACCATTTGTCTACTAATGAAGTTATTGCGCTCTTTTTTGCATAGAGAATGCAGAGGACCATTTAACGAGGAATATTGCGGTATTTTTGTTTCTTTTAATTATTATCTTTAAGGATTGCAGTAAAGAGGTGGCACTTAGTATAGAGTTTAAACAAAATTAACGAAGGATTTGTTTTTCTTTTTTTATAACATAAGTGGGCACTGGTAGACAGTTACAATGGACAAATATTTTTTTAGTGCAAATATAATAATTCTTGCAAAAAAAAACCGACTACAAATCAATAAATGTGCATCAATTCTTAATTAAAAATTTAAAAGGAAGTAATCTGTAAGAAATAGTACTCCAATCAAATACTTTTATACTTATTGCTCTAACGGACATAGTAATATAAGTTCTGTACATTCAAATGTCTATCCATAACGGTTCAACAGATAAAGCCATATACGACAAATTACCTCAGATATGAGGGCACCCTTTATTTTTTTTACACTTATTATTACTGACACAGTAATAAAAAGTAACGGTTCCAAAGATATGGCCATAGGGGTTAAACAATATCACCTAGGGGACACCCTTTAATGTAAAATTTTAAATTAAACACTTATTTTAAAGGACAGATTCTTTGTCAATTTCAAATGTCTGTCTAAAACGGTTCAAAAGTTTGGCCATATGCATCAATTTATATCAACTATTGAGACACCCTTTTTAACTTTAAATATTTATAAATGTTATTATACGGGACATAGTAGTGGAGATTCTGTCTAATTTCAAGTGTTTGTCTATAAGGGTTCAAAAGATAGGGATAGATAGGTAAAATTATATCAATTATGGGGACACCCTTTAGTTTTCAAATTTAAATTATACTTGATGTTATAAAGGACTTAGATATACAGGTTCTTTGTAAGTTTTAACCGTCTCTCTGTCACGGTTCAAAAGTTTTGCAATATTCATCAAGCTACATCAACTATTGGGACACCCTTTAACTTCTAATAATAAATATTTAATTTCTGATTATAAATATTGGACATTCTGTCCAATTTTCAAGTGATTGTCTACAATGGTTCAAATGGTTCATATATTTAAATTGACGTCACATACGGGGACACCCTTTAATTTTTAAGTTTATTTTTTTATTAATGTCTGTTATTGGCAGCTATAGTGATATGCAGTTTTTTTAAATTTTAAAAGGGTGCTCTTTACGGTTCATAATACACGTAAAAGAACACGTATCTTGTATGGGGACACCCTTTAATTTTCAAAATTCTGAATTTCTTTTAAAATGGGACGAATATGTAAGCATTTCCTTTCTAATAAAGAAAAGATTTTTAAAATCGGTTCAGAAATGACTGAGTTCTGTGGGCACAAACATAAAAAAAGCAATATTCAGACGAATAGATAACCTCCTTCTTTTTTTGAAGTCGGTTAAAAAGAAGATAACATTCAGAAATGCAATATACACCTTGCTATAGATAACTTCAAAACTGTATAGCCAATTTCCAGCCAGCGTAATGCCAGTAATATAAGCTATTAAAATACTTCTAATAGTAGCCTGAATGGGACCACCAAACATAAAATGTCTTCATAATATTATTTCATCTTTTCGAAAAAAAAACAGTGAAATTTCTTATTGTAAATTTCAGAAGGATAAAGCTCCATCTAATGAAAAACAGTTAAACAAAAATTATTTCGTGCACAGTGTTTTTTTGTTTTTTATTTCATCATAAGATTAAATTTTCTCTTAGCGGGTATATTTGAGCCCGCTACTGCATTATCTGAATAATACTGTTTAGTTGTTATCCACCATAGAGTTAGAAAATATAATTGGAAACTTTTTGCCTTATACACGTCCCTACCTTTCACATAGGCTTAAAACAAATCCCAATAGCTTTGCATTATCATTACCATTTTTTCGGTTTTTATCTTGACCATCATGCTATTTTGATATCTGCGAAAAATTCAGTTCTTGTTTACAGCGTAGAATTAAATGTCTTAGGCCCCAGTATGACAACTCTAGTCTTTCTTTTAGGGTCAATATTTTATTTAAACGAATTACATTTAAATTAAGCACAACGTTCGCCCAACGTGTTCATTTGTTGTAATTATGTAAATTTAAAGAGAAGCGTAGGTGTTACGATATTTGGGTCAAAAGATGGGGTCATAAATAAAACAACCGTCCATTTGAAGGGCCTAGAAAAATCTTATTATTTGAAGAGAATAAAATAACTAAAAGGACTCGGTAATAAATATATCGCGCTTAACTAAGAAAATATTGAGAAATAAAACGATTTTTGTCGAAAAAATTTATAAAAATAATCCGCAAAGTCATAGAATTACCATATTGTCACCTTAGATGTTGTGGCTGCAGTTTTATTTTACCGTTCCTGGTCAATTTTATCACAACATATAGTCAGCCAATTTTTTGATTTGCAATATTTCTTTTAAACATTTTTCACAGTCACATCAATCGCATCTTTATTTTTAATATTTTTTTAAGAGCCAAAGTAATAGACAGTCGTATTTGACTGCTTGTAGCAAATAACGTTTTCCAGGAACAAATATAATTATAATTTTTCTAGACAACAATTTTCAATCAAAACTAACATAATTATGAACAAGTTGTTACCTCTTGTCCAACTGAAAACTCGTAGAGCCTCACAGATCACCTACATCTCTTCTGCCTGACCATAAATTGAGTTAAAAAATTATTTTTCTTTTGTAATTATTCCTATATTTTTTTTTGTGCAGTTATTTGAAAGAAAAGAAATCTGCAGTAAAATGAAAATTGACTGCAGGTTAAAATCCAATTACCTTCATTTATATTTACGATGAACTATGTATTAAAAGATGGATAAATAAGAAACCAGAAAATTTTATATTTTTTACTTTGATTTCTTTAAACGAAAATCATAGGAGATAAATGCTTCTAATCACTGGATATATCTTGTAACCTGAGCCAACAATAAAAATCTGTTTGTCTATTGCAAATGAAAGTGGAGAAATAATATACAGAGGAAAACCATACCATTTTAATGAAATTTTTATATATATTTAAGGATTTTTTGAGGCGATAATTTTATGATTTAATAAACTTAGGTTCTTTAAATCATAATTTAATAAAATACAGGACCAGTTTATTTTACTTTAAATATAAAAATAATTTTTGCAAAAGAAACCGACTTCAAAACAGACAAACTTAAGATCATGTTTCCTTAAGACGGTAACTATTGCGACACCCTGTAATTTCCGAAGTCAAATTTTATACTAGTTATAGCGTTCGTAGCAATACAGGTTCATTGTAAATCTCAACCGTCTGTCTGTAACGGTTTAAAAGTTTGGTCATATACATCAAATTACATAAACTATTGCGACACCTTGTAATTTACAATTTTAAATATTTATACTTATTATAACAGATATAGTAATGGACATTCTGTCTAATTGTTAAGTGTTTATCAATAACTGTTTAAAAGATAGGGTCATATATATCAAATGACACCCTTTAAATTAAAATTTTAATATAAATACTTTTTAAAGAGGACTTTGTCATACAGATTCTTTTTAAATTTTAACTTTGTGTCAATATACATCAAATTACATCAACTATTGGGACACCCTTTAATTTCCAATTTTAAATATTTATACTTGTTGTTATACCAGACATAGTAGTGAACATTCTGTCTATTTTCAAGTGTTTGTCTATAACGGTTCCAAAGATGAGGACATAATCGTCAAATTACATCAATAATGGGGACACCCTTTAATTTATAGATCAAAATTTTATACTTGTTGTAATAGCGGACTAATCAATATTGGTTCTTTGTAAATTTCAACTGTCTATCTATAACAGTTGAATAGTTTGGCCATATATATCACTTTTACATTAACTATTGGGACACCCTTTAATTTTCAAATTCATATTTTACAGTTGTTATTTTAGCGGACTTAGCAATACAAGTTCTTTGTAAATTTCAACTGTCTGTCGACAACGGCTCATAAGTTTGGCCATATATATATCAAACTAAACCAACTAATGGGACACCCTTTAATTTCCAATTTTAAATATTTATACTTATTTTAACAGACATAGCAACGAACATTCTGTGCAACTTTCAAGTGTTTGTCTATAACGGTTCAAAAGATAGGAGAATAAAGGTGAAATTACGTCACCTATGGGGTCACCCTTTAATTTTTAATTCTATTTTTTAATTACTTTTTGTTATTGGGAGCTATAGTGATGCGCACTTTTTTTTAATTTTAAATTGGTGAACTATAAAGTTCATAATACACGTAAAAAACAGGTATGTTGTATGGGGACACCCTTTAATTTTTTAAATTTTGAACTAATTTTAAAATGGGACGAATTTGTAGCCACAACCTATCTAATAGCGCAAAAATTTTTAAAATCGGTTCAGAAATGACCGAGTTCTGAAGGCACAAACATACACAAAAAAAAAGCAACACACAGACGAATTGATAACCTCCTTCTTTTTTTGAAGTCGGTTAAAAAATGGAACGAATTGTCGTATCACAAAATATGTTATCACAAAAAAAATCGTGTTTGACGTTCTGTACTACTAAACTTTACTTAAACAGGATAATATTTATATTATAAGGGGTGATCCATTGCAAGATTCCCTACTTTTTAAAGAAAAAAAACAGAAAATTAAAATTTAATGGAGAATGTTTATTATCATTTGAAAAAATATTCTTTAGCATTTATTTTTTGAAGATTATGTCTATCAAATGGTGGCCGCTGCTACGACGCAGATGGTCCATCCAATGAGTCCAATTTTCGATGACTCGTTCGAGCATTTCGACTGGTACCTGGCGAATGACATTTGATGTTTTTCTCCAAGGCCTGAATCGAAATCGAATCCACAGGAAAAAGTCTAACGTTGTGATATCGCAAGATCTTGGTGCCAATCGACCGGCCCAAAGCGTGAAATTATGTGCTCACCGAAATGTTCTCTCTCTCTATTGATTAATGCGATGTGTGGAAAGAAAGGAGATAAAGAGTTTCAATTTCAGGTATCAAATAGTCAGTTATCATGGCACGATAACGTTCGCCATTGACAGTTAGATTCGCACCGGTATCATTTTTAAAGAAATATGGACTGATGATTCCACCGGCCCACAAACTACACCAAACCGGTGTTTTTTCTAGATGAAGTGGCAGCTCTTGAATCTCTTTAGGTTGCTCTTCGTCACAAATTCGGCAATTTTATTTGTTTACATAACCATTAAGCCAGAAATGGGTCTCATCGCTAAACAAAATTTGCCTTGAAAACGTCGGATCTTCTTGGAACTTTTCAAGAACACATAGAGCAAAGCGAATCAGGCGTAAGTCTTTCCATTATAAAATGCCAAACAATAATAATCAAAAATAACATGACACGACTCACACGTGATCTGTAAAAAATAGGCTATTGAAAAAAGTACCTCGAAATGGATCACCCTTTATATGCTATTGTATAGTCAAAAGTTTTAGGTCCACTTCCACGAACTTTTATTTCTTTTATACCAGACGATAACTAGCTTGAAAATTTAATATTTTTATGACCTCAAATTTCGAACCTGTGCGCTAAGGTTATTTCGCGTTAATTCAATTTTGAGAGTATCAAAATTTTATATATTTTTTTTGTATTGGCTTTATACTTTTCAAAAAATTTTATATAATATATTCATGGTCATCTGTGTGTACAACAATTTTTTCTGTCGCAAATCTATTTTTCACACTCTTTTAGTGAAAATGTTTTATATAATAATTTGGTCAGAGCATGGAAAGTTATAATTAATGTCGTGAAGAACTCGCCCGAGATTCCCTGCCCAAGCCATCATCAAACGCTTCTTGAGAAAAAGCTAATCTGACAAAAATTTTTATAAACCATTTTACGTCGGTTGCCCTCAA
>OX451219.1:93740938-93979831 GCA_949628195.1 Phasia obesa | reverse complement strand
TGCAAATACACATTACCTATATGAATTAGTAAAATAAAAATGATTTCTTGCTCTTAAAAAAATTCTCGATTTTCACTAATTTTAATGGGTTTTAGAGATAAGGAACCAATCACCTACTTTTGTATATGATCAATGTCTTTTTTTACACGGTGTTCTTTACACGGATTTTTCTGGAACCAATCTACGGTGTAAAAACAGAATTAGGTGTATTAAATTTATTTGATACGTTAATATTGAAAATAATACTGTGGAAAATGACGAATAAATAAGATTTATAATTATGTTTTTGCCTTTTTCTACACTGAAATACCCTAACCTACCTTTAAATCCAATAAAATACTAATCTATAATTATAAATGAAGAAAAACTATTTTATTGCCAAATACCTTTCTGTGCGTCGGTTGTCCTTAAATATTAATTTTATCAGCTTTCCTTATTGTCTTTCTAATGAGTTCAGCATTATGCTGAGCACTACTCTATCTTTAGAGAGCTAAGCTAACTTTATCACGTAATGACAAGTGTTCGTCGCTGGTGAACACTTGTCTTTAGACGATAGATGTACATGCCCGTAGGATACATGCCCGGCAATTAATTCTTTAGGATATTCATTTATTGGCGCAAATATAATAGAACACCTATCTGAGTTATCATAGTTGACTCTATTAAAATCTGAAAGCAACAGGATGGATCTTGTATTATTCACTAGAAGAGACACTAATATTGACCGGTTGATGCTGCCTTTCAGTGTTCTCCGATATCCAACTGAACTTTTATATACTGGAATTTTATACAAGTTCACCTTATTAGTTATTAAAATGTATGAAATGATTTCAAAAGTATCCTAGGTATGAGAGACTACAATACCATGTAAGGATTACTCTAAAGAGGAGATTTAGCACAAAAAATATTGATCAAGAATATTGATTATTGACACACATTTATGAAAACAATATAGTTTGTAGTCAGGAATATCAAGTATGGCTCCTATCTGCATGTTAAGAATTAAAGCAGAACAAATTATTAAAAGGCAAAGAAGTTACACCTCATATTCGTCCACAGAACTACAAGTAGGAAATCTTGGAAAATTATTTATAAATACACAGCTTGTATTTCTTTATAGTCTTCAGTATTTTTTGAAAACCAAAATCTGTTTGTGTTTTTTTTTTTGTGTTTCGATCCCTTTAAGCAGCATAGTTATATATCAAACAAATCAAACTTGAAAAAATTGGTGTTGATGTTTGGAAAATATGTATATGCTTTATGGTGAGAGAGGTTAAAAACATTGAGATATAATTCTGAAATTTAAATTAGAAATAATTTCATTATATTAAAATTTTTATTTTTTAGATATGACTATGTTGCATTAAAGGAGCTATATTTCATATAAATAGATTTTTTCTTAACAGCTTTTATGTTTTTTCTATGAAATTTTTGCAACAATTTGGAAAAAGAAGAAAACACTGACATCTTCCTTGGTTGCTACAAACATTTGTTTTAATCTTCAATTTTTTAAAAGAAGCATCCCTTTCAAGTGGCTGGCTTTTTGGCTGGTCAGTATGAGTATTTTTACCACCAACTGAACTTTACTTTGTAAAAAAACATTTTATTATTATTATTTTTTTAATTTTTACTGACTTTTGTTTGTTTTGCAAACATGATTCAGAGTACACAGCTTTGTGTTTCTCTTTGCTGCTTTCAATTTGTTAAACAGTATTTTTCCTCTTAAAAGGGGATCTTAACTTGATATGAAATCATTTTGTTTGAACAAACAAATGCTTCCAGTTAATTTCAACATCAATATCTTTACTTGAGACTAGATGAAGTGGAACAAGAAAAAAAGCAAAATTCAAATTGAATATTATTCAATATTTGGTATATAAGCTGAATTGATTTGGAAAAGAGCAAAATGTTTGTAAATTATGGACTGCAATATTTTATTTATTTTTCTCTTTTAATACTTTTTGTTAAAATATTTTCGAAATTTTTCAATTCAATTTCACCTTTGCAGGAAAAAATATATTGTGAATGAAAAACGTTTTGTTATTTTGGTTGAATAAACTAAGGAGTACTTTATGACTTTGCCATGTAACAGGCATGAATCTATGATACCAAAAAGATATGGAAGAATTAATTTTGTAGAAAACTTTAAATATTATTTGTGATCCATAAAACAGTGGGTTGCAAAAGGGCATTTTTTCTAACAGTTCAACATAATATATCTAGTATAAATACATCTAGTATAGAATATCAGTCTTGGGGTCATAGGTGGTCGTATGTTAAGCAGATGGATAAAAAACTCACTAATATATTTCCAACGTCATTAAGTCCCAGGATTACCCAAAATTCTGAATATGTCGTATAAGAAATCTTTTAATTTAGCTAGAAAAACTATATTACCATACCGCTATACTGCTATATAGACCACCATTAGCCGTTGTTACCTGTTTAGCTCATCCTCTAGAAAGAATTTAAACCCCATTCCGAAGTGGAAATTAGTAGTTGCACGTATTTATCAACAATTATCCTTTCAATTTTTGATTAACGAGGTCGAGTGCCATAAAAATAAGTCTCAATTTTAAATTGGAAATTTGTCTGTGTATGTTGGCAGGTTTTCACTTTTTAAATAAATTGAATTTTGTTGAAATGAAGGTACCATAGCGAACTTTACGAAATTTAAAATTTGTGATAAGGGATTAAAACTGCTGACATCTGGGTTGCACTCATTAGACAGTTTCAATTGTTGATGACTCGTGTTATGTTGGCGGTTAGGACATCAATTGTTTGTGCAACTTAAGGAAGGTCAATAATAAAACTTCATAATATTGATAACCAGATAACGCGCCTTTGCTTAAGATGTACATATCAGAGACTGACATAAAGTACTTATAAAATAAATGTATCTAAGTATTTACACATATTTTTGGGTATTAGTTATACCTATACTTATAACACCGAAAATACCTACACATACTCATTTGCAGTGAAATAAGTACCCTGCAGGAAATGTCAATAGTGAATCTGTACTGACTTACTATTCGCACAGTCACCAGTACTAGTGTCATATACCCCAGACAATGCTATTGACTATATACATTTCACATGTGCATGTCATTGAAAATCCACTACTGTGTCAATAGTACATTAGTACTATTGACATTAGTACTATTGACTAGGTAGTTCTTTTGGGACCATGTGTAGACATTGGAACTAGTGATTCACTAGTACATTTTAGTAATTCTAGTCTACACTTTTGGTACTTTTCTGAAACAGATTGGACAATAAAAATGCACATTTTCTTAACTTTTGTGGTTTTATTAAAAAATAAATAAATGACTAAAAAGTACTAATTCATAACAGTTTTCTAACATATAATCTTAAAATTAAAATTTTTCGTATGTTCATATACACAATTCAATAAGGTTGTTAAGACTATGATTATAAAAAATTTAAGTTAAAAAAATTGAAATTAATTATTATGAACAATTCAATAAGATTGTTAAGAGTATGAGTATAAATAATTTCAGTTAAAAAATGTTAAAAGTTAATCTTTGTTTGAAGAGTCTTCATCCATTTGTTTTCCATTTGATTTTGCTTTGTCTCGACCTATTTGTTTAAAAAGTTTCCTTTTTTGCCGCGGAAATGCTGCTCAAACGTTTTAACCAAAAATTCACTAAAAGTTGAAATAACATCTAAATATTATGAAAAAAATAATTGTCAAAATATTACAGAACTTAAAACAAACAACAAACTATTTACATATTAAAACTTTAAACACATTTCGATAATCACGCAATCTCTTTTTTTCTAATGGCTAAAATAGCGTCCAGTTCTTTTAATTTTTACTCACTCCTACTTGGGAAAAATAAGGTTTGTAGCAACCATATTTTACTTAACAATTCTGTATAGCAAAACTTTATACTACGCCAGAATGTCCAGTAAGGTGTTATGCCGTTTTGATGATTTGAAACACAATTTATATTGATTTTTTTAATATTAAAAATAAACATATTTTTTTCAAATATAAAAATACAGACGATTTGTTGACAATGTCGCCAAAGAGTCATCATAATAGTTGACAAAAGTGGTGACATTGGGGCAATTGCCCCCAGATTTCCTTCAGGGTATGGATGTATTCAATATTTATAACAAACTTTATTTATACACAACGAACTTAAAAATGTATACGTAATTCATGTATGAGTTCAACTAGTTGTAGGTAGATAATGTGATGGGTATCTGTCATACCCATACTTATAACTACCTAATACTTACAAGTATGGAAAAGTAGTTATAATACTCTAAGTATACTTATAAGTAAAACAACTACTTTTAGGAATTGTGTATATAAAAAGGTGTATAATGTTTGGCAATATTTTGTTTATAATCGAACATTGGTTAAGTATGGAAAACCAAAATAAGTTGTATATTAGGATGAAGGAATGAATGAACGTATTTTTAAATTGTGAAATAATTAATACAAATAGTTACATATATTTATAAAATACTCTAAGTATACTTAGAATAAATACTCTAAATATACTTAGAGTATTTACATACTTGTACTTATTCCTACTCTATATGTACTTACAAGTATGGGTATAGCCAATAATTTATCCAACTTGTACTTATGCTTAGTTGTATTGCGAAAAATAATGAACAAGTATGCGAACACTTATTCTCTGCCTATACTTGTAGTTATTTAAGTTGAAATTGATATGAGTATGTGTGTATGGTATGCTTTCTAAGCTGTAGCTATACACATTTATACATGTTTGGCCTCAAATACTTAATAACTACTAAAAATTATACTTTTGTCATTCTCTGGTATATACCTTCAAATCCTCTGTCAAAAGATACATTCAATCGTCAGCAGTGTTTATAAAACGTCAACCTGTTCAAATCGCCTGGTATTCACAACTCATTCAGATTTGGTTCCAATAAATATTATTTCAGCGATTAATCTTCCACAACAATTTAGCTTGTTTACTTATCCATTTTATGCTAAATATAATTTAAACTCAGAATAAAATTAAGTTTTAAGCACAAGTTATATTCTGAACTATTTGCTTTTATTATCTAACTTCTTTATTATATAATATCTACTCATCAATACAAATGTTCTTAAGAAAACTTTTAATTGCAAAATATTCAAAGTAAAATTAAAAAAATACGGCTTTCATCTAAAGAAACACTTCAAACTGCATATAATACAGGGTGGATTAATTTGAGGCTAGGAAGTAAATTAGATGTCAAGCCACAAACATATTATGCTTTGATAGATAAAAATAACAAGAAAACTGGCTAGAGTGCGAAAAGGTCGAACATCTGCTTTCTAAAAGGTAAACATTTGTCCGATATTATATTCTATGATTAAAAATATTTCTACTTTACATTCGCATCAATAAAATAACCAAATAATAATAAGCAAAAAAAAGTCCGTTTTTGGACAATTTATTTTCTGAGCTCAAATTTATCCACCCATTAATTTAAACTTGATCAAACACAGGCAAACCTGCTCTTTTTCAAATTCGCTTCATTGCTTATTTAGGTGTCGTAAAAAAAGTTTAATTTTCTTATTTCTGCTTCATTTGTTATTAGTTTTTAGTTTCAATTTCCTATTTGAAACATCATCTAACAAAACTTTTAATTATTCCAATTCTATAAGTAGTTGTTGTTCTTTTTTTGTTTTTTTCTTAAAATTTTAAACTTTATTTTGAACTAAAATTAAATTTAGATATCGCTTGTAGCTGTAAAAGGCAGTAAACTATATTGTTTTTAAGGAAGTTTTTATTTTGCTGAAAATCAATAAAAAAGTTGTCAATTGAAATTGATATTGTAACAAATTAAGAAAATTTTTTAGAAATTTTGTTGTGTTGTTTATTTTCAAATATTCGTATAAAAAAAGTCAATTCACAGGACCTTGTTATCATATTATGGTATTTATCATTAACTCATTATATTCGTTGTTGATAATTTTGCATTTAAAATTTTGTAAGAGTTTTACGATTTCATTTCACATGTTTTGAAAATGTTGTATCGAGGACATCGTTGGGACTAAGTTTCTTATTAATAAATAATAAAAATCTTCATAACATGTAGTCACCGGTATTTTTATTTAACTTTATATTCAATAGTTCAGAGGTACAATGCTTTTAAATGCTATTTTACCCAATTTAAATTTATATTACAATTCATTTACAAAATCTTTTGTTCCAATTTTGAGAATAACAACTTCCCATCCATTATTCAATTTGTTGTGTCCCTCCTTCTTAGTCGAATGTAACCAGGTTCATTGAGTATGTTACGGGCCAGTGGATTCGGATGAATTTCAAGCTTCTTTAAATACCTTACGGCAAGTTTCGCTATTTCTGCTTTAACTGATGGCACGTTTAGATCTCTATGAATGTTCGAGTTTTTTATATACCAAGGAGAAGATGTAATTATACGAAGAATCTTATGTTGGCGCCTTTGAATTTTTTCTACGTTGGTAGCTGAGGCAGTGCCCCATAATTGAATGCCATAACACCATATTGATTTTAGAATTGACTTGTATAATAAAAGTTTGCAATCTAAAGCTAGAGTAGAATTTCTGCCAATAAGCCAGTTTATTTGGACTGCTTTTAACTTCGTTTGTGTTAACTTTGTTTCTATGTGGCGTTTTTTTCGGTGTACAAATACTTGGAAATAATAAAAAACAAATTCCACAATTGTTTTAAAAAAAAAGTAGTAGAAACTTAATTCTGATTTTATTTCTTTTAAAAATAACCCTGTAAAAATACCGGAAAAATAAAAATGAAGAATAAAAGAAGAATTCTCCATAAACAATTGGGTAAAAATTCATACAAAAAGTAACCAAAAATTTTGAGTGCTTTACGATTTTAGAAAATAATTTATTTTTATATTTTTTTTAAAGATTATCCATTTTTTGGATAACCTTTTTTTTAATAATTTTTAAACTAGAACATTGAACTAGAGCATAGTGCTGCATATAACGTTTAGAGAAGATGGCAAAATTCTGGAAATTCGAGGCATCTAGGGAACATTCTTTGATTTTTATCAGTTACAGTGGATATTGTAAAGTATAATCTGTGTAAATTTTTAGTTTCTGCCTATTATTGTTTAAGGTTGTGCAGGCTCTAGGCAAACAAAGCACTGGTATGAAATCGACAAGAGTTTCGCGGTGGTATTGCTGGCAGGAAGGAAGATTCATTTGTTGGTTATTTATTGTTTTTTAAATAGATAAAAAGTATTACATTAAATTAATTTATTTTTTCACACAACAACTTATGTACTACAACTCCGAATGACTCCATAGCCATACGTATGATTGGATTACTAATAATGCGGGTATTAGTGGCCCGATCCTGTATATTACACATGACTAGCTGTTTTGTTAATTTTTTGTACAAATGAACGTTGTTTATCTGATACAGCGTGAGGAACCAGTTCATCGTATATTAGATTCTAGCGCAGCTATATCAATCATATTGTAGAACAGTGCTCATGACCATCGCTTTTTTGCACGTATGCAGATATACGTTCCCAATATTTAGTCCATGGTATCAAAACCATATTTGTTCGAATTATAATCAAAGATAGCTAAAGGTTTTTTTTTTTCATATTACTTACATATATTCCGTTGATAGCACTAAAACAGCAAAGTTGATAACACTAAAACAGCTTTGTTCTTTTTAGGAACCTGCAAATATAATGATACATCCCCCAGATAAAATCCAAATTCACGTGACTTGTGTTTCAAAAAAATACTTTATTACTATGAACAGGGTCAACAGAAGCTTAGCTAAAGCTAAGTCCAAAGTTGTAACAAAATTGCCCGCATTACATTACAGGTCCCTTTGGACCTTGTTGGTTATCCGCGTAGTAAACGTCTTTAATCCTCGATAAATATTTCAATATTAAAATTTATAATCTAAAACCTATTTTAAAACCTTAAAGACATTATAAATATAGATGTTAAGGAATCATAGAAAATCTACCAAACCTACTTGAAAAACTGTGGCTTCTAAAACACTAAAAGTCCTTTAAAACGTATGGACCTTTTAAAAGACCACTTTCCCGATAGCTTATTGGAGTCTTTTGGCTTAAAGTACACTTATAATAACCAAAAACTAAAAAAGGGACCGAAAACTTTCTACTATTAGATAGCGCTATGAAAACTTTCCTTAATGACAAAACAAAGTATGTTTATCAAGGTTTATATGACACTTTCTTGTAGGGAGGATATCATTGAAATATACTTCTTTTATGTTTAGCATACGTACGAATCTATTCAATTATATTCATTTTATATGCAATTTATACAACTCATTTAAATTATCAAGCGTTAAAATAAAACACACACAAGTGCAAATAGTCATCTACACAGCATCATGTAGAAGTCGTTGTATAAACTTGAAACAAATATCTTGCATCGTCGACTTTTTTCTATACATTTGCAATACAATAGTGTTGTAAGTTGATGTAACACCCTCTATAATGTTGTTGTAATTTAACCAGTAACATAAAAAAATGCATCGCAATGTCATGTTAATAGGGACCGTTAAGGGCTTCAAATACTTCTTTAGCTGTGATCCGAAAGTCTAAGAGTGTGAATGCGTGTCAGTTCAAAATGTTTCAAATGTATAAAATAAATGTGTAATTTGAAAAGCCAGACAAGTGTTTTGCCAAGGGATTAAAGCGACAGGGAACATAGTACATCAGCCCCCATAAGGGAATCCTTTGAAGAAAAAAGGTTTAATAAAAAAGTTTTAAAAAATATTTCCTTTCATATAATTAATATCTTTATACCAGGAATATTTGAGGTTTTGAATTTAAAAAACTATGGATGCCCTGTGACACCATCCAACAAAATTCTTTCTACCTAAACTGGATGATTTTGATGTGGACGATATTTGGTGCTACATGGCATTTAACGTGTGAAAAATTCCACACGGTATGATACATTTCCATAGCCTCAGTGCCATTATGCACTGACTGTTAGTATGGGGTGGTGAGTTCGATTCTTGCAGAGAAACCAGAAGCTTTGCAGGCACTGTGGGTCCTTCCTGCAGACAATTTTAAAGTCTCGTTTCGATAATCAGGATCGTAAAGTCAAAGATCTCTGCCAACAAGCCCACAACCAGCCGTGTTTGTAAGAAGACTCAGCGCTGAATCAATGAAATCGAGCTATATTCATGCAAAATGTTCACGTGAAAGTTCGTCAAATGCTTTCATATGTGTCATTAAAGCTTTTAAGGTACAGATTTTATGTTGTATCCTATGCACAATCCTATCCTGGGTACTTTATGATTCATTTATAATTCAATTCTTATTAAAATTTTGTTATCCCAATTCCTCCACAGAAGCTTCGTTTTAGGCTTGTATAAACTCGAACTTTTGACGCTTTATCAAATTCACCTTTAAGAAACCAGAAATTTGCAAAAGCGACTAATAAAACTTTCTACGATAGGAACAAATAGTTTTACAGGGCTACTTTACAGAAATAAAGACAAACCATCATAACAAGCTACAGAGTCAAGCAATGCAAACAAATATAATAAAACAGCATATAAAACACATGTAATAAAACAGCAACTTATTTCCATCTCTCTGTACGTCTATCTGTCTGCTTTTCTTTTGCGTTCGCATCATCACGTACAAACTGCTGGATGAATTTTAACAAAATGTTGTAAGGAGGTACCTTAGTATCCTGACTTCAATATTTTTTCCGCAAAGATATCTTAAGTGGAGACAAAGCAGTAAAAGTACGCAGTTATTTTAGTAGTAAATTAATACATAAACCATAACTAAAGCACTAACCACTTTCATATGGGGCTGTTTTATAAAGTAAGTACATAACCATAACCGAAGCATAATTTAAGGCGGCACTAAAAAAGTAAGGGTTTGTGATGTGGATTGCTTTCAAAGCAAAATCGCTCATGAAGTGGCGGGCACAGCTATCCATGTGGGTCGTTTACTCCAAATCATTAGTTGTTTTTTACAGGTGACAGACTAAATTCAAGTAGACTTAACTATAAGCCTCTGTAGAAACATCTAAGAAAAAGTTGTTTTCTTTAAAACTGCGCTTTCTGCCAAAAAACGGAATTTGTAGAATTACTCGCACATCTCTGTATTTCAAACCAAAACCGAATAATGTGAGAGTTTCCAATAGGGAAAGGTTCTGTGATTTGCAATCTCTCTTTCTTGGCATATTATTATTGAAAACTCCTTTTTTATAACTCCTACTAGGGACATCCTTAAAATCCTGTTGTTTAAATTATTTGTTAGAGAAAACAATAAACAATTTCTTTATCGTTAGAAAAAAGAAAACACTTTTAGCAATGAAAAAATCCTTAATTTTTGTTTTCATAAGAAATGCTCACTCATTTGACAAACCACGGATTGCTACTGCTAAACCAACGATAACAAAAACAATTACAATAAAGGAAACAGCAGACAAAGCCCCTCATCAATTACATATTTATTTTAATACAAAAAAAGTTATATTAGACATGACTGTCTAATGTAACTTCAATGGCATAATGCGATATGAAGACTTCGTTTTAAAATAAAAAAATAATTTTTGTAAAATCTTTGTTTTTGTTTATAATTTATTTTCACATTAACTTGAACTTTTTTTTTTTTTATTCAAATGTCATCGTTTGAAAGGTAATTCAATAATGTTAACTTTTAACTTTTATGATTTAAAATATAAAAGAGAATGAACAATAAGAGTTTAAATATGATTATGTATGTATGTATCGCATTTGTCGTATTATAAAGAATTACACTAGCCAACAAGGTTTTTGACTGGAGCAACCAAATACCGTTCCTAGTGTAATTTGGTGCGCTGAATTCGAATCTGTAAATGGTTTTTCTCTATCATGTCAGGTTTTCGAGATATAAAAAAGCGTTTGTTGGATTTTTCCATAAAAAATTATTATTTTATTAAAAATCAATGAGCTTTCAAAAGTGAATAGCGTTATATGATTGTCGTTTGTATTTCGTTGTTTCAGTTTCACATATTAGAGTCCAGCAATAGTCTCGCAGCATACTTTTATCCCAAAATCCTATATAGTTTCTTTCAATTTTCATTAAATTTTGATGGGCGCGCTCCCCTTGTTCATCGCTAACAGCACCTAGGTTTTGTGGGAAAAAATCTAAATGCGAATGAAGAAAATGTATTTTGAGTGACATTCGTGCACCCAGTTTATGATAATTTTTCAATAATTCAGCAACAATTTGTCTGTAGTTTTCACTCTTACTGTTTCCAAGAAAACTTTTCACGATGCACTTAAAAGACTCCCAGGCTGCATATTCTTTCTCCGATAAACATTGCGAAAAATTATGATCATTCATAAGCTTCCTGATCTGAGGGCCAACAATTAACCCTTCTTTGATTTTAGCATATGAAATATTAGGAAAAACTTTTAACAAATATTTAAATGCTGCACCATCTTTGTCCAGAGCCTTGCTTGACAAAGTTCTTAAAAAGGCCCAATTTTATGTGCAGCGGTGGAAGAAGAACGTCATTTGGATCAATTAACAGTTTATTTGAAATATTTTGTTTTCCTGGTGAATATTCAGTCCTTTTTGGCCACTCTGTTCTGACGTTATGATGAAATGTAGCGCGACTATCCCATAGACACAGCAGTATTTTACGATAAAAAACGAACTGAACGTGAAGGCCCAACTTTGTTGCCAGATTCGAATTCAGCGCACCCAGATTAGCTAAAAAATATGCTTCGTTTCCACAGTCAAAATTTTTTGCCTAATTTGGTGGCCAGTGTTATTTTTATTTTTTTTATTTTGTAACGAGTAAAAATTTATTCATATTATTAACGAATTATATTGCATGCAAAATTAGCCTGTAAAAAATCGGCCAAAAACAAAAATTTAAATTGCCGAATGAATAATCACCCTATGTGTTATCGCCCAAATTTATTTATACTTTTCTTATTATATTAATAAATATAAAAAGGTCAATATATTTAGTAAGGGCATTGATATTGGTTTAATTCATAAAGCAAGCTTTGAGCTTGCAACTACTGTGTGTAATCTTTGATAAAAATCCAAGAAAGCAGCTACACCTGCTGCTCGTGGTGGTGCTATAAATTTGAAATTGTTTGATCGGTACCTTACGAAATATCGATCACTACAGCCATCTACCGAAAAAAAATTTTGTTTTTTTTTCTAACCTATTATGTTGTAGAAATACATACATAAAATGAAAAAAATTAGAATATGTTTCCGATATATCGGACTCATTACCATCGTAAAGTACTAATTTACTATTTGTAATCCTAACCATATAAACAGTTTTCTGACGATCTAGAAAAGTTTTGAAGATTTAGATGATTATGAATTAAAAGCTTTCTAAAGCATACTAAAGTTTTTTATAAAATTTAAAAGTTTTGTAGTTTAAGCCCAGTACGCAGCTCTACGAAATTTCAGTTTTGATTTTTTTGCCTTTATTTCTACAAAAGTAAAATTCATCATATGGTCGTTTGTAGAAATAAAAATCATGTAGTCGTGTTTTTTAAATTTTATTGTTTATTGTACACAATAACATTATATCAATACAGAAATGAACAAAAAATATTTTAAATGTATAAAAAACATGAAATGTCATAAATTCTGTTACCAAATAATTGCCTGAACATTAATTTTTGTTTCAGCTAAAGAAAAAAAGTCGAAAATTTCGTTTAGTTTTCTTTTTAGCTGCGTACTGCCAAACGGAAAGTTGACTGAAAATGTTCAAACCTGAAATTCAGGCTGTTTTTTTTACACATACTTCTTATGGGAAACTGAATTTCAGGCGAGCTGCGTACTGGCCTTTAGGCTCCTCTAATTGCATTAAAAATTTTTTATTTTTTGTTTTGGCAGCCCTTGTATTGGAGATTTTAAATTAACTATAAATGAGATACAAGAATATATCATCCCCTCAATAAAATAATAGTGTATAAGCATATACATCATTAGTTTTTTATTGCATAATAAGAATCTGATTCTAAATGTGGTAAAAATTTGGTGAAATTCTACTTCCACAAAGTGGGTCAAAAGATCCATTGAAATATTAGCGTGTAATTGCGTGGTTGAAATTTTTCATTAAAAATTGTGTAAGTGCAGGTATGCTGTTTTAATTAGTTGTTACTCTGAATATAATTTCAAAAAAAAATAGTGTATAAAAAACATACACAATTTTTATTACTAACTATTTTTTTTATTAATTTAAATAAAATAGTCTAAGTGACATCATGGTACTTTGAATCTCATTTATTTGCAACTAAAGCACTTGTAAATTAATGAAGTATCATCTACAAGTAGCCTGATTATTCCACCACATATTTATATGACCACAACTTAAAACCATCGATTATTTTCTGAAATATTACTGTTTTCCCCGATGTCTAATAAAACAAAAACTTTAAACTCCATTAACTCAAAATGTCGAAAAAATTATACACTATTGTTTTATTAAGGGGACGATATGAGACATAAGAATAAATACAAAATGTCTTTAAGTTACTCAAACGCAGTTTTTTCAATTTTCGAATTATTCGCAAATTAGTGCCGAAGAAAAATGCTTACGCAAAGTTAAAGATTTTACTATTATTAAAAATTCAATAAAAAGTGAACAGGAAAATAGACTGATTCCGTCACATTTATGCTAAACTGTCATGAAGATTTTCCTTCATGAGATATGAACCCGGTTGACTCAAGCCCACTTGTATGCGCCCTCTCTCTCTATATGACAAAATATTAATAATTTTTATCGATAGTATTATACTTTAATAATTATATTATTAAACTAGCTGTGCCCGCCATGTCGTGGGAGCCCAGATAATATTCTGCTCGATTTTCCCTTGAAAGTATTCCACACCAATTGTAAGACTCTTAGGCCCATTATTATAACTTGCCTTTAGCTAAAGTTAGGATTTTGTTGCAGCGATAAATAGTTTTTCGCTAAAATAATGAGGATAATGCTCATTGCTATAACTTGTCCTTATAGTACGTGATAGTTAAAAGTGGTTTTTGGCTTACTTTTAAAAACGAACAATTATTTATCGCTCCAACAAAATCCTAACTTTAGCTAAAGGCAAGTTATAATAATAGGCCTTAGTTTTATAGTGCTTCAGTTATGGATTTCCTTGGATAAAATTGTAAAATTTATAAAAAATTCTAAAAATTATTGTAAATCTGTGTTTTAATAACGTTGTAATTCCCAAAGTAAAAACAAATCATATACAAATTTTATTCAATTGGCACCTAATGTCACGCAATATTTTTTTAAAATATCCCAGTTTTAAACTGAAAATTTCTGTACCTTTAAACTAGAAATTACGTTTTTTCACTGATTTTTCTCCACTTTCTCTTGGGACTAAGATATTTTTGCAGAAGAAGAGTATCCTATATTAAAATCAGGATGCTAAGGTACCTCCTTACAAAATTTAGTTAAAATCCATTCAGTAGAATGCGAACACAAATGAAAATCAGATAGATAGACAGACATAGAGACAGACGGATATGAGTTACTATTTTATTATATGTATAAATATACATACATATATATGTATGTATGGCTAAAATAGTTTTTTTTTTTTGTTAGATATTTTGCTATTATAATTTGCCATAAATTGTATTTTGTCATAAATATTTTACAGTTTTTCAGGATAATTTTATCACACTAAAACATGGTTACGCTAAATCCATTTTTTCTCTTTTTATTTCCGGAAATTCTTTAACATTTTTTATAGCCTGTTTTCTCTACTTTTAATGTATTTTGCGAATTTAACAGCTTTTTGTGTTTTTTTTTTTTATACATTTATTTATGGCAGAGAACTACAAATATAGTTTATAGCTTATAAACTAACGAACTCACGTTTAAAAGATAAATGTTTTTGTTACATTTTATGCTTAAATTGCTAAGAACGAGAAATAATGTTATGTTGAAAAAACTGAAGCTGTGTCAAATATTTGACCAAATAAGCTTAACTACTTAATAATGTAAACAATTGTTTGATCTTATCAAATAATAATTAAGTTATATAAGTTTCTACTCAATTACATTACACATCATAATTATTATCTTATAAATCATCATTTATCAACATACATACGTCATGTAATATGCAAAAATATGGTTCCGTTTTTTGGTCAACTATTTGACTAGTCTCCCCACAGACTAAGTTTACTCTCCAAAAAAATATATTTTATATATAAGTCTTACATAAGTTTAATTTTCATCTTTATATACATTGGCCATTTATTGGGTTAAATCCAACATAGAATCCTCTAAGTAAAGAATGATCTAAGAGAATATAAATAAAAAATTTATATATTTATATATTTTTCTTCCACTTTTTGTTTCAATTTAGAGAACTTGGTGCCGTTCGCCGATCGTCTTTTCCTTGTGAATAAAATATATATGAGGAAATGAGAGAGAACATAGAAACGGTAAAACTAAAATTGTTGAGTTTCTCTTAAGAATTTTTCAAATATTTTGGTTCAAATGCCTAGACATACTAGTCCAATAATAGCTTCATGTGTAAATAAAAGTTTAGGCTACGAAAAAACTAATTAGTTTGGTCACTAAGAGATCATCTAAACACACCGTGATTGTCAAAAATCGTTTAGTAGAAGCAATGACTTGAATAATCTCTATTCTTTCTTGTTTCAGTGATGAGGATACGATAGCAACTGCCTGAGAGATGAAAACTGGTACCATAATAAATATCTTCTGCTACATGGCTCATGAAAGCAAATCTCCACTAGCTAAGGTTGCCGGTTATCATTTGACGCGGGCGCCAACTCACACCATGTCGTATAAGATAGCTCGGATTAAAATACAAGGGGTAAGTCTCTCCTTATTTTCATTCTTTGTAGTAAATTATATGTAAACATAATAACAATATTGTTATGTTAGAACCATATTATTGTTAACCCTGAGAATGACACTGTTAAACTAAACAAAATTTGTTTAAATGTAAATATATTATAATAAAATATAAATGGAGTATAAGAAAAATAAATTAGAATATAATGAAATATAAACATTATGCGGTTAAATTAAAAGATTATAATATGATTAAAAACTATGTAATGTCATATATTTATCAATTTATATTATAAATAGCAACTAAATATGAATATTAACAATTCACAATTGCCTTGTGTGGATTAATTTGTATCTGTCAAACAGAACTCAAAACGTTCGTTTTAAAACGCTTACTTCCAAAGCAATTTGTGTTTCATCCGGTGTGCTTCAGAAAAGCCATCTGGGTCTTTTCCCTGTGCCTGAAAAATCTGCCCAAAACCATTAAACACCTCATCGTTCTATTATATGCAGACGACGTAAATATATTTCAAACATACGATCGTCACTCTGATCATATTCTTCTGCAAAAAGACTTGCATGCAGTTAGTTCCTGGAGTTGAACCTTTTAAAGTATAAATAAATGTGTTTCTTCACGAACTTGACGAACAGAATGTAGTTTCAGATCTTGGTATTTTACTGGATGCTAAATTAAATATTATACAGCACATATCGTTAGCCACTAATAAAGCACGAGAAGATCTTGTATTTATAAAATGCTGGTCGAAGGAGTTTAGTGACCCGTATATCACAAAACATCTTTACACTTCTCTTTCAGACCCATTCTGGAATACGGCTCAATAGTATGGGATCAAATGTATAAAGTTCGTAGTAACAGCATTAAATCGATGCAAAAATAGTTCTTGTTATTTTATCTTAAAAGCTTACAGTGGATGTGTTTGCGATCAAATCAGAGCTGAAATAAAATAAATGCTCATATCGTCGCGTTAATTCTTAAACCACGTAAGCGCCAAGAAGTCGTTTTTCGAAAACGAAAAAACTTAATAACTTCTTTAATATGGATTTCAGCAAAACATGGCTGTGCGACTCTCTTAAGGGTATAGAAACTTTTTTTTTTAATTTGTTACTTACAATTAATTGTAGCCAAATCTGTCGCTTACGTGGTTTTGGCGCAAACAGCAAATTGCAAATTTCTGTGTGTAAATAAACATTTATTTTGTATTTATAAAAAAAAAAAAAACTTTTAACTTTACTAAAAATGCTGCAATTGGCCTGCAACTTTCATGATTTTTTTAATCTTAAATACAAAAACTTAGTGGTTGAGATCTTAACATTTCCAACTTGAAATATAAAGACCATTATATTTTGCATGCAAATGTCTTTTGTATGGCGCTTACGAGGTTTTGAAAATGGATTTATTTATTTTTCATACAAACTTGTTAAGATGAGAATGTAGTCTAGTGGAAAATGTTATTTTCTACCATAAAAACCAAGAAGAAACGCGACGATATGTACAGTTATCATCAGTCCCGGTTAGGTTAATGTAGTCTTTGTCTTCTTTCATTTGACGGTCCATAAATACTGCCACGATTTTACAAATGTGACCACTAACGCCACGTAAATTTTACGTATAGCCTTTCAACGATCACGTTCTTAGAGCAGTTAAATGACTAAATATGCTTTAATATGCTTTGCGTTAGTTCAAAAACTATTGAAAAAAGCACTTGTGGAATTTGGTACCGTTAGGCCATTGGATGCTTGTGTAGCAACAATAATAAAAAACAAGTAAAAGTGCTATATTCGGCCGTGCCGTATCTTCTATACCCTTCACCACGGTGATTTTATTTGTACAGACATGTACAGCATTATCCATATTGTTGACTCTTTACTTAAATAAAGTCGTATGAGAAAAAATCATTATTCATGAGTTAAAGAAATAGAAGACAAATGAAAACAAATTCCGTTGGCTACAATTGTCGCCATGTTGTCAGCTACTTAATGATATTGAAGCCGACAGCTACATCGTAAACTCTGACATTGTTGTAGAAATACTTATTTTGCTTTTATAAAATTAAAAAACTTTTTCAAAAAATTATAAATATTTCCTCCAAAACTGTTTTTTGCATATGAATTTTTAATTTGCAATTTTGTGACATTTTCTTTTGTTGAATAAAATAGAAATTAGCCTAAGTTGACGACAGCCACAACGTTTCATTTTCGACAGTTTGTAGTCGGTATTCTGATGATGTCTATGTGTTTAATGCACCTAGGTTTTAAAACAGAGATATCATCTATTTAAAAATCAAACGCATTTAAAAAAAATATGTTACTCTATACACACATACATACATATGTATATTCTTAATATTAAATATATGTTATGTTACAGTCATTATTTTCATTTTCAAAGAAATATTGAAATTTTTGTTTTAATTTTTCGAAAATTGTGTGCAAAAATTGTTTGTAAAAATATTTTTTTAAAAATTTTTAGTAAAATTTTATAGGAAAAATTTTTGGAAAATTTTTTAAAAAAGTTTTTAAAATTTGATTGAAATTTTTTTGTTAAATTTTGGACCTTTCTCCAATCTATATTGAGTTAGAATGGTCAGATTAAAGCAAAAAGAAATCCTTACAAAAAAAAAAATTCATCATATTGACACGTGGGGGGTCCTTTTAACTGCTCCTATTTGTCACTGGGTACCCTGTGGGTCCATTGGCTACCTCTATGCGTATTGCTTTCTATTAAGGTCTCTAATACAAATCAAAGCAGAAAAACCCTACCAATCTAAAAACAAACAAAAATCGCCCCACGCAGGGGGTTATTGATCCCCCGAGATCTCTGTGCACTCCTTGCGATCTACCTGTCGCAGTCTAATATTTATTTGACAAAAAAAGGCAAAACAGAATCAGTAAAGCCGAAAAAAATTAAAAAAAAACGTAAAGAAATATAGTTGGGGGTGGTTTTTGGCCCGTAGCCTCCAAAGGAATGATCCGATGTTGCTGAATTGCAATACCAAAATTTTCGAAACTATGCCTGACAGATTGGTGTGCTTAAATTTTTTGTATCTCTTCTGGTGCCTTGGCAAATGACATTACCACACTAACACGGACAGACGGACAGACGGACAGACGGACAGACGGACAGACGGACATCGCTTAATCAACTTCTCTATGTATAAGGATCCAGAATATATATACTTTATGGGGTCGGAAATGAATATTGTAGAAATTACACACGGAATGACAAACTTATATATACCCTTTCCACCTGTGGTGAAGGGTATAAAAACTACAGGTAAAATTTACATAGGTTAGTATTCTAGGGTTAAATAACTTAATTTTCTTATTATGTTCTAGTATTATTTACAAGTATTATTTACTAATTTTAATGCCTGTAATGATCTTGAATCCATAGACTCCGATAAATAAAAAAAATATTATTTTTGTAAGCACAAACCAGTAAAAACATATAATCAAGCACATCAGAAATTCCGTTTAGAATTAAAATAATTCCGTAGTTACCATTTCCATCGGCATGGGTTTAGAAATAAAAAAAAATATAAAAAATACAACGTAACGAAAATATCAGTTTTAAAAGACAATAAGAAAATAATATTTTTGGCGTTCTTTCAAAAATCGAAGTAATCAAAGAAAATGCCAATAATATATTTATAGCAACAGCAGAAGAAAATAAGTAAGAAGTAGATAAATTCTGTCGCACAGTTTAATAAATGCCTCAGAACAATATCCTATACTAACAAAAATATATTCTGAATAATTTAAATGAAATGAAAAATTTTAATAGAAAATGCTTAAATTAACGCATAGCAAATTGAAAGTGGTTTTATTTCGTAAAATCTATTCGTTTTAGATGTTTTTATAGGAGCAAAAATACGGAATCAATTCCAATTTCGAACAGAACTAAGTTCTGTGATATGGCGGAATGTTGGTTTTTAGTCATTCTTTGGTTACGTACTTATATATTTACCACATTTTCTTTATTATTAATACATTAGAGTTAAAAATCCTAAATTATTTTCGAATATTTATAAAACTTTGTTTGTGGTTTGATGTTTAGCAAAAATTCTATAGTTAAAACCAACCATGGGTGCAGTAACAATTTAAAGATAAAATTTCGTAGTCGTGACCATAGCAATGCTATAATAGATCGCAACCAATTATTTTTATGGAGACCATGTTGCGTTTCTTGTAATCATACTATAAAAATAGTTTTTCTTTGCGTGAAAAAAAATCTTTACGGTTATTTATTAATTAGTAAAAACCAAATATAAAACATCATAATTGCTATCATATATTCTCTACAAACTAGATATAAATTTACTTGCTTGGAAACCCCTTATATTTGTGATTTAACTATAAAAAGCAATTAAATCTAACCTGGCCACAAACAATCACTACAAAAATCTTTTATTACCTTTTTAGTTATATTCTTGTACTAGCAGTGCCCGCCACGTCGTGGGCGTCCTGACAATATTTTACTCGATTCGGCTTTGAAAGAATTCCAGACCAATTGTAAGACTCTTACTTTTATAGTGCTTCAGTTATGGTTTATGTACCTTTATATAAAGTTACCCATCCCTGGATAAAATTTTAAAATTTAAAAAAATTCTAAAAATTACTGTAAAGCTTTGTAATAGATCTTTAAAATATTTTGTTAATTCCACAAAGTAAAAATCTGCACCATCTGTTGCGAAACCATGTTTAAAATATCCCGCTTTCAAAAAAAAAGATGCCTTCAAGTATGCAGTACCTGTATAATCTATAAAAAAAGTTGGTGTACTTTTACTGCTTTTTCTCTTTATTATTTCTTGGAACTAAGGTATTTTTGAGGAAAAAAGTATCCAATATTGGAATCAGGATGCTAAAGTATCTCCTCATAAAATGTGGTTAAATTCCATCCAGATACGTATTTTCTCTATATATAAAGGTACCCAGCCTTAGATTAAATTCTAAAATTGAAAAAAAATTCTAAAAATTATTGCAAACTTCTGTAAGAAGTGTTTAAAATATTTTAATAACAATGTAATTCAACAAAGTAAAAATACAAATAAAATATAAATTTTATTTAATTGGCGCCATCTGTTATTTAAAATATCCCAAATTTCTAAAATAAAAGGTGCGCAACCGTGTTTAAAATATCCCAGTTTTAAATCGAAAACTTCAGTACCTTTAAACAGGAAATTGCGTTTTGTCATTGATTTTTCTCCACTTTCTCTTGGAAATGAGATATTTTTGAGGAAAAAAGTATCCTATATTGTAATCAGGATGCTAAGGTACCTCATCACAAAACTTTGTTAAAATCCAACTAGTAGTTTTTACGTGATGCGAACACAAACGAAAAGCAGACAGAGAGACGGAAATGAGTTACTATTTCATTATATGTACAGATTTTTCTTTCAATCAAGACTACTGTTTTTTGTCTTTTATTATTAGTTTTGTTCTCCCGACATACAGTTTTGTATATAGAATTTGTTTTTACTCTTCTTAGTGCATCATTTATAATAATCAAAATTAAATATAAGGTTATACTCTAAACCACAATACAACCGTATATTAAATGTATTGCATTCATAACAACTCAAAGGATAGTCAATGCCTTATAATGAATGTTGTTAAATACATGATGATACTGTTTTTAAGGAAGAACTATCTGCATCTAACTGTAACTTTATCCTGTTCCTACATTTAAGTCTTGTTTTCATACATGACATAATTATATGGAGTAACTTTTGTTTGAAGCATTTCTTATTTTCTTTCAGCAACTTTAATCCTTTTGTTTCTTGTGACAGTTTTTAGTTCCTACTTCCTTTTAACTGCCTCCTATTTACTACTTTCAAAAATGTTTCCGTTGTAGTTTCATTGTATTCTCTGGTGGGTCTGTTTGTTATTATCTGAGTGATAGATGATGATAGGTAGATGTTGTCTTTTTTCTTTGAAAAAAGGTTTGGGGACTTAGCATTCACTCGCTTTACAGTTTTTCATGGAAGTGAGAGAAGTATAAAGACATTACACGTTAATTGGTCGCTTTTGGCATAAGAAGATTAACATAAGTATCCTCAGTAGTAAGAAACAAAACTAGAACTTACGTTTTTCCTGGAATTCACAATAGTACAAATAAGGTTGTTTTGAAACTGGTAATTAATTTTATAAATAGCAATAATTTTAAGGTATTGAGATCCGCTATTATTAATTTTGAGACTAAGAAGCTTATTTTATAATAATATTTAAAATGTTGCTTTTTATTATATTAACGACTTAAGATTTCCATACCGTAAGACTACAAATATGTTAGGTTTCAAAACATTCTGACATCTTTGTCCATTAAAAACTTTTACTTTTTAACAAAAACTCTGCAGATTAAAATCATCTTAAAATGCTTTATAATAAAAATATATTTCTAAAATCTAGTTAAGAGTTTCGCTAACTTGACTCATAAAGTTTTTGAAACCAATAACAGCCACTCAAGTCAAGTTTGTTCTAAATTAACCTGACGTTCCCTTTCCCTCATCCGATGTTGATATCTGCAATAGGGACTTCTGATACTCGGTATATATAAGACAAGAAATGTTATTTAAAAGCCTTCTATCAATGGGACACGCTGTACTGCAATTGACAGCAGTTGATAATGGAAAAAGTTTTGTTTCTACAAATTTTAAAAACAGCTCCAATTGTACAATTATTTCGTCTAAACAAGTTTAACATACAAATATACTTGTAGTTATAATATTATGAAAATGATAAAATTATCTTTAAGAAAAATAGCAGACAGTAGCTTTGGACATATGTGATACAGATTTACGTCAGTGTTTGTTGTCTTAATCTGACCGTCGCAGTCTTACTACTGGGTGAAAACAATGCGAATACCAACGCCTGTGCTACACAACAAGTATCAATTTCTGAATATGGCTTGCAGGGTCAATGCTCATATCCCTTGTTTAGGAGTTGGAGCCTGTTTAAGCTCCTGACACGCTCTTAGTGCCTTTATTGAGTAGTGCAATAGAATAATCACCCTTTCTGCCATTTAGGTCTGAACCAAGTTACTCTACGAAGGGCCTTGCCAATAATCAGTCACAAAGATTTAGGAAATTCGTGTAGAGCTACCTATTATCGCGGGGTGTAGACAGTTTTGTCTTTATAGGAAATTCCTGAAACTATTTATCGACCACTGACATTAAATTTTGTATCCCTTTACTTAATGTCCAAACTATGCTAGCGATAACAACATTCAACAGAATGTTAGAGAATCTAGTTAAAGCAGCTACGAAATCAGAGAATTTAATGAATTGTCTTTTAAAGCAAACGATATGAGCCTAATCCCCAAAAGAAAATTAAAATCAAAGGAAAAATATCAGTCAAGTCTTTATTCAAAGTCAGAAAGCGTCAGTGGGTTATTAACAAAGTAGCTTTTTTAGGTAAAAGCAAAAGATGAGCACGTCTTTAATAGAAATGTGTGTTTTTTATCTCTAATAAGGAGCCACAACAGATAACTTTCAATTTTTAATCATATTAGTACTTGTTCCGACAATAGTAATTTCTTGCTATTAAATACCTCGAAAGCAAAATGTTCAGTTGTCCTTACCTTAAAGGAATTTCATTTAAAAAAGGGTGAATGGGTAATTCCACGTCAAATCAACAAGGCACTCAAAATGACTACTTCAGATTTTATTGAAACTTTTTTTTTTGTTTATATTCCTAGACTCTCTGAATCCAAGTATAATTTTGAAAAAATTTAATCTCTTATAGTTTAAGAATGTGGAGACGATGAGGATATCTTCCAGATAGTTGTCTTCACTAAAAAGGAGCCACATGCACTAGCAATAAAAAATAAAAAATAAACACAAAAGTTTTATTTTTTCCAATACAAAAAAGGCGAATTTACTAATTAACTTTCCTTTGATTTATTTAAAAGCACAGGTTAACAAAATATTAAAAAAATTACAATTTAATTTCAATCTATAAAATTACGAAATCTTAATCGCACGAACAACAACGATATCAAAGCAAATTAAAATCAAAACGAATGCCAACGATATGGCAAAAAGTAATCCAAAAGAATTCGAAAATTACGGTCAATGATATTGCGCAAAATAATTATTATTCGAAAAATAAAATTTTTTTAGTTCTAAAGGAGCGACAGATCTACTACGATAAAAATATAAAGCCAAGGATGAATTATACCAAGAACAATTAAAGTTGTCTTATTGCGTTTTCTGACGTCACATTACTTAACTAGGTTCACAGGTGGAAGATAATGAAAACATTGACACACCCTTTTGCTGTTTATTATTATTTTACCCTTTCTGTTGCATGAAAGTTTATGTTTAAAACTTTGATTTTGTTTTACACATAATGCCTTCCAAGAGAACCATGGAAAAAATTAAAAATTTTAAATTTGGCTTAAACTGCAAATCTTGTTATTTTTTGATTCTAGATAAAATCTTGTTTTTTATGTATTCGCCTATTGCTGACAGTAATTTATAAAAAATTTCCTTGAACCTTAAATGTTTATATCATTATAACCTTATAGTCTCTAGTGTGCATTCATTAGACTATTTATTATTATTTTGTCAAATATTCTTAAAATGACCCTTTCATTTTCGCAAATTTAACATAAAAAGCAATAATAATAGAGAAAATAACTCTTTCGATTTACAACACACATATAAAAACCCCGGGCACTACGCAAGGTTCTACTGTTCCAAATATTTTCATCATTTCCATTATTATTATTGTCATCAGCATCATTATGATGGTCATAATCATCATTTATAATAATTTCTCTTGTTTTCGTTTTGTCTCTGCTTAAATCAACATTTTTCTAACATTTTGTTTTGGTTACTTTTCTGTGTTTATAAAATCTATATTGCTTGTGACTTTATAATTTTTTTTCTATTCTATTTCTTTCTTTTAAAAATGGCTGTTGCTTGAATATCTTGCATACTAAATCACAAACAGTCATAACTCAAATTAACAAATGTTCAGGAGAGTAAAAAAACTGTTTCTATAAACATGGTTGTAATTTTATAATCAAACTAGCTGTGCCCGCCACATCGTAGGCGTCCTGACAATATTTTGTTCGATATTTCTTTGAAAATAATCCTCACCACCTCTTACTTTTATTTTGCTTCAGTCATGGTTTATTTATTTACTTTATATAGAAGTTTCTATTCCTGGATAATTATTCAGAAACAAAGGCTTTATATAAAATTCTAAAATTAATATAAATTTCTAAAATTATTAAAGAATTCCGTAAAATATCCCGCTTTCAGAAATAAAAGGGGCTGCCAAACTTGGGTTACATTTAAGTCGTGAAAATTGCATATATTCACTACTTTTTCTTTCTTGTCTCTTGTAAATGAGATAAGAAGGTACCCTTTATTTGAACCGAAATGAGGAAAGAAGCTATCCTATATTTGAACCGAGATACAAAGGTACCTCCTCATAAATTTTTGTTGGAATTCGTCCAGTAGTTTTTACGTGATGCGAATACAGACAGACGGTCACGCAGACAGACAGACAGACAGACAAAAATGACAGTTGGAGCAATAAAATTTTCAAAATATATTTTATGTGCAGAAATGGTCCTACTACAGTTTTATTATATGTAAAGATTTGAGCTATAGAGTTGTTATGATATTTTATTGTATTGTAATTTAGTACTAAAATATACATCTATGCTATAATCCTTATATATACAAACCTGTAATTACAACCTAGTTTAAGTATACATTTTGTCATAAATAAAGTTGAATTACTGAAGTTAACACATGGTGTCAAGTGTGAGGTTATAATTAAATGACAGAAAGTGATACAAATAAAACCAAAAGTAATAAAATGGAAGACAGTATTATAAGCGTAGGTGATTTTAAAAATTCGTCATCCATATCAACCTCGATGGCTCCTTTTAATATGAGGTCAACAAATTTAAGTCAAGAGTGGAAAAACTGGAGCAGAAAATTTAAGATTTTTTTGAGAGCATCAGCATTAGATGACCAACCAGATCCCCGGAAAGTCGCGTTGCTATTGCATAATATAGGCTGCAATGCACTACATGTTGTTAACTCCTTCGATATTGATATCGATGTAATAAAATATGATGAGTTATGGTCAAAACTGGAAACGTATTTTGTACCAAAAGTTAACACGGCAATGGAGCGCCATAAATTGTTTACAAGGAAACAAGCACATGATGAGTCAATTATGCAATATGCAACAGAACTACAAAATCTTAGCATGACTTGTGAATTTGGTCAACTGAGAGAAAGCTTAGTAAAAGACGTTTTCATTTGCGGATTATCTCAACCCTATTTAAATATAAAAGAGAAGTTGCTTAGTGAAGGAGACATAAAATGGGAAAAGGCATTGCAGATAGCTAAAAGTATTGAAGCGGCAAGGGAAAACGTATCGGCTATTGAGCAATTGGAGGACAACAATGCTGTTGCTGTTGGTGCGTTAAAAAGATTCAACAGTAATACTGGCGGTGATGAAAAAGCTAAAACAAATACACAACAAAATGTTAAATGTGGTAGATGCGGCCTAATCCATCGCAGTAAATGTCCAGCTAATGGGATGAAGTGTCATTTGTGTGGTAGACTAAATCATTTTGCAAAGATGTGTTTTGCGAAAACGTCTTACAGCAAGCCTAATATTAACAAATATGTGAAGACTGTTGAAACTGAAGAGGATGGCGATAACTTATTTATAGGAAGTGTTCGACATGGCGAGAGTGAAGGTATTGCACAAGAGTGGAACATCGAAGCTCGAGTCAACAATAAACTACTAACATTTCAAGTTGATACTGGTGCGCAGGCTAACATTATATCAGAGGCAACAACAAGTATTTTAAACATAAGTAAGTTAGATACTAATAACTGTATTAAAACTAGTATATTAACTTTTAGTGGAGAAAAATTGCCGGTAAAAGGCACAGTTAATTTGAATATTTGGTACAATAACATAAAATATTCAGCTAAATTTTATGTTCTAAAAATGCATTGTAAGAACGTCATTGGTCTTGGCTTGGCGATTCAGTTGAATTTGGTAAGAACTGTTAACGCAATTAACTTAGAATCGGTTCTGGATAATTATAACGAAGTTTTTGAGGGTCTTGGATGTTTAAAGAGGGAATGTCATTTACAGGTTAAAGATGGCAGTGAGCCTGTAATAGAAGCACCACGTAGGGTTCCTATAGCATTGTTAGACCCACTTAAGAGTGAGTTGAAAAGAATGGAAGAATTGAATGTAATCGTTAAGGAGGAAAATCCAACTCAATGGGTTAACTCTATTGTTCTCGTTACCAAGCCAGACGGAAGTCTCCGTTTGTGTCTCGATCCAAGAAATCTAAACAAAGTCATAGTCAGACCGCGGTTTAGTTTCCCAAATATTGATGAATGTAGGTCACAATTAACTGGATCCAAGTATTTTAGTACCATCGATGCCAATTCAGGATTTTGGATGATACCATTGGATGAGGAATCATCAAAGTTATGCACTTTCAATACTCCTATGGGTCGATACAGATTTTTGCGTTTACCATTTGGGATAAACGCAGCCCCAGAAATATTCCATTCTGAAATGGTAAGACTCTTTGGGGACATAGAGGGTCTTATTATTTACATGGATGATTTTCTTATCCATGCCTCCAGTTTAGAGGAACACAATAGAATTTTGATAAAAGTTTTAGAAAGAGCAAAGTCTGTTGGGTTAAAGTTTAATAAAAAGAAATCAAAAATTTTAGAACAAGAAATAAAATTTATAGGCCATGTGTTTAATAGCGAAGGTGTGAAGCCAGATAAAGAAAAGATAAGAGCAATTTTAGATATGCCAGTGCCAACTAACATTTCAGAACTCCAAAGATTTTTGGGAATGGTCAATTATTTAAGTTCTTTTGTAGAAAATTTGTCGTCAAAGACAAAGCACTTACGTGATCTTCTCAAAAAAGACGTCTTGTGGCAATGGAATGAAGAACATAATAAAGAGTTTCAAGTTTTGAAGAATGCGATTACAAATTCACCAGTGTTGGTATATTTTGACCCAAAAAGATCATTGAAAATGTCTGTTGATGCATCTAAATTTGCAGTTGGAGCAACCATAATGCATGAAAATAACCCGATTGCGTACGCATCCGCATCATTAACTATTTGCCAGTCAAACTACGCACAAATAGAAAAAGAATTGTTTGCGATATTATTCGGTTGTACGCGATTTCATCAGTACATTTACGGATTAGATGTAACAGTAGAGACAGATCACAAGCCGCTGGTGTCTTTGTTTGACCGTCCACTTCATGATATTCCCGCAAGATTGCAAAGATTTATGTTACGTTTGCTGACATACAGAGTCAAACTCGTTTATAAACCTAGGAAAGACCTTTATATCGCTGACACCCTTTCCAGGGCTCCCCTTAAAGAGAATAGTTTATTAGAAATGGATCGGGAGATAAGCTTACATTGTAATATGATTATATCTCAAAACAATTTACCAGACGTTACAATAGAGAAGGTAAAAGAAAAAACCAAATCGGATTATGTACTACAAATTTTATTAGAATGTATAAAAAATGGTTGGCCAAATGAAAAGAAAAAGGCAAATGAAGCTATACTTCCGTATTTTTCAAATCGTGATGCAATAACTCAAATAGACGGTATTTTACTCATGAATAATCGTATTATCATTCCCAAAAGTCTCCGGAGAGAAATGTTAGAGTATTTACATGAGGGCCACATGGGCATTCAGCGCTGTCAAAGTTTGGCAAAAGAATCAATTTACTGGCCGAACATCAATAACGATATAAACATTATGGTTTCAAATTGTGAGATTTGCTCAAAGTATGCTAAAGCGAATAACAAAGAGATGTTATTACCGCACGAAATTGTCACTATTCCTTGGTACAAAGTTGGGTGTGACTTATTTGAATTCAATAAAAGAATTTATATACTGGTGGTAGATTATTATTCTAAATATATAGAAGTAGATATCCTTAATTTTGGTTACAACAGCAAACAGGTTATAATCAAACTTAAGTCGATCTTTGCCAGGCACGGTATACCGGCCATTGTTGTTTCAGATAATGGGCCACCGTTTTCTTCAAATGAATTTTCTAATTTTTGTAAATCCTGGGAAATAGATCATATTACCTCAAGCCCCTATCTTCCCAGATCTAATGGATTGGCAGAGCGAATGATACAAGTAGTAAAGAAAATGTTGGTTAAATGTCTTGAAGATTCTAGCGACATTTACACAGCACTATTACAATATAGAACAACACGTAAAGAAAATTTTCCAAGTCCGTCTGAAATATTAATGGGTAGAACTTTAAGAACGAAATTACCATGTTTGTCCGAAAATCTTCAACAAAAGCTTGTGGATACGAAAGAGATAACGAAGGAAATTGAAAAACAAAATGAGAAAATGTCTCTATATTATAACAGAACGTCAGGAAAAAGTAAACCTGTTGAATTAGGCGAAAAAATTATGTTTCAAAGAACTCCTGCGTCTACGTGGTGTCCAGGAATTGTAATCGAAGATTGTAAACAGCCAAGATCATATGTTATACAAGATCAAGACGGTTCTAGATATAGGCGAAATAGAGAGCATATAAGAAAGGGAAGAAACAAGGATAATGTTAGTATTAATGAGAGCGAAAATGTTAATGAAGAAAATGTTAATGGAAGCTCTAGTCCTAATGATGACAGAAATGTAAAAAAAGATTATATAACTAGATCTGGAAGAGTTTCAAAAGTTCCTCAAAGATTTCTTGATTAAGTTTGGAAAGGAAAGATGTTATGATATTTTATTGTATTGTAATTTAGTACTAAAATATACATCTATGCTATAATCCTTATATATACAAACCTGTAATTACAACCTAGTTTAAGTATCCATTTTGTCATAAATAAAGTTGAATTACTGAAGTTAACACAAGAGTAACGGTATTTTTCCAGTTGAAGAAGATAGAGATGCAAATGAAATTTTCGTGATCATTAGAGGATTTGATCTGAATATTGGTTTATGAGAAAAAGAACGACTTTGATAAATATTGAGTTGTGGTTGTTTGTAATCTAGAGTACGATATGTATGTAAGAGACTTTATATTTTAACGTTTTATTAAAGAAGCCTTGTTAAAGCAACATTGTTATATTTCTCTAACCTGTAGGAAGAGTTGGCTCAATGCTGTTATTCTATTGGTTTTCTATGTTTCAACAATGAGGGAATATAAGAGACATTTTTTTCACATGTTTTGTGTAAGAAATGTTTATATAAGAAGAGTTTGCCATGGTTTCAAAGTGTACGGATTTTGTTATAACCATTAATACATAGAATATTGTGCCTTTAACTGAAATAACTTTTGTTACAAATGATTTTTAATTACTGCAGATAAACCAAAGCAAAGTAAAATACACCATTATTAAGTAGAATTTCAAAACTCTGCCAGTGAACGGTCCCAATAGTAAAACTGAAAAAAATCTAAAATTAATTAACATTTTTAGAAATCCTTTTATCTTTCCCGGTGCGGGGATAATAAAATACCCAAAATTCCCCCAATTTCAGTAATTTTCATTTTTTTTTTTTTTATTTTAATCTATCATTTCATATACAAAATGATAAAGCGTGATAGTTTTTTTTTATAAAATATAACCAATTTCTAATTATTTAGGGTTGCCGCATACCTTTTTTGAATATAATATTATTTTAAAATTTTTAGTATTTTAATTTTTTAAAGTTTTGAAAATATCCTCATAAACATTGGAATTCAAATAATATTATATGAATAGAGTTACCAAAATGACAACACTAAATATTTTAAAATTAAATTATTATTTAAGATAAAAAACATATTTATATAAAGATTAATAATAAAGTTACAAACAAACTCAAATAACATAACAATTGTAAACAGTTTCTTAATCACTAATATAGTTTCTGAGCTTGAATCAGTGTTAATAGATTCATCTACCATTATGTAATTACTAATTGCTTGATTATTGTCGAAAGATCTACTTTTATTTATTGGTTTTCTATTAGATGAAATTAATGGATCAGAAGAATTTAGGAGTATATGCATTAAATCTTGATTACAATTTTCTCTGCTATTTTTTCGAGTCTGTTCTGTCTTAATTGTTTTGTGTAGGCATTCTAAAGCATTCGCCCATGCACTCACCTTGTATTAGTTCGCCCTGGTTTAAAGCATAGCGTACTATTATCATACATTTTCAAATATTAAATATATCAACTGATAATTTTAATAAAAATATCAAATATATTTATATGATTTTTAAAATCATTATATTTCAAAAGTTGGCATAGAAAACACCTAAACCTTTTTATACATATTTTAGTATATGTAACAGGAAATAAGATTATTGATGTATAAAAGTAGTTTTTTTATGTGCCTATTTTTCGGGTCCATCGAAGCTGACTATTTTTTTTTAAGTACATATTTTGTCTAAAAACTTCACAATTTTTTTTGCAGTGTTGTTATAAATATTTGAATTTTAGGATTTTTTCATTGATTCTGCTACATTTCTGAATAAAACAAATAAAATTTGCATGCATTTTTATTGCAAAATAAATTTTTGAGATTTATTTTTCCTAACCCATTTTTTGTTACTTAAAAATTATGAAAAAATTATCAAAATACTTCGACTTTAAAGCCGTGTAACTTTTTATAGGTGTTACGCACATAAAAAACCAAACCACCTCTGGCATCGTGATTAGCTTTTATGCCGCACGTTATTATTGATAAATTCGAAAGTTTGTTTTGATTTTTTTCCACTAGACAGTTTACTGTGCGCTGTAGGAATACCTTAAGAACTAATTAATTATTAGAGAATAAAAAGTTCGAAAAAAGTATTACTAAAAATATATGGTTTTTTTTTTACACGACTGAACAATACTAAGAAATTATTGTAAAATAATTACCTAAGTATTAAAGGGTATAGTTATGTGTAGGATAGATGGCCATACAGAAAAGGAAGGACATGGAGCCTTTGTAAAAGTACCCCGTTGGTTTTTGTCAAGTTATAATTAAAAGCGACTGTCTGAGCATATTTTCATTGAAATGAATCGTAATAAGCTTATGTATAAAAGGGAAATTATGTTTAGGCAAGGTTATCACCATTGAATCATAACTTTAAAATTGAGTCTGATAAGCAACTAAAAATGAAACGAAACTCATCAAATTATTTATAAAAATCTGACGTAGCTGCAATTATCCCTACGTTACCATTTATTTATCCACAATAAGAGATCACTTCCTCCCCAAAGCTTTACAAAATGGTAGGAGTAGAGAAAACTGCAACCAATATCTATTATAAAGGCACCATTAATTTACGTGCCGCTAAAGTTTAAAAATGATTCTCATGTATACCAACATAATTACATGTTGTGATAGCCCTCTATCCCATCTATCCATTTGAAGATGCAAGAATTTCTAGAATAGTTTAGAATATTAAAAAAGACAATTTCAGAATAATCCAGAATATTCTTAAAAGCTTTGGAATATGCGAGAATAGACTTTAATGTTGAAAAACATCCGGGAACATCTTAGACTATTGTGGCTTGTTCTAGAATATTGAATATTGCGGAATATTCTAAAATATTGTAGACCATATCACTTCCTCCCCAAAGCTTTACAAAATGGTAGGAGTAGAGAAAACTGCAACCAATATCTATTATAAAGGCACCATTAATTTACGTGCCGCTAAAGTTTAAAAATGATTCTCATGTATACCAACATAATTACATGTTGTGATAGCCCTCTATCCCATCTATCCATTTGAAGATGCAAGAATTTCTAGAATAGTTTAGAATATTAGAAAAGACAATTTCAGAATAATCCAGAATATTCTTAAAAGCTTTGGAATATGCGAGAATAGACTTTAATGTTGAAAAACATCCGGGAACATCTTAGACTATTGTGGCTTGTTCTAGAATATTGAATATTGCGGAATATTCTAAAATATTGTAGACCATATCACTTCCTCCCCAAAGCTTTACAAAATGGTAGGAGTAGAGAAAACTGCAACCAATATCTATTATAAAGGCACCATTAATTTACGTGCCGCTAAAGTTTAAAAATGATTCTCATGTATACCAACATAATTACATGTTGTGATAGCCCTCTATCCCATCTATCCATTTGAAGATGCAAGAATTTCTAGAATAGTTTAGAATATTAGAAAAGACAATTTCAGAATAATCCAGAATATTCTTAAAAGCTTTGGAATATGCGAGAATAGACTTTAATGTTGAAAAACATCCGGGAACATCTTAGACTATTGTGGCTTGTTCTAGAATATTGAATATTGCGGAATATTCTAAAATATTGTAGACCATATCACTTCCTCCCCAAAGCTTTACAAAATGGTAGGAGTAGAGAAAACTGCAACCAATATCTATTATAAAGGCACCATTAATTTACGTGCCGCTAAAGTTTAAAAATGATTCTCATGTATACCAACATAATTACATGTTGTGATAGCCCTCTATCCCATCTATCCATTTGAAGATGCAAGAATTTCTAGAATAGTTTAGAATATTAAAAAAGACAATTTCAGAATAATCCAGAATATTCTTAAAAGCTTTGGAATATGCGAGAATAGACTTTAATGTTGAAAAACATCCGGGAACATCTTAGACTATTGTGGCTTGTTCTAGAATATTGAATATTGCGGAATATTCTAAAATATTGTAGACCATATCACTTCCTCCCCAAAGCTTTACAAAATGGTAGGAGTAGAGAAAACTGCAACCAATATCTATTATAAAGGCACCATTAATTTACGTGCCGCTAAAGTTTAAAAATGATTCTCATGTATACCAACATAATTACATGTTGTGATAGCCCTCTATCCCATCTATCCATTTGAAGATGCAAGAATTTCTAGAATAGTTTAGAATATTAGAAAAGACAATTTCAGAATAATCCAGAATATTCTTAAAAGCTTTGGAATATGCGAGAATAGACTTTAATGTTGAAAAACATCCGGGAACATCTTAGACTATTGTGGCTTGTTCTAGAATATTGAATATTGCGGAATATTCTAAAATATTGTAGACCATATCACTTCCTCCCCAAAGCTTTACAAAATGGTAGGAGTAGAGAAAACTGCAACCAATATCTATTATAAAGGCACCATTAATTTACGTGCCGCTAAAGTTTAAAAATGATTCTCATGTATACCAACATAATTACATGTTGTGATAGCCCTCTATCCCATCTATCCATTTGAAGATGCAAGAATTTCTAGAATAGTTTAGAATATTAGAAAAGACAATTTCAGAATAATCCAGAATATTCTTAAAAGCTTTGGAATATGCGAGAATAGACTTTAATGTTGAAAAACATCCGGGAACATCTTAGACTATTGTGGCTTGTTCTAGAATATTGAATATTGCGGAATATTCTAAAATATTGTAGACCATATAGCCATATAAAGCAAGATGCGTTGTGGGTTCAAACGTCAGTTTATTATCACTTTAATGCTGTGGGTGAAAAAACCGAACAGTGAAGTGTGAATATCCTAAGTGATATAGTGACTGAATAAGAAAATAAATTATAGTGTGAAAAGATAATTTAGTGTGCATGAGCTGTTTTAATATTAAGCAGCTTTTTTTAGTATTAACAATCTAAAATCTATTTTGAATTTAAATTTAAATTTTTATTAGCATTTAATCTTAACAGAAAAAAAAAATCTATTAAAATAGTAAAAAAATAATTCTCACTGCATTTGATGTTTGTCAAATTTTTCTCATTTATATTGCTTCATGTTGCCAAAAAAATGTTTTCGTACAAATATTTTTTGTTTTACCAAAAATTAAAAAAAAAAAATATAAACAACATCAAAATCCACGAAATTTAACGGAAATGTCAGTTTTTATTGCTGTTATAGATGTTGTCGCTGTTAATTGTTTTACGCTGCAGTATAATTTTTGATTTTTATATTAAAACCGCATTCACGCATACAAACACAACAAATTTATTGTTTTTAAATGCTATAAAATATTTAAAAATATTGTTTGAGGACACACTCTGGTTGCATTTCTTGTATAAATCTCTTACTCTAATACAATTTTCCAAATGGAAAAAACACACCAGGACTTAGAAATGGTAGAAGAAAATATAAAATAGTTGTTATGTTCAACGCAAAACAAAACCCCATGTTATGTGATGGTAACCAACCCAAAAAGGAAAGAGCTTTCACGATTTCTAAGGATTCCACTTGAAAATAAAAAAAAGTTTAGTTTTCTTCTTTTCAAGATAAACAAAGAAGCCACATTAATCAACAAAATAATATCAAACTGTCAACAACCTAATTAATTTTTCCTTTCGCTGATCTTTTTTCAGGGGAAGATGTTGCATATTTTCTTGTGAATTAAAGAAACATAAGACTTGCATAGGCAGGTTTTAAATCTTAACACGGAGGCACTTCAATTGATTTGTGTAATCAGCTAATAAACTTAACTCATTACACAAACCTCATAAGTCTGAGGATGGCTGCTATTAAGCTATGGCAGAACTTAGTAGCAGCCATGGAAGGTTTAAACTACAAGCTTTCATGCAATGCTAGAAATCATTGATTACCTTCAAAACATAATGACTTCTGTATTTTCTTTTTATATGAGACATAATTACACGCTCTTTTATGACTGCTTTTCAAGTGATTCTTATTTCTTGATGAATGTACCGAACTCGGCTTCCCAACCATTACATATAGCGAACACTAAATTATAGTCAAAACTTAAAATTCACAAATGTTCAGGAAAGACAAACAACTATTTCGAAAACAGGGTTGTAATTTTAAATTCAGATTGATTTCCACAACAACGATATTTTTCCAAATAAAGAAAACCGTGATGCCAACGAAATTTTCGTGATCTTTAGAAATTTGATCTGTTTATTTTCAAAAAAAAAAAAAACATTTTGATAAAATTTGATTTTTGACTGTTTATGATTTATTATATGATAAACCTAAAAATAAAATTTTTAAAAATTTTCTATAGCTCTTGACGATAGCTGTTGGCTACATTTCGTAAAGGTTCTTTGTAGGTTTTGTTGTAATCCAAAAGATTTTTTTTATGTTGGATTCATGTTGCAGGCACAGGCTTATTCAATGATGTCTTTTAGGTGATGTTAATGCGATATTTAAAATGATATCCATTGTTCTGATGGGCGTAATGTGTCCAGGTATTTTAAACCGCTTTTTACAAATCTTTGTGTCGCTCACTGTGCATATGATTGCTTCCCAAATCAATTTTTATCCGTTTTGTAAATTTTCTTTGGGCTGTCGGGCTTCATAACCGGAAATTTTTCGTTAACCGTCTTCGGATAACCGTTTTTAAGTTCTTTGCTTCAGAACGCTGTCATTGATGTACCGTTTATAAAATTTCATTTATTACTTGAAAGAATATGCTCCAGTGTTAGTTCCATTCAATTAATTAAATTAAAATACTCTATAACATTGAATATTTGAAAGTTTATTAGTCGAACTATTTTATTTACATACGTGTATGTATAGTAACAAGGTTGTATATTAAACTTATAGAGTATATACAGACTTTATTTGAAGTCAAGCTTAAGTTCGTTTTATTCTTTCTAAAAAAGAATAATTTTCATTACATATTAGGTGATTAATTTTAAAGAAAAAAATGGGAGAATTTTACTTTGAACAATAGCAGAATATAATGCATTTTCTGGACAGATACGTCCGTCTTCAGCATTCGTCGCATCTATCAACTTTGGTTAGTGTTAAATTGTAAATATCATGTATTTAACCAACCAATCGTCTACCACTACCTAAAGTTTGCCTCTTTTTTGATATTTTTACTTTAATACTTATCACCTAATATATGTTGTTGCTTCAGCTAACCTTCGGTTAGCAATGAAAGATATTTTTCCGTTTATTTGTTTTTAAAATTATTCTTCCTTTGAGAGAATAAAGCGAACTTAAGCTTGACTTTAAAACTAATCTGTATATACTTTTCAAATTTATTATACAACCTTGTTATATAGAAAACATATTGAAAAGTTTCTTGTACAATAGTAAAATTATCGATAATTATCCAATGCTACATTTCAGTAATAAAAATATAAACAATTATTTTTTATTCAATGAAACAACTTTTATTAATTAGTATTACTATAATTTAATATATATTAATGAAGTCGTTGTAAAATAATTATTAATTAATAATTAAACAGTATTCTATTAAGGTTGGATTCTTTAGTCAATGATTTCACAAGCACATTTCAAACTTTTCAATTTATTGCAATTGTAAAATAGAAAAATCATAATTAATTCAAATGCTCTCAGATGTATTTATTCATATTGCAATGTTTACAGGAGTATGCACTTTTATATAACAAGTTTTATGTCTATATATGTGTTTATTTTCATTCGTATGCTTTTGTTAATTAAACATTTTATGAATGAAATGTTACAGATATTTGTCTAGTTTCTTTGCAGACTTATGTATAAATAATCTTAAAAACATTTTGTATTTTATGTTATGAAACTCAAGCACATCCTTATAATCAACAATAAATCTAAAAAAAACTACTGCAAATTCTAAAACTTGTAACTGTTTCACTACTGCTACTTCAAAAACAAGTATAAGAAGGACCACTTATACTTGCAATCACTTACATTCATAGATTTCCAGACATCTACATTTGCTAAAAACACATATTTGTATTAATGCGTTTGTAAGAATAGTTGGATTTAATTTTTTTTTTTCAAATGAAATTATTAAAGTAAATTTACATTCAATCTAATTACAACCACCAAAAAGTGCAAGTTTTTCTAAAATCATATAACTTTCATTACATATCAAAAATCTCTATTGAGAATTTAAAATGACAGCACTGATTAAGTAAATTATAAGCAATTACTTTTTGGCTCCGATCCGAACTTTACTAACAAATACTGCTAGCAGGTAAAAAAAATATAAAAAAATTTAACAAGTTGAAAGTTTAAGATCAAAAATCAGTTAGAAATTTTTTAAGTCTCTGTTGTAGCTTGGATACCGTATGGGTTGAAGAAATATGTTAAAAATAAATAAAAACATGGCTTTTAGTTTTTAATGACTTTTTTAGTATCGAAAAATAAAAATAAAGGAAGGCTCTTTAATAAATTTTGAATAATTTTCACAAACTATTTATAAGTTGTCACATATAACTCTTTAATAAAAAATCAATTTCAACCCTTAATATTTTTATATTTTTATCACTTAAATTCCAAAAATTCTAAGCATCTTTCTTATGAAATCTATACATATAATAAAATAGTAACTCATTTCCGTCTGTCTGTCTGGTTTTCATTTGTGTTCGCATCACGTAAAAACTACTGTATGGATGTTAACAAAATTTTGTGAGGAGGTACCTTAATATCCTGGTCCCAATATAGGATACTTTTTGTATCTTATCTTTTTAATATCTTATTTGCAAGAGAAAGTGGAGTAAAAGCAATGAAAATACGAAGTTTAACTAATCGGATATAAATACTTTATTTTTAGTAAAGTAAAAAATACATAAACTGATATGTAGCATATCTTTAGAAGGAACTAAGTACTGCTGAGTACATCACGGCACGTTTAATTTTTGAAAGTTATATATTTTAAAACACAGATCGTTTTATCTACTTAGTGCGGCACGGCACCTTTAATTTTGATATTTAAACACAGATGGCGCTGAAAACATATGCCAATTAAGTTGCGTGCGTGTTGTATAATTCGGTAATTTTGTGAAATACATACTTAGGTAATTATGTGATTATGTGAAATTTGGTAAGAATACTACGACTTGAGTGTGGCTATAAAATTTCGTTATTGTTAGTTTCTCCTTAGTTTACGTGCATTTGTCTCTTATAGGTGCTACTCTATATAAGTAAGTCTTACAATAGGTATGGAATACTTTCAAAGCAAAATCGAGCAAAATATTATAAGGACTCCTACGACGTGGCGGGCACAGCTAGTTTTAAATTTATTTCTTATGAAATACACAAATAATTACTATTTACGTATACTTATTGCAATATTAAATATTACTTATACGTAAGCAATTACACGTCATGGATTTCAATTTTAATAAGTTTTTAACTTTAAACAAAACTTCTCTCAAACAATACTATAGAAAAAACAGAGAACAATCGTATCATCGCTATGAAGTACCCAAGGGAAAGTTGGATTTGTTATGATAATTTATGAATCTTATCAAAAATAAATGCAAAAAATAACAGAATAAAATTGAATTAAAAAAAGTTTATATACGAGGTTTGTTCGAAATGAGGGAGACTTTTTCGTTTTGTGGAAAAATATTGTATTTGTCAATATTTATTATTTGCAACATTTAGAAAGTAATTCCCCTGAGGTATTAAAAAAATACTTGGGCTAACAAATTTGTAATATGTGCTTTTTGATAATTTTTATTTTAATTTTTATCTGATAAATGACCATCACAAACAGTATTCTGACAGTCCAACTTTTGTCAACATCTTAGGAACTTCTGGTAGTATTTCATTAACAGAATGAGTTGTCTTGACCTCTAGTTGCTCAAGTGTTATTGGGTTGTCAACATGGATTTAATGTAGTCCAAAAGAAAAAAATCCAAAGGCACCATTATGTTGAAAACACAAGTTGCCGATGTTTATTTTATTGGAAACATTATAATGTGTACGTTATAATGTTTATAATGTACACCATTTATTGCATCGTCAGGATTTTAATAATTTCGAATGAAATATAAACCCATAAGGCTTCTGACTATTCCACCCTAAAGCCCAGTACGCAGCTTTACGGAATTTCAGGTTTGATTTCTTTGCCTTTATTTCTACAAAAGTAAAATTCATCATGTGGTCGTTTGTAGAAATAAAAATCATGTAGTCATGTTTTTTAAATTTTATTGTTTATTGTACACAATAACATTATATCAACACAGAATTGACCAAAAAATATTTTAAATGTCATATATTCCGTTACCAAAAAATTGCCTGAACATTAATTTTTGTTTCAGTTGAAGAAAAAAAGTCTACACTTTTTGTTAGAACATCCCTGTAATAGTCGAAAATTCCGTTTAGTTTTCTTTTTAGCTGCGTACTGCCAAACGGAAAGTTGACTGAAAATTTTCAAACCTGAAATTCAGGCGAGCTGCGTACTGGCCTTAAACAGTCAATTTTAGATTTTTATTAGTCAGAACGGATGCGGGTATTTCCATGAAAATTAATAACCCTATATCTACAGAACTGTAATATTTCCACTCTTTAAATTTGACATTTGCTACACTGAGTGTAATGTGCAATTTCGAGTTAAATGACATCGCGGATCGCTACTTTTTTATAAAGTAAAAAGTTTCGCATAATTTTAAATTTCAGATCAATTCTTTTTTCTGTAAAGACAACACTATCTGCAAAGCTTCTTGGTTATCTGCAGATAACACGCAGAGTGTTTGGCTTGAATGGAACACGTAACACCGAGACAACACCATCTGCAAAGCTTCTTGGTTATCTGCAGATAACACGCAGAGTGTTTGGCGGGAATGGAAGACGTAACACCGAGACTGATAGACTAAATTACTATCGATCACTGTATCAAGATACTATTGTTTGTAAAAAATCTTGATTTTCTAAACTGTACAATGTTTCCACACTTGTTACCAAAATATAAAGTCGATTCCTAGACTTTTGCTCACCACTGTATTTTTTGAAAATATGTCCATTTATTGTGTGTTTGTTCACTTGCAATCATTTACTTATTGAAGCATATCTTTTTCAATTTTTCTTTTAAAATGAAATTAACAACTTGCAAATAAAAGCTGGTACTCAGAAATTTCTAGAATATTTAAATGATGTTTGCAATTTTATTTAAAAGAATTGGAATATAAGTTTATACATGAAAGAACATAAATAAATATTTTTTATTCTTAGATCACTCATACCCAAAAAAATGTTTTCTTTAAACAATTTTTTATAATTTTTTTTTTAAATTTTACTAAATAACATTTTAAGTAATAAAGAAAAAGTTACAAATGGATAGTAAAAGAAAAAAATTAAAATTTCCAAACACTAAATACGAAGAATTGTTTCGAAGGATGAGATATTAATTTATTTTTGTTATTCTTTTAATTTATACTGGAGTTATTTTATATACGGAATGTAAATTATTTAGGGGAGGCTTTTATATCGTAACAAGTTTTTTTTTTTAGTTAATTTTAAATAGGTAAAAATAATGCAATGAGATGCTCAAACCTCTGCTTCGAATAAAAACTTATCTGCCTATATTATATTATACATTACATTAATTCTTATTTTCGCAAAGCAACAGCCCATCAATTTAGGTGGTTATATTCTCGTAATTTGAGTTAAAATCATGTTATTTTTTCGGAGATTTATTTTCTCGATATCACTAACAGTATATGTTACTGATCGAACCCTGAAAGTTTCATCAGTTTCGCGATAGAAAAACCACGTCTTCTGCTTTTACTACATCTATAAAATAGTAACATATATAAAAATAGTAACTCATTTCTGTCTGTCTATCTCTCTGCTTATCTGCGTTTCGAGGTGGAGAAAAAGTAATGAAAATATGCTATTTCCGGTTTAAAGGAATTTTCGGTTTAACTGGGATATTTCAAACACGGATATATTAAACGCTTAGTTTAAGAATTTTATCCAGGGATGGGTACCTTTATATAAAGTAAATACATAACCAACAACTAAAGCACTATAAAAGTAAGAGTCTTACAATTGGTGTGGAATACTTTCAAAGCAAAATCGAGCAAAATATTGTCAGGACGCTCACGACGGGGCAAAGCTATATAAAATTTGTTTTGTATTGTATTGTATTGTATTGTATTGTATTGTATTTATATTTACTATCAGTGAGTTTCTTATTTCTATTACATTTTTGAGTTACTATCATATAAGATATTACAACAATATTTACATTTTATACTTAAATTAACATTTTTCTAAAATAAAAAAATAGAAAAAAATAGAAAAAAAAAATAGTAAAAAACTTATATCTATAATCACAGGGGGGTTTTGAGAAGTTTAAATATACACGAATCAATAGAATCTATATCTTAGTATAGATTCGCTTAGTCAATGTCCTGCAAACTTCTCAAATGGGAAAAAGTAGACCTACTACATCTATCATAGAATGACAGGGCCAAATCGTTTATTACCGTTTTAATTGTTCTTTGATCTGAAATTCTATGCAACTCTCTAGTGGAAAATCTTCTTGGTAAATTGTATATGGTTTTTAGATTTTTATTTTGAATTATTTGGAGTTTTTTCTTGTGGGAAATTGCGCAGTCCTTCCAGATAACGCATACATATCTGAGAATAGGTTTAATACTTAGGTTGTATAGAAGACATTTGTTTTTAATATTTAGCTTTGATTTTCTATTAAAAAGAGGGTACAGAGCACGGCCGCATTGAACTGCTTTGTTGCAAATATTATCTACATGTTCTTTGTACGTTAGTTTATTATCGAGGTATTTAATAGAATTCAAAAATGGTATCTCCGTTCTGTTAATAAAAAGTTTGGTCGTGGGAATTCTTTTCGGAGATTTATTAAATGGAAATAATATCGTCTGAGTTTTTTCGTTATTAGTTTTAATTTTCCACTTGGTAAAATAATCATTTGCATGCGCTTGACAATTGCGTTCGACACTTTTCCACAAGAAATAACAGCACTGTCATCAGTATAGAATGCCACATTATTTCCACTTGCTACTTTTTAGTCCGAGATGTAAAGGTTATAAAGAAGTGGAGAAGTGGAGAAAGCTTCGCAAACATCAAACACAAATGACCTGCCCGTTAAAAAACTTTCGATTATTCCTATCAAGTATGATGGAAATTTAATTTCATGGAGTTTAAATATTAATCCTTTATGCCAAATTGAATCGAACACTTTTTCTATGTCGAGAAAAACCACCCCGGTCGAATATCTTCTATTCCTATTTGATTTTAACATATTCACCACTCAAGCTATATAAAATAAATAAAACCATTTTGAATTGTCAAAACATTAAATATTGGCAAGGCTCACTTGAAAGATAGATTAACATTTATGTCTAAAATTTATGTCTAATTCCTTTAAATTTAAGAGTTATTATTGTTGTATAAATAAAACAACAGCTGATTAATTATTTTCGCTCACAAAAACATTTATTGTTTTTAAGTTCTGGCTGATAAATATTTATGTATTTTTTATTCCTCTTTTTTATTTACAGTTTGAACAAGAAGTTACAAAAGTGAAAAAAAAAAACTACAAAAAATATTGTTCTCTAGCAAGAAACATGTTTGATGTGCGGTTAATTACAATTGCGATGACTTGAGGACCCCACCAATCTCAGCATACGTTATTGAGTTAAAGAACTTAGAAACTCATAATGTATAAAAACAAATTAATAAAATAAGAAGAAAAACTTAAAGATTTAGCAAAATCCACAGAAATTACAAAGCCCACAGAAATAACAAGCACATTTAACAATACCCATTCTGAACATTCAATTAAAAAAAAAACAACACCTAAACTCTTAAGGGTCGATAAAGAACGAGAGTCTGTAGACAAGGCCATGATGAAAACATCAAATGACACACATATTTCAAACATGATTTTATCCAACGCCAAACAGAAACTGAATTACTATCGTCTGCACTAAATCGTTTAAATGATTATAATTCTAAATGTTGTGAAGATCTCTATTGGTATCTTCGGATTAAAACTCAAAGGACATGAAAGAGCAGTGCACTCAGTTGAACTTCTTTTAATGATGACAGTTTTTTATTAACATACGAACAGGCTACCCGATTCAAGCGTTTAAAAACTTTATTATTTTTTAAACTTCTTCTGTTTATGTCTCTCATTAATATTTAAATCAAACTTAAAATAACCCATGCACCATGATGATCTTATAAAGAATAAAAATCGCAATTAAAAATATTTATATCAAATAATCTAAACGTGTTTTTATTTGGTACAAGGTAAGATTTCTTCCCATCTTTATTTAACAGAAAATTATGCTGATCACGGATTCTCATTATATTGTCGTATTTCTCAACATGTGCGAAGCTGGAGACATTTGATGTTTTTAATGGAAGATAAACATTATTTTTAGAATTATCTTAAAAGTTAATGTTTCAATATTTTAGAAATTTTTATAATATTTACAAAGCAATAGCCATTTTTTATAAAAAACAAACGAAAGTTTTAAAAAGTGATAGTGGTGATGAAACATAAATGTTATTCTTCGATTTTTTCGGTATTAACACTCAAAGCAAAAATAAGGTTGAGGTATAATAATCTGAGGTAAACTAACATAAAAGCAACAGAATGTTGTTAAATTGTATGGTTGTAGTCAAATCACATCATCTATATATATTAAAGTATCCATTTAATGGGGTTTTGATTTTATTCTAGCAAACAAATATTCGATTTTGCAATTTAAATTTTCCTTGATTAATCGATTAAGATTTTTAAATCACTCGAATAATTTGAATTAATCGTCCATAGTTAAAAAATTATTTTCCATTGAGAAAAAGGCAACCATAAAGAAGTGATTAATAATAAATTTTATTAATGAGACAACTTGTTGATGATTTTTAAAAATGTTTAACTGGTTTGTTTATTTCACTTAGAAAATTATTATTTTCATTTGATATTTTCATTGATTGCTTTGAGCATAAATAACATGAACTGATTACATAGCTTATTTGGTAATATAAAATAGGAATTAAGCGCCACAGTAGTCGAACAGGTAGTATTCTAGTCTATCAGTCTGGGGGTCGTGGGTTCGATTCCCAAAAAACATTTTACTACAACAGGGTAAGGTCTTCGTAAGTATGCTCGATAATTAAGTCCGAATATCATCTGTAATTATATTGTGACATAAAAACAAAAATTTGAATTATTTCATAAAAAGTATGATTTATGCGAAATGGCAAAAGGTAAGGAACAAGGTTTTCATGAAGTAAAAATATAAATTGTTCACTTTTGCACTCTAAACATACTTGTGTAAATATGCTAGATACATGGACAAGTAAAGAGTAATCATAGTATCATTTTACCTTTATATGATTTTACCTTTAAAAGTAAACTATTCACTACTAAGAAGACTTGAATTATGCTGCATAAAAATAGTTAAAATTTTAAAAAAGACCCATTAAGAATGTTCATATTTTGAGTACGATGTTCATAAAATGAATGAAAAAATTTAGGGATAAAAGTCATATTCGATTTATAAAAAAATGCATGGGTTATATGTATTGTTTTTTTAACATTATTATTTTTAAGCGAGAATAATTCCTTTAAAATTTATTAAATAAATATTTTATATAATTCTTGCAAAAAAAACCGACTACAAAACAAATATATGTGCATCAATTCTAAACTAAAAATTTAAGAGGAAGTAATCTGTAAGAAATAGTACTCAAATCAAATAATCTAATACTTGTTGCTCTAACGGACATAGTAATATACGTTCTGTCTTTCAAATGTCTATCCATAACGGTTTAGCAGATAAAGCCATATACGACAAATTACGTCAGATATGAGGACACCCTTTATTTTTTTACACTTATTATTACTGAGACAGCATCAAAACGTAACGGTTCCAAATATATGGCCATATAGGTTAAACAATATCACCTAGGGCACACCCTTTAATGTACAATTTTAAATTAAACACTTATTTTAAAGGACAAATTCTTTGTAAATTTCAAATGTCTGTCTAAAACGGTTCAAAAGTTTGGCCATATGCATCAATTTACATCAACTATTGAGACACCCTTTATAACTTTAAATATTTATAAATGTTATTATACGGGACATAGTAGTGGAAATTCTGTCTAATTTTCAAGTGTTTGTCTATAACGGTTCAAAAGATAGGGCTAGATGGGTAAAATTTTATCAATTATGGGGACACCCTTTAGTTTTCAAATTTAAATTATATACTTGATGTCATAAAGGACTTAGATATACAGGTTCTTTGTAAATTTCAACCGTCTCTCTGTTACGGTTCAAAAGTATTGCAATATACATCAAATTACATCAACTATTGGGACACCCTTTAACTTCTAATCATAAATATTTAATTTCTGATTATAAATATTGGACATTCTGTCCAATTTTCAAGTGATTGTCTACAATGGTTCAAATGGTTCATATATTAAAATTGACGTCACATATGAAGACACCCTTTAATTTTTAAGTTTATTTTTTTATTAATTTCTGTTATTGGCAGCTATAGTAATAAGCAGTTGTTCTTTACGGTTGTTAATACACGTAAAAAACACGTATGTTGTTGTATGTTGGGACACCCTTTAATTTTCAAAATTCTGAACTTCTTTTAAAATGAGACCAATCTGTAAGCATTTCCTTTCTAATAATTAAAAAAGTTTTAAAATCGGTTCAGAAATGACTGAGTTCTGCGGGCACAAACATAAAAAAGCAACATTCAGACGAATTGATAACCTCTCTTTTTTTGAAGTCGGTTAAAAACAATCATAAATAATTTATAATAATTAATAATTTTCAAAAAATAAAAAAAAATTTTTTTTTTAATTTGGTTACTATGGTTTTTTGTTTAGAAATTTTGATTTTTCTTGCATTCTAGACTTAATAAACTTCTCATTTGGTTATTTAAGTTTTGGGCATAAGAATCAGGGTTTTTATTTAGAAAGCTTGGAAAATCCACTGACGATCTGGTTAAGCACCAGTGAAATAGCTCTATGGATATGCCTTCCCCATAATAATCCGTTAGGATTATTGTATTTTTTGAAAATAAATATTTTATAATTCTTTCATAAAATATTTATTTAATAAATTTTAAAGGAATTATGCGCGTTTAAAAATAATAATGTTATGTAATACAATTCCGAATATAATTTTTTAAATGAATTGGTTTTTCTTTGTGTTTTTACTAAACACGTCTATGTCTAAATTATTCTTAAAAGAAGAACCTAGAAGTAAAAAATCAGTAAAAAATTGGAGATCTTAATAAAAATTAATTTTAGTCAATTTGTCGATTAACCGATATAATTTGTTCAAGTTATTTTTTAATCGAAATTTGCAATTTTTCTTATTTGAACAATTAATGGACTTAAAATTGTACGATTAATCGAGCGGTGATAGATCGAGTGGATACCATAATATATATACATATAATAAAACCGTAACAGAAACGTTTCTGTGCATGCATAAGGATGTTAAATTAAATTTTCAAATTGTACTAACCAGCTTTTTAAATTGTACTTTTCGATGAGAAATTGTACCAAATAAATTTTTTTGTGAATTTCAATGTTAAATCAACGTTAAATCGAGATGATTGCTATGGTTTATACATCTGTGTGCATGCACACGGCATCAATACCGGTAACATGCTTAACGGAACAAACTAAAAGAGACTTGTGAAATCCCAATCGAAGCATCCAAATGCTAAACACCATAATTCTCGTCTGAGATTCGAATGAAATTAATTGAAGGACATGGTGCTCTGGTTATTGTCATAGTGATGAGATTGAGTAAAAGACAATTTATCTGTCAAGGTTACCGGTATATCCTCCACCCTCTCTCTCGATTGACTAAAGAACTGTATAATTTAAATACTTTCTTCAATTGTAATTGTTTTCTTTAATTATATTAAGGAAACAAGACAACGGGAATTTTTTTTTGGTGAAAAATATTTTTTACGATATTTCTCACTATTTTCGTAAAGTTCATCATTATTTTAATTTCTTTCATTTTCTATCTTAAAGATTCAAACCTACATATGTCTCTAAGATAGTTGTCCTATTTTCGTCACAGGTAATACAATCAGGTAATATGCTGGAATTTTTCTCTTGAAAGTTTAGTATTTGTGTAATAACAAAAAAGTTCCAAAAATCAAAATAACAACAATAGACATTTAAACGTAAAGCTAGTAAAACTTTTATATTGTACCAAATTAGTCATTGGTGTACCATTGTACTTTTCAAGTTTAAAATATACCAAAAAAAAGTACAATTGTACCAACTTTACCAACCCTGGCATGCAGTATTTAAAAAAAAAAATCTTCTGGAAAATTTACAATATTTTTCTTTATTTTCTCGAATCTTTAACTCATTCTTTACCTTTTATTGTTTAAATAATTTTTATCAAACTAAAATCACATTTGCCTGGTTAAGTTTTTAAATGCTTCTATAACCTAACGATTCACACATGTAAGTAGAAAAGTTATATAACTTTTATATATAGACAGACACACATTCAAAAGCCATTTTGATGAAATAATGAAATGACAGTTACATGGCTGTTGTGGAGAGTTGATTCGGCAAAGGAGATTATTGTGGTTATGGCAACTGAGCAAGCTAAACTGAATTCAAATTCAATTATTATTTCCACTTGTTTATAACTTCTTTCTTTTGCTTCATTCGTTTAGATTATGTTTTATATTCCATTTTGTGCGTCTATTTCTTTTATTTGACTTTGCAATTTACTAGCACTTACTTCCAATTATCCTGTGGTTGTATTTAAACTTACTTTTCTAACAGAAAGTTATTTTTTTGTATATTTTCTTTAAACTATAATTTTCTGCTGATGTCATGAATATAAAACAAAAAGAATATAGTCATTAAATGTGAATTATGTACTCAATAGCAACTGAAGAAAATATTGTAGTTACGACAGAATTAAATTTAATAAACAAGAACTAATGAGAAATTTCACTTTTTGTTTTTTTGTTAAAAATATTAAAGATTTTTTAGATTTAAATGATTTTTTTTAATTTTGCAAATAATTTACTATAGCAACATGGTGTAAAAAGTGATCCCATATATATTTTGCATTCTCGTTTAAATGTCCAGGTAACAATTTAAGGTTACTTCGAATAACCCTCCTTAAAATTTGTTCAAGAAAAATCTGAAAAATTCGGTAAAAAAGGAAATAGAACGATAGTGATAGCTTAAAATATTATATACAAATTTGGTTAATCAAATAAAAAATAATGCAAAAATTAGAAAAATAATCCTCAACCAAATATATGCGCCAAAATATGTGAAATTAGGTTGAATTGAAGAAAAATACTCTAAAAATTTGAAAAAACTACATTTTAATATAAAACAAGTAAGAGTGCTATATTCAGCCATGTCGAATCTTATATACCCTTCACCACCCTCCACCATAGTAATGCTAGATATTAGGTGCGATCCCCTACTTTTTGGGAAAAGTTCGGTAAAATAAGAGAAAACAAAAATAAACTCTGTTACAGACAAAAAAGCCCAAAAGTACGGGAACACTAAAAACCAACTTTATATCCCAAAACGTGATGTCAAAGTGTTTTGCATGCATTCGCACATAATAAAAATTAAAATCACAAATATTTTGTATACATGACACATTTTTTTCTAATCTTTTGTTAAAAATTTTTTAAATAATTGTTTTTGTGAGCATAAAAACATTTATTTTCTTAATTTTGTTTGTTTATTTTAAAAAATTATATTGTTTTGTATTTTCACAATCAGCCCAAATAAAAAGATTGGGCTGTTTCGTGCAAGAAGAAGAATACTTTCTCTCAAAATTAATCTCTTTTACCCAATCTTGCTGTACGGGGGCTCCCAATGTTAAGTACGGGATCGCACCTATTGTGTGAAAATTTTTTGTAAATTTTTTTCAGAATGTTTTTTTGTAATTTTTTTTTTTTTTTTTGTAAATTTTTGTTATAATTTGTTTTGTAAAAATTTTTCGTAAATATTTTTGGAAAATTTTTGATAAGTGTGTAAAAATTTTCTAGAAATTTAAAAAAATATTATTTTTGATTTTTTTTTCATAATTTTGTTTAAATTTTTTTTTAATTTGATGGAAAATTTTTTTAAACATTTTTTTGAAAATTTTTTGTAATAGTTTTTTTTTTAATTTTTTGTAAGTTTTGTTTTTTTTTAATTAGGGACTTTCTGCAATCCATATTGCATCAGAATGGTCCGACTTAAGCAAACAAAATCTTTAAAAAAATTTCTTCATATTGACACCGCTTATAGGCCTATTGACTGTGGGCACCTTGTGGGTATAGTGGCTACCTCTTTATTATTGCTTTCTATAAGGGCCATTAATACAAGTAAAAACAAAAAACCTTACCAACCTAAAAATAAAGACAAAATCGGCCTTCGCAGTGGGTTATTGATCCCACGAGATGTGTATGCACTCCTTGCGATCTACCTATCGCGGTCTAATATTTATTTAACAAAAAAAAAGCAAAAAATAATTATTAAAGCCGAACAAAAATTCAAAAAAACATGAAAAATATAGGTGATTTTTTACCCGCAGATTGGTGGCTTAAATCTTCTATATCTGGCACGGTGCCCTGGCAGATGGATATACAAACAGGCGGATATCGCTTAATCAACCTTTCTATATATAAGGATCCAGAATTTATATACTTTATGGAGTCGGATATGAATATTGTAGAAATTACACCCAGAATGAAAAACTTAAATATACCCTTTCCACCTTCTGTGAAGCGATAAAGAAGGCGAACTCGGAAAAACGCAAACAATTAATTTCAACCGGACTAGTTTTTCATATAGTTAATCTTCAACTGTGTGCTGCTATGGCTCCAGAATCTTTTACATTCATATTTTTTTACCATCATATTTTACTGTAGGAACAATGTGATTTGGTTCAGGTGCTGAATTCTTTTTTCGGTAAACCTTTTCATGATCATAATTTTCTAATAAGTTGAAAAGCCGTTTTTTCAAAAATCAATATTTTGATTCAATTTTCTTTTTTTCCAAACTCACAATTAAGCGCTTTATATTTATAAGATGAGAATTATTCTTTACAATAAACTCTGCTTAAACAGTCATTAGTTCGTAATGTCCTACAAGTGGTTTTCTAAATTTTATGGACTTTAATGTAGCCAGCAACTCTTGGGTAAACCCCAGTCAATGACATGATGGGCCGTTAAAAGCTAAAGAAAGGCGTGAATTTCACCGCCACATCATTCATAAGTAGCTTTATATAAGAACGAGTATATATGTTAAACGAAAGAAATCTACCCATCAAATCGAAAATCTCAACTTTAAATACTATTCGTTCTGCCAGTTTTCCGCCATTACAGCCTGCATTGGTCTACAGCGGATGTTTTTCTGCTTGGCTTGCCCAGCATCTCTTATGGCGAATTCAATTAAACATTTTCTCCAGCTTTATCCTACAAGTTTGATATTTTTACACACCTTATTAATAAGTTAGTCCTTTTCCATTATTTCGAAGGAAATTTCCAAAATAAACTGTCATTAGCGAAATGATTGCCATTGAATCAACCCAGAAAACTATAAATCATACTATGCCGTTCGTAAAAACTTTCGGACAAGAAACAAACCCTTTAACTTAATTAAATATAATTTTATAGATTTTAGATTTGACCGCTTAGCATTAATTCAATTATATATGCATATACAGTAAATAATTTTAAATATATATACCAGGGAAATCTGATAATTCCGAGACTTTTTGTGTTTCCTACAAAGCAAACTGCGTCTATTAATTGGTTTTTGATAGCTATTGAAATCAGGCAACATCGTTTGGAAAGTCTTCATAAATGCTATGCGGATTCTGGACCATAAATTTTAAGGGTAAAAAGGTGGTTTGCTTAATTACGTTGGTCGCGTAAAATAAGTCTTCATTTCAGAAATTATCCATAAACTCCAAGAAATGAAATTGAACGATCGATGAGGTTAAAGTTGGCTGAGGCTCTTAGCATCTCAACTGGAACAGCTATTTGCGCGATAATAGCGGGGATTGTTCGCATCGACCAAAGGAGGATTTGACGGTATGCAGGTGCCATCCGAACGAATTTTGTGGACTAAATAACTGCAATACACCGTAGACCTACGAATAATCAAAACAGTGGGTTCTAAACATTCACCAAAGAAGGCTGATATGGCCCTGGTTGTTCTGGATGAATGTGAGATAATTGACAACATTTATCGTTTATCTGAATGTTATTCAGAGCTTTTGGATAAATTTAACCTTAATTTGAAGAAAATGAGATCTGTTCTAGGAGTAAACAAGGTCTGTTCCATCAAGACAATGTTCGGGTGGACCCGTATCTAAATGGCTGCGTGGTAAGATATTTGGGTCAATTAAAAACCTTATTATTCAAACAGTCGCCTCGAGAAATCTTATTATTCTGAAGGAAAAAAAGTGGAAAGGCGCTGGACTAAATGTATCGAGCTTAGGGGAGACTATGGATTAAATGTGTCGAGCTTAGGGAAGACTACTTGAGAGACTTTTTTGCTGAAAATCGCACTTAATCGAAAAAATCATGGAATTAACAAATTGTTATCGTATTTATATTATAAATATTATACTTTTTACTTACGATTTTCGGGGATTTTCGGGGATTACAGATAAAATTTCCCGGAAAATGTAGATTTTTTCGGATTTTCCAAACCCTAGCGATCATTCATATAAATTATATACACTTATTTGATATATCCAATAACCTTATATTAATATTGCAATTAATTTTTTATGGTTTTTTAATTATTTTTTATCAGTTAACTCAAAGTATATGAAATAGAAAATTTTGTTTATAACAAAACACAAAAGTGTTTTTATAATTACTACTATTAAACAATAATTGTGGAGTTAATCGATATGGCAATTAAGACAAAAACGCAGTAGTTTCTTAAATAAGCATTCGAACTCAAAAAGGACGAAAATCTGTGACTCTTTTACTTTTCCGTTTATTCCGCTGTCGTTATAATTTAAATAACTTCTGCTTTCTTTGAAAAGTTTAAGCCTACTCCCAAGCAAATATATTCATTTAAAAAGATTTCTTGATTTTAAATGTATTAAATTTTCATTCTAAAAGCCCTTTAAGATGAATATTTTAAAATGAATAACGCACGTAATGTTTGTCTTAAAAATTAAAAAATAAAAAAACAAGTATATAAACAACCACAACATAAGCTGCAGTAAGACCGCCAACCACCCATAGGATATAAAATGCAACTTAAAGGAAAACGAAGCTTTAAAAATTACGCACATCAAAAGCACTTAAGCAAATTAACTAACATTTGCTCGCGTGTAGGTGTGTGAGAGTGAGTAAGTTTGTGTAGCTGTGTGTGATTGTGAATATTTGTAAGGGTCAGTAAGTGAGCGTATAAAACTGCCCACTTTAAAGTTGTTATAGTTCTTGGTTAAGCAAAGTCATCTAGCATTATTAAATCATACAAAGTCGTAAAACGTGTGACCTAATTTCCTTTGTCTTTTTTTTAACATGAGTATAAAATTTTTTATCTCAACAGCATTCATGAGTTTCAGAATCCACCAAAGAAAATTTAATTTAATTTTATTTTTTTTAGTGCGTAGCAGTGTTGGTATCTGACAATGTTTAAATTGTACCGCCTCAATGATAAAACTGTACCAAATCAGCATCAATTGTACCAAAATTTGGCATGAAGTAAAAAAAGAACAAACAAAACATATAGGAACTGGTTACACTAAAATTTCCATCAAGTGCTTCAAACTCCACCAGTTTGCCTGCAGATATTTGGCAGAACAATTAAAGAGACATCTAATTACCAAAAAGACCTTGCGATTTCTCACTAAAAGGAATAAAAAAATAATACCTGTAACTGATTAAGGCAATGCAAAAAGCGTTCAAACGCAGTAGTAAATATTTTCATACATAATAGGGTTATCAAAGTAAATAATCCTGAACATAAATCAGGGTTGGAAAACTATGAAATTAGAAATTGTAAGAAAAAGTAAAAAAAATATTGATTGAATAAAAATATTGATTGAATAAAAAATTTATTTTATATGAAATTGTATTTTATATGAAGTGTACCAGTGTACCACTGATGTGTCGATTGTACCAAATTTGGTACAACTGTACCGCAAATCCCAACACTGGTGCGTAGTCTTAGTTTTAAGTCAAAAATTGACGAACATTAATGGATTTGGTATGTTGCTTGTTTAATGCTTTAAGTTATAAGAAGGTATTTGGAACAATAAAAAGTTTAATTATTCAATATTATGCTAATTACCCATAACGTTTTATAATAAAAATGCAATTTATTTTTTGTGGGAAAAGAGCTAGTTCCTATACGTATTTTAACAAAACACGAACAAACAAACCACGTTTTTATTTTTCCTTACTGTCCTTCTACAATTGGATGGTTTTTTGCCATCACTGAATGCAGACGTAAGGTTTATTTTTATGGTTATTTAGCGAAACTAATAAAAAGAAATAATATGGAAAATTTTGGGAATACGTTGTATTATGCCGAGTGTTAAAAGATTTTGTAATAAAGCTAATAAATTTACGCTTAATCAAAATAAAATGGGCAAACTCCATTTTAATGTATCAAAAACATCATCACTACTAGCAGTTTCATATCAATTTAATGCAAAAGTAATGTAGATTTTGTTTTAAAAATTCACTTCTTTTTAGTAAAATGTTAAAAACGATTATTTTATTTTCAAATCACAAGAAACTTAAATCTCTTTTAACCAATTTATGCAAATTGTAATGTAAAATATACAGTGAAGTAATAACATGCTTTTGGAAGTAGAAGTAAAAGATTGCAAAAGTAAAATTATTCTATTTTGTGCTCGCAGGGAATAATGTTTAAAATAATAGAACAGAAGAAAATAGAAAAAAGTACAAATGTCATTGCATTGTTTAAATTTCAAAAGCTTAGTTGAAAGGATGTGTTTCCATAGTATATGAAAGTAGAATTCAAAACTAATAATACAGTCTGTGTGTGTGAAAGTGTTGAAAGTATGCAAGTAGAGGTCCTTTTTTAAATCTTAAAATTCTATCTAAAAGTCCGTGTGTAATATTTTAAAATTGGTTGCTTTTTGAAATGAAGCTACATTTCAAAAATATTTAATTAAGAGATATAATAATGCACTTACAATCCTTCAAATAACACACAGTGTTTAAGACCCACATTACATTAGCAAGTCAACAATCGGTAATGTTTAACACAAAAATTTAGTTTGCACATTCTGTTTTAACCATATTTTTTTCTAAAATTCTCTTTTAAACTTGTTTAAAAGCTCGCAAACGAAAATTATTCACAGCAATTCCCGTTTTAACCTAAAATTCATATATTTTACTTTCTATTTATATTAATACAACAGATTTTTATCAACAAAATTCTTTTTAAGCCAACCTACTTTCTCACTGCAAAGTTATGCATCCTTTATAAAATGTAATGTGACCAAATAACACATATTTAGAGTATTTGTTATTATATCTCGGTCTTAAATTTTTTGCAAAAATGGTTTTATAAGAAAATCAACATTATAGCAAACCTATTCATAATAATTGTTTCATCCGTTTTTGCGATCAACAGGCGCCAAAGAATTCTATTAAAAAAATACTTTACAGGATTTTAGGCAATTAGTGGATATGGAAATGAAATGAAAAGACACAAACAAAAAAAATAAAAAAGCTGTATATAGTGTTAGAGCCCGTTTTAACCAAATGATTACAGATGGATGAATCGTGTTGAAATTTATAAAATTTCTCCTAGTCCTTTATCGGAATTAAGGTAGTAGAGGAGATGATTACAAATAAATCATACGCAAGTTAAGTAGATGGGAAGAGTAGTGATCCAGAAAAAACATCAAATCCTGTTAGTGTATTCAATTTTCCCATTTCCTTTAAAAATAAGTCACCTACACTGTAAAAATTATTCCTTCAGCTCTAGAGTCGTTAGAGAATATACGAACGAGCCTACGTAAGAATAATAAATCTTTGTGTTAATAAATAGTTCAATTAATAAATATAAGAGCCAAATATTAAAAAGAAAAATATTTTGAAATAATTTGTCTTCACTTAAGCGGTACTTTGGTTGTATAACGATCTTTCCGAATTTTTCAACTACCGCTCCTGCATATGTATTTTCAAATTATCTTATTCTAAGCTTTTTATTAAACTGTCCCATTGTGTACCAAAGTACATGGTTTTGACAGGGCATTCCGCGTTTTATTTATTTTTATATCCTTTTTTAAAATTTTCTTTATTTAATTTTCTGAGAGTTTTTCATATTTTATACCATCGTCTACACACTCTACTTATTTTCTTCATATTTTTTTTAATAAAAAGACAATTTATATGAAGCAAAAAAAAAGTCAGAACTAAAAAACTATATTGCATTTTGTTCCTTGTTTTTTTACACTTTTCAATGACAATTTGCTTAGAACATAATATAAAGACGAAAATGGTCATGACGATGAGGACAGCTTAGATGACACAATACATACATATATATCACATTTAGAAGAGCAATAAAAACTTAGTGAGCTGCCAGGCTTAGAAATACTAAATGTGTAATTTAATGGTGTCAAGTGGCTTCGTTTCATTTGTTAAGTGTCATGAAAGAAAAAACTCGTGACATTTACTTCTGTTACAACTACAAAAATATGAAAAAAAACTATACTGTTCTAGATAAATAGAAGAAGTTCTTCGATGGATTGTATGTTTATAAATGTATATATTACTTGCATACTTGCATACTTGAATGGTGTTTGAAATGTTATGCAGACTAAGCTAAAATTGGTATTCAGTGCGGGAATTATAGATTAAAGTCCTGCATAATAACACTTTTTGTGACTAGCATCTGCTCAAAAATTTTCATTTATGTGTCAAAGGCCACACAAAGAAAACTATTTCACGCAATTGTCAGATTTAGTGGTCGGTCGTGAGTTATAATTTTTAATAATAAATAATTTTAATTTTTATGACATTTATAACACTAACTGTACTATTAGGACAGATTATCATAGATGTTCATTTAAGACGGTTATATATCCTTAATATTTAATGTTCTGCAATACTGTAACATTATCGTAATATCGTTATTATAAAATATACTATTCTTTCTTACAATTGATTTTGACGACTGTTGGTTACTAGTAACTACTGAGAATTTTCAACAAATTCCAGGCAAATATATTCATAGAAATTTGTTTAAAAATATTTACAATATTTTGAAATCGAGATCATAGTATTAAAAATTACGAATATCCAATTAAATGTCTTGCGGATTATTTCTATTGATTGTTCTATTAATTGTTTAAAAATACCAAATTGATCATTCTAATTTGTATATCAAAGCAAAGTAGAGAATACAATATAAGTATAAATATACACAGAAAAAAACAGTGACTAAATGCCTAATAAAATAGAACGAACAAATTTTATATATCTCTATGGTTTTTTTTCAAGAAGGAAGTCTTATTATTTTAATAAGGAAAACCTTTTTGAAAACATCAAGAAGAAAACTTAGGGTTTTTATAAGGTATTCTTATTGTTTTTTCATAAGGTTTTCTTCTTGATTTTATTAGGCTATTTTTTTTATAAAAAGTTTTCAAAATAAAAAACTGAAAACAAATTTAAACACTTCTGCTTTTTAAAAAGTTATATTAAACATAAATCTTTCTTTGTTATCGTTCCCTTAATAAAAAAATAGTGTATAATTTTTTCGACCTTTCGAGATAATGGAGTTTAAAGTTTTTGTTTTATTAGACATGGGGAAAAAAGTAATATTTCAGAAAATAATCGATGGTTTTAATTTGTGGTCATTTAAATATGTGGTGGAATAATCAGGCTACTTGTAGATGATATTTCATTAATTTACATGTGCTTTAATTGCAAATAAATGAGATTCAAAGTACCATGATGTCACTTAGACTATTTTATTTGTTTTACAATATGTATGGAAATCATTACACACTATTTTATTTGAATTGGCTCCAAATAATATATTGTTAAATAATAGTGTACATCAATATACGATTTCATTTTGTAATAAAAATAGTGTATGCTTTTTATACACTATTTTTCTTTGAAATTATATTCAGAGTAACAACTAATTAAAACAGCATACCTGCACTTACACAATTACTAATGAAAAATTTCAAACACTCAATTATACGCTAATATTTCAATTGATTTTTTACCCACTTTGAGGAAGTAGAAATTTAGCAAATTTTTACCACATTTAGAATCAGTTATGTAGATTCCTATTATGCAATAAAAAAATAATGATGTACATGCGTATACACTATTATTTTATTGCTAATCCACCATCTTTGATTTCTTACCACCATTTCTGTTTGTGGTGGCGGCTGTCTGACATTTTGCTTTCACATTACCCTCTATTTTCCCATTGGGTGCAAGGTCAGGGGTCAGGGGGGCTTCTTCTGGTAGATTGTAAAATAACTCGACAAAATATGGTGAACATTTTTTCGTCCTCTGCCAGGAATCGAACACCAGGTTCGTTTTATAGGCACGTACCTAACCACTACACCAAATGTATATTTTATATTAAAAAAGAAAGTTTCTATGCTGATTTATATAAACGAAATAACAAGAAAATTAAAAGGATGATTTACACATAATCATATAGGAACCTAATGAAATCAATCAGGAAAACCTTTTTGTAAAAATCAATTAGGTGGCTTAATGAAATTAATAAGAAATCCATTTTTTATACAATTCAGAAGAAACCCTAATAGAATAAAAAAGTTTTTTTAATGGATTGTTTTTTTTTTGTTTCAAAAATGAGTAAAAAAAATTGTGAATATCAAATTTTGTTATTGATCTAATGGGATTCACTTCTTGATAAAATTAAAAATATTTACCACATGAAAATATTAAGGAATCTCTTCGAAAAACTTACCTTCTTTCTGCTTGAATATCCCTTAGCCTAAAAACACATTTCATAGAGAACATCATTTTGCTTGTATTAGGGATTTTTGGCTCTGTGTAGAAAACGACAGCACTTTTAGGTTTACTATTGTAATCAGGTTTACTATTGCTGTAATCGGGCTTTTATTGGTGTTTTATAGAATAATGTAGAATATTGCCTCTAGTACTGGGCATTAAAAAAAGATTATTTTCTTCCTAATAATGATTCAAAAAAAAAAAAAACAAAGAAAAAATGCAACAGCTTTAGTTTCGATTTGATCGTACCTATACTGGGCTCAGCCAATTATATGCTAGATAAAAAAAAATTTGTTTGAGAATATTTTTTGGACCACTTATTTATCACACTGTCTGTGGAGTATTAGGAATCTTGTGCAGATTATTGTGTACAAATTTTTGTTTTAACTTTCTCCTATTAGGCATAAAATTTCTTACTCTCTGATAAAGTCTTAAATTTCATAAGTACTTAAGGTTAGCTCAGGAACTTTTTCCATGATTCCATGATTTCCACGATTCGACCCCATTGTGAATAAAATTGTTCGCTTGTAATGTACGACGTAGGAAACATATATCTGATCATGCCGAAAAATTATGGATGGTTGTTATCTGATTATGTTATATATCTCAGCATGATTCATTATTAAAATATGTGTTTCATAAGTGCTTAATATGTGTCTGTTCGTGATACTCAACCTAACGCTTGCCAATGCTCATTAATAATTAATACAAAATGTTAGCTACAGTATTGGAGCGTAGACAGATCTTAGAGTTGTGAATTTATACTGAATTTAGCTATTTCAATATGGCAACACAGTCGAAAATCAATCAGATAATGACAAATTATTCAAAATTATTTAAAAATTTCAATTATGGAGCAGTTTCAGAAAGAATTAAGTTTTTTCTCTTCCAAAGTATACTGTTCCAGTGGATTTAGGAAATTTATTTATAAATGAATATAACTTCTCTCCACTCGACTTAATTTTGTTAATCTCCTAGCACCGACAAGACTCTAACTGGAACCCAGTTTTTTTGCCACCACCACTAGATAATATAATTCGATCATACTATATGTATGAGTTCCATTACTGCGGTTGAAAATCACCTAAATCAGTCGATAAATAGCGGAGATATAGGCAAAAAAACACGAATGTATCTTGTATTTTGCTTTGTTACTTTGAAAATCAAAAACACATTTTTTATGGGACAATTTTCTATTTTTAAAAACCTTTCTCTTTTTGCACAAATTGTAATAAAATTTGGCTTAAATTTTGTATATATGACATGTACACGTGTTCTTACTCCGATTAAAAAAAAAATACTAGAATAAAATTTTGAGTAAAAAAAAAATCCACGACATAGTATAAAAAGGATCGGAAAAAATTTATGATAAATAACGCATTTTAATTTTAGGATATTTGGGAGGTACAAGAACCCTTGCACTGATGCTGCAAGCATTTTTTTCTAAATCACTAATGTGTGTACCACTTTTGATAAGTCTAGGACAACTCGTCAATTTGTGTCTACTCGTTTGTGTGCCGTCCAAAAAACTAACTAAAAATTAGATATTCTTATGCTCACAATACTGATTTAATTTCCTAGGGCTGAATCATTAAACCGCATTTGGCCAATCATTTTCACTATTGCAGTTCTCCCACTCTACACTTTCTTACGGTATCAAATTTTTAATAGTTTTGTAACTTTCTGAATATTATGTGATGTTTTAAAGCTATTCAATCGAATGTGTGCGGTTGGTGATAAAAAATTACGGCAAATGTACCGTGGCTAAAAACAAATGATGAGCATGAATAAAACGGATACGGAAATGGCAAAATGACAGGACGAGTGCACATTTTTTTTATTCCATAAATCATTTTGAAAGAACAAAAAAAAATTAAATAAAATAAAATAAAAAGAAAATATATAAGAAAGACTGATGCACGAGTTTTATTCATAGCGAAGTTAAGAGGTTGTAAAGTTAACAACACTTTGAATTTATAAAAAAGTCAAACACAGATATTGAACTGAAATGTAATGGAAATAATATTGATAAAAAGACAAGATAAATTGAATAAAAAAATTTATTTAAACACTGTAGAAATAAAAAAAAACTTAAGTAAATATGCAAGTCAAAATTATACTCATAGTCTCCATGGTGACTTTAACATATTACAAGTATTATTTGTATTCCTGCATTTTTCTTACTTTTGAAAACTTACTTGAAAACTGCTTTTATTTCTATGAGTTCGTTTTAGTTTTTTAACTGAAACTACAGGGTGGGCCAAAAGAAACCAAGGGCTCTCCAAAAATTTGTCTTAAAAGTGCCATTGTGTCTCGGGCAGTATGGGCGAAACCACATACCAGGTCTGTTTTCAGAGCAGGACGTAAAAAATTTTCTATCATAAACCGATACCGCTCTCCATTTACGGTTACAGCACTTCCATCTTCATTCTCGAAGAAGTAGAGCCCAATGACATTTTCAGATGTGATCCCACACCATACTGTACACCTGATGGGGTGCAATTGGCGTTGATGAATGGCTCTTGGATTTTCAGAACCCCAGAACCTACAGTTCTGCTTATTAACAAAGCCATTCAAATGAAAATGAGCTTCATCACTCATAATCAAATTTTCAATAATGTCGGCGATATGCTCTTTGCGTTAAAATAATTGATCTCTGGTTTAAATAATACAATTCCAAGTGTTGTCTATATAAAAGTTAATAAACAAAAAAGTTATTAAACTTTTACACCCCTTGGTTTCTTTTGGCCCACCCTGTATAATAAATATATTTATGGCAGTTTCCTCTTTCCTTTTTTTCTGTTTTAACTTTTAACTGCTTCTTTAGGTTAGTTGCTGGTTGCTGTGACTGACCACCAACCACAATTTATATTTTCCTAGCAGGTTAATATTTTTTTTTTACTTTTCCTTTTCCGTTATTGCTAAAAATGTATTTGAGAGCACGGCAAAAATTATTTCGGAAAATGAAAACCGAATAAACAACTAATTTATAAGTATTTTCTTTCTTTTTTATTACAGTGTTTTGTTTTATTTAAATAAACACCATTAACCGTGAAAGAAATAAAAAGCCCTTAAAGTGGTAAAAAGTAATTTTTAAGCAGTATTTAAGCATCGCCATTTAGAAATTATTTTTTTTTATTTTAGCTTTTGGTATTGCTGCTGGAAAATTAAGAAATCACAATAATAACCAATATTTTTGTTCAGAATTATGCTGCAATGGCGTTTATCGGTAATTTTAATTTATCTGCCTTTACTTCGTAATAATAGCAGAAAATTTTATTTCAGCTTTTTTTTTGGTACTTTTACCGAAAATAAGAATAGCTAAAGAAAAAATAGAAAAAAAAACCAAGCACGACTGCAATATTTTCACTTACCGTTCTGCTTATTGGTGTTAGCTAGTATCCTTATTAGCCTTAGATAATTATCTTTTCCATTTCCCAATGTATAAGTTAAAGCTGAACTTGCCCGTAAGCTTATGTAAGCTGTTAGAAAGTTATTTAACCGATCTAAAGTTCATACTGAAATGAGATTTTTAAGTTCACCTTATCAGACAAATGAATTGAAAATGAAATTGATAATTTTATTTATAACTAAAATTGCGAACCTAAGGTCCATTATTATAACTTGCCAATAGCACAGTGGTCGAAGTACGCATTCTGGCGTCATTTAATTTAAAACAGCGTTGAAACATAATTATTTATTTTTTAACCGACTTCAAAAAAAGAAGGAGGTTATCAATTCGTCTGAATGTTGCTTTTTTATGTTTGTGCCAGTCATTTCTGAACCGATTTTAAAAATTTTTTCTTTATTAGAAAGGAAATGCTTACATATTGGTCCCATTTTAAAAGAAGTTCAGAATTTTGAAAATTAAAGGGTGTCCCCATACAACATACGTGTTTTTTACGTGTATTATGAACTGTAAAGGGCACCCTTTTAAAATTTTAAAAAACTGCTTATTACTATAGCTGCCAATAACAGAAATTAATAAAAAAATAAACTTAAAAATTAAAGGGTGTCCCCATATGTGACGTCAATTTAAATATATGAACTATTTGAACCATTGTAGACAATCACTTGAAAATTGGACAGAATGTGCAATATTTATAATCAAAAATTAAATATTTATAATTACAAGTTAAAGGGTGTCCCAATAGTTGATGTAATTTGATGCTTATGCAATACTTTTGAACCGTGACAGAGAGACGGTAGAAATTTACAAAGAACCTGTATATCTAAGTCCTTTATAACATCAAGTATATAATTTAAATTTGGAAACTAAAGGGTGTCCCCATAATTGATATAATTTTACCTATCTAGCCCTATCTTTTGAACCGTTATAGGCAAACACTTGAAAATTAGACAGAATCAGAATATAAAGGGTGTCCTCATATCTGACGTAATTTGTCGTATATGGCTTTATCTGCTTAACCATTATGGATAGACATTTGAATGTACAGAATGTATATTACTATGTCCGTTAGTTTAGAATTGATACACACACTTGGAAAAGTATAAAAAAGTTAATTTTAAACACATTTTATTTATTTTAATAATTTAGATAAAAAAATTTGCACAATTGATACATAGTTTTAAGGCAAAAATGCATGTTTCTAATCAGAATCAGAATTATAAGAACAAACAGCGTCTTCCTGTATATTTTGTTCTAAAAGTAAGTTTTGGACGTCATTATCTACTATTATTTGGTTTTGGGAATACAAAGAAGGGCGCTTAACGATCGTGGAAATAAGAGGATCAGAAGAGAAGTGAATGCATCAAATCTACCATTGTGTTTTTTCTTGAATTTTTTCGTGTATGTTGTTCTCTAAAATTCCTTAGATCTTTATTTCTCGATTCCTGAGCTTCTTCAGACATCATCCCTATTGGTAGAGATACGTGGTTTATAATATCGGCACCATGAATTAAAATTTTGTTCACGCAAGACGGCATATAAAACCATGGATATAGCGCAACATATATATCTGCTGTTTGTATACAATACGTTTGAAATGCATGTGTATTAACTTTATACCGACACGACATAGTTCGTAAAATTACACTAAATCTGCTTATTAATTCTACATTGACTCCGGTCAAAATAGCAACTAAATTTGGCTCTTTTTGCAGTGTTACCGTTATTAGTATTTCCTGACCCAGGCCTAGGAATATCAACTAATAAAGACATTCTATTTCTCAATTTTTCTTGTATGTCTAGTTTAGTTTGTTAAACTATGTCTTTATCACAACCACGAATTTGCAATTTTTTTTATAGGCAATCGGTAAGCAATGTGTAGAATGCATTCAAAGCATCTTATCCACGCATGGATTGTTGACGAGCCATATTCAAACATATTTGTATTAAATGATCGATTTCTAACACCATTTAAGTCGTTCATCATTGTAGGTGAGGGTCCGCAAATGGCATATTTTTGCGACGAGGATTCTGCTACAACACTAAATACTTTTCCATCTCTCATGGTCATGTAAAATTTGTGATACATTTGAAAAAACTGAACAAAGCCCACAAATTGTGTGGGCTTTGTTTCCAAAATTTGCTTTTTAACTGCTTCAACTTCCCTACTTACTAATTCAGAGGTTTCTTTTTCGAAAATCAATTTAATTGGTCTACAAAACCGTGTTGAAGAAGGTCATGAATTTTCCCAAAGAATAACATTTCCCATATTTATTTGCAATGGCACAATGCACACAGCAAATATGTTTTCATCTATTCGAAGCGATTCAGCGTCAGAAAATCGGTGCCGATAAGTGTAATGTCCACTACTGCCATCACATCCCCATTTATATATAGCTGTAATTGGATCTTCATTGATATTCATAAAACATTCCTTTTGCAATTCAACTATCCTCCTTACAGTATGGTCAACCAAGCTCTGCAAAGGCACTTCTGCAGACCTATCAGTAATTTCGACTCCGAGAGGATAACATTTTTTTTTTTTGCTAACAACAATGTATCATATGATGGATATATGTTTGCATTTCTTATTTTTGCACTAGTTTGCATAAGTTTGTAGGATTTTTTTGAGAAGCCGCCGTCCACGTATAGACCCAAAGCTTCATCGGGCGTATATGCAATAGGTTTACTAACCTCTGAAGCCATAGTTTTTTTAATCTTATCAGCAACTTCTTTATCAGAATGTACCATTGATACCACTTCAGATGCACTTCTTTTCCGCGCTTTGTGTAAACTAACGCAGGTGACCACTACAAGCTCCTCACGAGGGGTTTCATTCACAAGTTTTGAAACTTTGTTTATTTGGGTTTTAGAGGAGCATTCTGCGAACTCTTTTGTAGGTCGTCCAGCATTATGACTTGTTGTTGGTTGCTAAAACAATAAAATTTCACTGTCCAACCAATCTTTATTGCGTTCTTCAAAATTCGATAGAGTCCTGTTGGAGTTCTTCCACTTTTCTACCAGTCTACTTATAAAGCTTCTCAGTTTCTTTTTTATTTCTCGGAACGGATTCTTACTAAAATTATTTTTTGGGAATGATATTATCAAATACATGGGCCTCTACAGCAGAAAATTTGTTTGTGGGTACATTTTCGTTATATCAAATTTGAAAAAGTGTGCGCTTTGAGACATTCATTGCGCCTAAAAAATGCAATAACAGGTGAACGGGCAGGAACGTGTAGACCATTTTGGACATTTTACAATAACAACAAATAAAATTAATACATAAAATAGGAATTGGACTGAATCCCATTGAATCCCCAAAGTTGCACTCCATGAAACTACAGTATAGACCACTTCTAATATACTACCATATACGTCACCTACCACAACCCGTTTCTAAAAAACTAGAGGAATATAGGTCACAAACATTATTTTTTTAGTACATAAAAACCTTTTACTTAAAAAAAATTAAATATATTTTCCAAAAAATTAATCACTTGTGTCAATATCAACAAAAATCACACACTGAGTAATTTGGCGCCAAATTTTTAAATATAAAAGCTACAACAAATAATAACGAGTGATTTTTTAAGAGCTTGAGAACTTTTTTTTTTTTTAAAAACGCATAAAATTTGCAAAATCTCATCGGTTCTTTATTTGAAACGTTAGATTGGTCCATGACATTTACTTTTTGAAGATAATTTCATTTAAATGTTGACCGCGGCTGCGTCTTAGGTGGTCCATTCGGAAAGTCCAATTTTGGGCAACTTTTTCGAGCATTTCGGCCGGAATAGCCCGAATTTCTTCGGAAATGTTGTCTTCCAAAGCTGGAATAGTTGCTGGCTTATTTCTGTAGACTTTAGACTTGACGTAGCCCCACAAAAAATAGTCTAAAGGCGTCAAATCGCATGATCTTGGTGGCCAACTTACCGGTCCATTTCTTGAGATGAATTGTTCTCCGAAGTTTTCCCTCAAAATGGCCATAGAATCGCGAGCTGTGTGGCATGTAGCGCCATCTTGTTGAAACCACATGTCAACCAAGTTGTTCCATTTTTGGCAACAAAAAGTTTGTTAGCATCGAACGATAGCGATCGCCATTCACCGTAACGTTGCGTCCAACAGCATCTTTGAAAAAATACGGTCCAATGATTCCACCAGCGTACAAACCACACCAAACAGTGCATTTTTCGGGATGCATGGGCAGTTCTTGAACGGCTTCTGGTTGCTCTTAACTCCAAATGCAGCAATTTTGCTTATTTACGTAGCCATTCAACCAGAAATGAGCCTCATCGCTGAACAAAATTTGTCACATTTGAACATTTCGAACCGAACACTGATTTTGGTAATAAAATTCAATGATTTGCAAGCGTTGCTCGTTAGTAAGTCTATTCATGATGAAATGTCAAAGCATACTGAGCATCTTTCTCTTTGGCACCATGTCTGAAATCTCACGTGATCTGTCAAATACTAATGCATGAAAATCCTAACCTCAAAAAAATCACCCATTATGTTTGACAGCTCACAGCTGTGCGAATATTATTAGCAAAACATAAGTAAAAACGCCAGTATGATCAATATGGTATCAGTTATCGATAAAGTGCAAAAAAATTATCGATTTTTACATTTCAAAATTTGAATTTAATGACGCCAGATCATGCATTTCAATCAATTTGAATAGCTAAAGTTAGGATTTTCTTGGAGCGATAATTAGTTTTTCGGAATAATAACGAAAATAATGCTCATTACTATAACTTGTCCTTAAAGATCGTTTTTAGCTTACTTACAATAACCAAACACTATTTATCGCTCCAAAAAAATTCTAGCTTTAGCTATTGGCAAGTTATAATAATGGAGTTATAATAATAGTTGCTAAATGTTGGGCCAGATAGAGTTCGTCAAACGTTATTCATGATCTGTTTCAGATTTTTGATGAGCGTTGTCACGTTTTCAAATTACGAAAGATAAACTTTTAACATTTTACATACGTTGAGCAGCTTGATGACCATCAATTGATTTTATCTCTGTTTTTATGTGAAGTAGCAGTAAAAATAAAACTAAACACAATAATATAAAATAAATTTATTAAAATAATCAAATGGAAAAATAACTTATCGAAGCTTTTCAAGTGTTTCCTTGCCTGATTTAATATCCATTGAATGCGTCAAAGTATATGTATTACGGCCTCGGCCTTAATGGTCACATAAACAAGAAATAAATAAATAACAAAAATAAGAAGAACAGAAATTTTTAAACAACAAATTTTGTATTTTAGTTTGTAGAAATGTTTTGTGAGCAGCAAAAATATGTACATATGTATATGTACAATTTTCGTGCAAAATTTTACAATTTTAGTTTGGTGGATACGGTTGACGATCGCTTTCGATGTTAGAACATCATTATTAAGCAACGTCTTGGATAGTACACCTAACAGGTAGAGACAGACGTATTCACAGAAAGGTAAAACAGTAGATTATTAAATTTTATAAACAAAACGATTTTTTTTTTCTTAATTTACTGATTACATACAATGAAATTTATAGTCAAGATTAAGTTCGTTTTTTATTCTCTCTAAAAAAGAATGAATTAAATTACAAATTAGGTGATAGTATTAAAGAAAAATTGGGAAAATTTAATTTTTAGACACCTGCTGGTGTAATTTAATTAATTCTTTCTTAGCGAGAATAAAAACGAACTTATATAATATAACTTATAACTTATATAAATACATAAATAGTTCGATTAATAATAATTAAAAATTTTCATAATTTACTGATATTATTTTTTTTTAAATAAATTTATAGCAGGTATACTCTGGCTTTTTTAGAACAAATTTTAATAAATCAATTTTGAAAAACCGCTATTAGTTTTAGTTCTATTTTCTTTTTTCAAAACCTAAAACCATCGATGGGAATTGAACACGGACCTTATACACATATTGACTAGCGACATTTGCAACAGGGGCATAGTTCTGCACTTCATAAATCAAGAGAAAACTTGCAATATTTCTCTTGATTTGTGAACTGCAGAACTATGCAGAAGTTTCCATTTTATTTATAATATTATTCAGCCATTTTAAATCCTATTATAAATACTATGTCTTTAAAAAACATTGCTTGGAGCACAAAGACAATGAATTCAAGGATTTGAAGGGTCAAGTGCTTTGAAACCTTATCTTTTTATTTTATTTGTAAGTTTAAAGAATTAAGAATATTTATCATTCCTTAAAAGTTTGTTATTTAGTGTTGCTCCTAAACGAATATTAGGAATTAGAAGACACACTTCAGCGCATAATTAAATTATCAACCGCATTATCTTTGTTTTTATGTCTCTTTCATAAAACATTTTTAAATAGTCCTTCAAGAACTATTTAGTTTAATTCTTAACAAGTTTCGGTTTTAGATTAAATATTGCTTGCTATGGCATACGATAAAAAAGATAACTGTTGCAATAACGCCATCATCAATCAAGCCGTCATCAATGAAGCCATCATCATGTTCATCATCAGCAATAAGAAATATTTGGAAAACTTTACATATTTCCACAAGTTTAAACAAGTTTAAGATTCATAATACAAGGATAAACAATTTATAATACAAAAACTTTTTTCATAACATCGTCTGCCTTTTACTGATATACCAAGAAGAAATTTTTTACTTGTTCACTTTACTTGGACCACTCAGGTTGTCTCTATTACTCTATATCCCCCTCCTTTTAGATCATAGGGCATGAATGCATTTAAAATTCTTTTACTTTCTTTTCAACACAATATACTCATACAAATTGTTTAAATTAAACTGTCTCAACAAAATGGCATTTAACTGAAGGCTCCAAGGAAAACACAAGCAAACAAAGTGAAGAAATTATAAAACTTTACTTGGCAAAAAAGGTTTGGAGTTAAAAAATCATATTTACAAGAAAAAAAATTTTAAAAAATATTTTAAAACAAAAATAAAAAGAGGAAGTTTTAAAACTTTGTTTTGTTTGCTTATGTCTCAAAAGAATTCTATTTACAATCACCTCTAGAATTGCATACACGTACAACTCTCTTTTTATATTAGAATTTAACAGGAAACATAATCAATTTGTTTGAGTTTCCCTACTTTCTTACAAGGCTTTGTAATTGTAGCAATAAAAAATATGTAGGAATTTTCAACAACCTTTGAAATAAATAAATCGGCCAAGTGTGAGTCACGCTCAACATGTAGGATATCATACTACGTTTAATATATAACTTTAAATGAACAAGATTTTAATTATTTGAAATCTTTTATGGAGCACCCTAGCGTTGTCAGTTGTCAAGAAATATAGTATTTTACAGTGGCCACCATAGATAGCCAACAAGAATCGAGGCATTTTCTTTAGCCGGATAACTGCAAGCTAATCGAGGAACAATAGAGGGAAAAATGTTTCACACACTTAATTTTTATTTGACGGAAAACTTTTTTTTATAATTTATGTTTTTCAAGAGAAAGTGCAGAAAAAGAGGCATATTTTAGCAGGGATGAGGCCCTTTATATAAAGTAAATACACAAAACATAACTAAATCACTAAAAATGTAAGGGTCTTTGGTGTGGATTGCTTTCAAAGCAAAATCGAACAAAATGTTGTAAGAACGCTGACAAAGTGCGGGCACAGCTACTTATTAATATTTGTTTGGCTTCATAATGTTTCGTATAAGTGATAGTCAAAATAAAGTATACGCACGGCAGCACGGCTTTGGTAAGCCAGTGCCATATTAATTTTCTCAAACTAAAACGAATGCAACACAAACCAACAAATTTGGTCAAGTACTATTCTCTTAAGTAACGAATCCTGTTATTGCATTTGTGTCATAAAATAAACTACTACTTCTTGCGCGACGTAAAGCAATTACTAGAATATGATGGATACTGGAGAAAAACAAAAATTTTGTTCTGTTTCATTTTTTTTATTTTTTTAACTATAAAAGAGTATAAAAATAGTTGAGAAAAAGTTTGTCGTTGAAATTTTTAATGGTAGTTTACATGCACTAAAATAACAACTTTTGCAAAGTTTATTAATTTGAACAGTGACGAATTATAATCTAGTGAAAAGGTAAAGAAGATACTTAGATAACTTTCACATTTTTTTTTTTTTTAAATAAAATCTAAAATATAAATCCTGTTATTGTTGTGTCATATTGATCTTTTTTTTTTAACTAAAAACATATTTTTTTCCAATATTTTTTTAATCGTTAAATGCAACTGGAAAATAGTTTTGCAATTTTTATAAAACATTATAACCCTTTCCGTCCCAAGAAATTTAAAAATTGGGCGGATGTCAACGAAATTTTTATTACGAAATAGTTAAAATAAAGAAACTATAAAAATATAATTTTTAAGTCCATAGAAAGTTTATGTCCTTAGAAACAGGATATACACATATGTGCCTTGAGATTTCACTTGGTCTAGATAATAACAAATAAAATGGGACGGAAAGGTATAGGAAATATAGAAGATTTAGTTCCTGTAGAAGAATAGAAGGGGTTCAAATTATTCAAATTCGAATAAAAATTTAACCAGGTTGATTTAACAAAACAAAAAAAAATTTTATATAAATAAACTTTATTTATTTAAATGAAACTATTTAAATAAATATAGAGCCCAAATAAGAAGTAAAAAAAGAATTGCCTTCTTTAATGTCGAAAAAATATATATTGTATTTGTTTAACCTTTATGTCAACAGCAACATACCCGGGCTTGTTTTGCGTTTTAAATCTACTATATCTGAAAAAGTAGCGATCCGATTAATCTGAAATTTCATGATATCCTTAACAAATATGTTTTATATCATACTCCAATGATTGAGTGGCACTGGACCGCTCAGGTCAGAGATATCTCCACTTTTCGGATCCTACTCCTTACTTCAACAGCTGTATATCCGGGTATGTTTAGGAAAATACATGAAAATGTATTAATTTTGCATACATACTAATTGCATAAAATTAAAAAGCAATCTTTATTATTACATACGTAAATCTTTAAAAAAGCACAATAATATAAAAGTATAATTAAAAAATAGAAGACTTATACATATAGACATACATACATACATACAAGCGTAGTTGAAAAGTTAAAAAAATCAAAAATTTTTCTGGCAACTATTGCAATGCAGTGCAACATCTACTACCTTCAAAGGTATATAGTTTATTGCCTGTGTAGAAAATATTCTAGTTATGCAGTTGGTTTTGACGCATGGCCTACGACGGGTTGTAGACGGCGAATTGTTCTCCAAGTAAATTATGTTCACATCAAAGGCACAAAAGAACTCCAAAGAACACATATTTGTTCGCCGTTTGGTTAAATATTCTACAAGACATTTGTCCATATCATCAATGCTACCTTTACCTTTGTTCTAATATCATTGCTGGGTTCTTCTTTATACCTCCTGCTTCGCTTCTGTTATGCATTCTGGAAAGGACTACAACTGATTTGTTCTTGGTCAAGTAGGATACATTGTAGTTTTGTTGCTAAAATCGAATATGGTGGATTCCACTAAACGTCCTTTTACAATACCAAATTTTTGTGGTAAAAATTTTCTTCTTTATATGCTGTACCCAATATTGATAAATTGGTGTTCAAATTGTAGTTGATAAAAAGTTTTCGTACACAATGTTTCGTCCACTTCTACAGAAAAGGTCGACGTAAAAGTCCTTTAACACATTTTGACTTACGTTTTATTTTCTGTTTACTCGATGCCACCATTGTCGTGTAGATTTTTTCCGTATAAGGCGAAATAAAGTCACGTAGCCACCACACTTTTGTTTTGTATTTGGCGGGTTTTGATGGTATGAGTTGAGTGAACACAATACAACCACGGAAAGCATACAATTGTTCATCAAGTGACGTTGGCTCCTGCTGTCTAATTGCTACTTTATTTATTGTGTAGCATCAAAAATATGTCCGTTATTGCTGCCGCTTTGTTTATTTACGTTGCTGGTATGTGTTTCCGTTGTCAAAAGGAGATTCAAACACGCATAAAAATCTATTTTCGCTGTTGTTTTCCTATTTCTTTCCGGAATAATTATGTTGCACATTTCATCAGAAATTAACAATCTTGTATACTACGTCCAGATCTCAATATGTTGCAGGTAAGTCACCAGGCAGTCTACTGCGGTGGGACGACAGACCTATAGTATTTTCTCCATTTTCAGACGTTATTCGTTATTCTGAATAATCATACATAAAAAAATCAAAAACATAATTAATAACAAAGAAATTCCCATATAAAAAGTACGTGTATACCCGGGTATGCTGCTGTTGACGTACGTATAATTTTTCTGCTGTTGACATAAGGGTTAATTATTCTTGAGCTTTTTTTCATTCTTTTATGTCAAATGAACTTTAAAGTTTAATTACTATTAAAAGTAAACGTTAATATCTTATTGTGTTTTTAGAATTTTATTACTCTAAAATTAGGAAAAAGGTCTTCAGGAAACCTGGTCTAAGCAATTAGTGCAATATGTGTAGGTACTAGCTTCTCCCCCAACAATAAATTTATTTCTTGATAAATAAAATGATATGGGTAATTAGCATAATATTAAATAATTAAAAAACCAAAGGATGTTTTGATATGGGTGGTCCGATTTTAAAATAAAATAAAGTCGATATTCTATTTTAATTGATAAAAAATACAACATCTAGACCGCCGAGGACTGGCATTGTGGTGTTGAACAGAAATGTTAAATTTTCATTGATCTGCCTGTATTTAAGAGATGACCTTATACATATATGGAATTTTCAAATATCAGTAGATTGCGATTTAATAAAATAAAATGCACAGATTATGGTTATGTACAGAATATGGTAATGTACAGATATGGCTGATACATTTTTCTCTATTACATATATTTCTCATGGGCGTTTTGCTGAAATAATTGTTGCTAAAATCGTTTAATATAACCTCAAATTTAGTTATTAATGCATAGTTGTTTGTGGGATAACATCATAAAAAGTAAATCATTCTGTCGAGGAAACCTATTATGATCACCGAAATAAGAAAGTAAACGACCAGGAAATATAGCAATATTATTGCATTGGATCATTACAGTATGGAAAATTTCGTAGTCGTGTGTTGAATTGTTTCAAGGCTAAAATGGCACTGTCTTGTTGAAGCAACTTATCTATCATACCAACACGTTTCAATATAAACTCTATTTACATGTAGCTATATTGCTATTGCAGTGTGAGGCAATGCTTCATCAATCCCATTTTTAAAGAAGAGAGGTTCAATAATACCTCTAGCATAAAATACTAACATGTCCGGTACGCCATACAAAAAGTAAAGTAAAGGCACACAGGACATAACCAGTCTGTTGTGTATTCTGTTTGAAGACTACAAATTCGCTAACATGTGGTTTTATACATTCGACAATTCGGTTTTTTTCTTTGTTTGTCTTATACTTTCATGAATTAACTTTGTTTTATAATTGTTTATTTTAAATTTTTATAAATGAACTACAATCTCACCAGTCAACTGGGTTATAGCATAAAAAGCCTTGGGCTCAACGGTATATTTGTTCATCCAACGCTTCTTTCAATTCTTTTTTTGTTGGTTCTATTTTTTTACCAGCCTGATTTCTTAGATTTGAATTTAGATAAACATAATGAGAATTATTCGGCAGTAAAATATATTAAAAATTATTTACCAACAACAAAAAGATAATTCTAATTTTAACAGAGCCTAGTCAATTAGCCACCTTTTACTAGTTATTGCATCGGTCGTTTTCTATCTATAAAGTATCAATAAACCTAATTGTACGAAAAATACACTCTCTTCCTTTACTCTCAAAATTAATTCTGTTCCAACTTAGAAACCAAATATCAACTTCACCAGTGATTAATATATAAAATTTTTATTTTAGATACTGATAGAAAAATCAGAAAGGATGAATAATTAAACAGCCACATATCCGATCTCTTGCAGATGTCACAGACAAAATATGTAGAAGTGTATGTAGTTTAAAACACTTGTACATTTACATACAAAGTTCACTTTATGTCCTTGTTGTAACTTAAGTGTATTTGTATTTGGAAAAAATATGTGGGTGAGATTGAAAGCATGTAAATACAAATACTAGTGTAAGTAGTAGTAAGTGTGTTCGTAAGTTTATTTGATGCATAAATTATGCAGGTTATTCATCAAGGATATTTTCACATTTAAAAATTCTGAACTGCTGTTTGTTTTTGGTACCGTAAATATTTTTGTTTCTTTTTAAAATATTTTTAATTTAATTTAGTTTTTTCCAAAGTAGTTTTTATTTCAGGAGAAAAAAATAGTTAATTCATTTTTATTTAAATATTGACCACAAATACACAGTAAGTGATCAATGCAAGAGGTTTAAATTTTCTACACTGTTTCATTAAAATATCCCTTCCAAGTTCACTGCTTAACGAACTTAAATCGTTCGTTTATAAATTGTTTAACATGAAGGGTTACATACGGTGAGGTCTTGCTCGGTATTTGGCCGACCTGAGTCAGCTTTTAATAAAGCATTTCATTTTTTGTGGAGCAAAGTAAACAGAACATAAACATTATTTTTAAAATTAAAATGTCACTGTGATTTAAGGAGATTAATTAAATGTTGTCATACAACGTGGCACACCAAGTAAATGATAAAGCAAGTATTTATATAAAAGAAACCAGAAATTCATTAAAATCTACAAGCTTATTTTTATAATAAAAGAGTTGTAACAGCAGTGATGAATATAAAGTTAGTTAAATCTGAATCTATTGCTTCCAGTGTTGCCACAACCATAAAATTATTACAAAAGCAGATTGTTCATAAAGTTAGTAATTGAGGAAAATAATAAAAATTAATAATGTTTTTTTATTTATATAAAATATATTTGAAATTTTTTATAGTATTTATTAATAAAATTTTTGGGAATTTAAATATTAATTATTTAATATTATGCTAATTACCCATAACGTTTTTTAATAAAAATGCAATTTATTTGTTGGGGGAAAAGTACATACTTCCATTGTGTTTTGTAGAATTTTATTACTTGTAGAGTATTTTTGCCTTCTCTAAAAATAGGAAAACGGTTTCCTGATGATCTGGCCTGAGCAACCTTTTTCCCCCAACAAATAAATTGCATTTTTATTAAAAAACGTTATGGGTAATTAGCATAATATTAAATAATTAATATTTAAATTCCCAAAAATTTTATTAATATCTAAATATACAACTGCTTGTGCAAACCTTTGGCAACACTTGTTATTTTCCGATTCTCTTGCGAGAACAAAATTTATTTGTCTATGCTTTTCATCATAGCGTACGACTGCATTCAGTGATGGCAAAAAACCATCCAATTGTAGAAGGACAGTAAGGCAAAATGAAAACGTGGTTTGTTTGTTGGTGTGTTGTTGAAGCTTCAATATTCTGTAATATTATTATATTAACATGCATACTTCTCATTGTGTTTTGTAGAATTTTATTACTTATAGAATATAAATATCTAAAATTAGGAAAAAGGTTTCCTAATGATCTGGCCTGAGTAACCAGTGAAATACATATAGGAACTTGCTCTTTTCCCCCAACAAATAAATTGCAATTTTGTTTTTAGTATTGTTTTTTTGTTTTTATTAATTTTATACCAGCTGTGCCCAAACACGTTGTGTGCATCCTGACAATATTTTGTTACATTTTTCTTTTAAAATAATCCACACCAAATATTCTATCCACAACAGTATCCTATATTGGAATCGGGATACTAAGATGCCTCCTCGCAAAATTTTCTTAAAATCCATCTAGTAGTTTTTACGTAATGCGAACACAAAAAAATAAATACAGACAGACAGACAGGAAATAAGTTTCAATTTTATTATATGTATTTATCCAGATATTGAACGAATAAAACTAGAGATTCATTTGTAATTTGACAGGACTGTAGCCGAAAATGTTAAAGAAAATTTCAATTCGAATCAATGGGATAGAAAATAATTCTAAGGAAAATTTAACGATAACTTTAGCTTTCTATGAATAATATGAAAATAGGTTTCGTATGAAAAAATTATCGATAACTAATTTTCTATGGAAATATTACGAAAGAAATTGCAGCGATTTAAAATAAATTTTTTATTTCAAAAATTGCTTATTACAATCTCAAGTTGAACAATGAACAAACCTTGTTAATAAAACGTACACTTGTAGTCTAAATAAGCACATGTTCACATAACTTAAAAAATATCAAACGAAAAGCGATAAATTATGCCTATTTAAAGGATACCAAATATATACACCGATGTTCCTCATTTTCATCAAAAAGACATTCAAGTCTGTATGCTGAACAAGTTCTCAGAAAACAAAATAGCAACAAACATTCTAACCATTGAAACATGGTTACTAAGACTCCACAAGTATCAAGCTTACACACATAATTTATGGACTTACGAATGAATATTCTAGAAATTCAAACAAATGTCACTTACTTTACCACTACTATAATGAAGAGAGAAAACAAGAAGGAAAAATAGAAACTTCTAGCAAACATAAAAATGATTCCGTTTTTCAATTATATTCATTCTTGCAGTTAAACCACAATTGACTCAATTTCATTACATCTTCTCATAAGGGAGTGTTAGTATATCGATTCACATACATACATAAACACAAGTTATTGCAAACATATATCTATGTACTTACACATATCACTTTAAGCTTCGTATGAATATATGTTGACTGTAACCATTATGCCATAAAGTTGTTTGATAGTTTTCCTTTTCAATTTTTACGACAAGCAATTGTGACAATATATTTTATTTATTACTTTATTTTTAACATTTCAACACTAAAACTTGGCTTAACGATGTCATATAATATATGGACTCGACAACTATTTTTATAAAATACGATATTTTTGGTTTAAACCTTTTTGTTTGTGAGGTCCCTTCGGGGTACACGTGGTGACTGTGGCTTGGATCCAGACATGCAGAGTTGGAGCACGGTTGGTCAAGAGTGCTATTGCACTCTCAATATATGGAGTTCGATATTCTTCAACCCCTTAGGAAAAGGTTAGAGAATCGGTCTAGGCTTGCCATGTTGTTATAAATTGCTACTCATTGTGACTGTGGGTTACAATGTGCTCTACTATACAATGGGGTGCTAAAACTACATCTCATATTCACCAAGTGATAAGATCACCGTCAGGTTAGCGCCAACACGGCTAGGTACTGTCGTTAATCTTGATCATTAATAGTAGTATGTGTAGGATTTTACAAATATGCCGGGAATCAAGAACAGTGGAACCAAATTGTAGTTTTTAAGCCAGTAGCAATTTAATGTGCTTCTTTAATTTTTTTATACAAGAAGATTATAGCTGTCTGCATTAATTTCAAATTTCAAAAAAGTTATCATCTCTTATAGTTTTATTAAATGCCATACTGTGCACATACCAAATTAACATATTTCAGTAGGATACAATATGATTTATTCATATTTATTTTCTGTTACAAACTTAATGTATTAAATAAAAGATGCATTTTCTTAATGTTGAAGTCTTCCTTTATAAATAAGCTAATAAAAGGACAAACACAAGTTAAACGACTCTTACAACATTTTCACTGTGACCAGGGGTGATAAATAAAGGGAAAAGGTAAAGATATAAAGATAAGTTTGGAACTGGCATACAACTTCAATTTCAAGAACTCAACTGTTCTGCGCTTTTTATTGACATTTCTCAAGCGTTTGACAAATTATGGCATGAAGCTTCAAATATAGAAAATATTCAAATTCATATAACAGTCATAATAACAGTCGCACCCTGTTATATAAAAATTCGAACATTCTTATGTTTTTTGTATCTGGGTATCGTCTTAGTTGAAAACAATCGATAATTAGTTTTATAACAAATGGCTGTCAAAGAATATTTTGAAAAAGATCTTTGTATAATTTTTGACCTAAAACTGCTTTCATTGCTAACCAAAGATTAGCTGGAGCACAAAAAAATAAAAGGCGATAAAGATTAAAGAAAAAACATAAATAAAGAAGATACAGGTAGTAGTTTACTTCACTCTTACCAATTGACGATTGGAATACAATTCTCTGGTATTAATATCTGTGGTTGGTTAAATAGATGCTTTTTGAAACCAAACCCTACCGAATGTAGATAGATACGAAGATTACTGAAAAAGAATGTAGTGATCCAGAAAAACTATCACATTCTGCTAGTGTCTAAAACAAATTTCTGCAATTTTCCTTTAAAATTACTTACCCAAATTGTAACAAATATTCTTTTTAAACCTATTGAGTAGTTAGAGAGAATAAATCAACTTAAGCCTGACTTAATAAGTAATTTTTACAAAAGTTTTATTTAAAATTTTAACGACAAACAAATTCGGTCAAAAAGTAATTTTTTCGAAGAAGTTATCAATACGCCGTTTTCTTAAAGAATAAAAATTTTTTTATTATCAAACTACACATACAAATACCAGCAATTAAAGTTGCAGTTGTACACAGTTGTTGTAGAGTACAGAGAAAAGGAAGTTTAATTGCGGTATTTACATTACACACATTCATACATAATAAATAAATTATTGTTCATATAACTGTTACCCCAGTTGCGTATAATTTCTATACAAATGCTACGAGTATTATATTTTTCCAGCATACTTTATATGCATTTTTATAGCTTTCCGTTTTCTCATATGGTTGGTAGTATTGTTGCTTTTGTGATATGTCAATATGATTTACTACACTTTATATTTACTACTCCAATTACAATTACAACTACAGCTGCAATCTGTTTAATTTAACTGACACCTACTAAAGATTTGTGCATATTAAAATTATTAACACACTTACAAGACAGTGTTATTCTAATTATTTTGTAATGGGGCTACTAACATACACACACATATTCATAAACATTTTTTATTTTTTTTATGAGAGTCATAAAAAATTTTTGATATTTTAGGGATTTTAAGGTATCCAGATAAAACTTTTACTGTTATTTTCCTTGAATTTTAGCGGAAGGAATTTCGAGTTAAGTAGTTACCAGATGTTTGCTACAACATTTTAAAACACATTCTCTGTGCGTGTACGTTTTTGCTTCGCAATAATTTAATTAAAGCAATTTGAATATATTTTTATATTGAGAAAATGAATTGAGCAGTTAAACTATTTTTTTAATTTATTTTTTCATATTTTATTTATTGTATCTTCAATAAATTTAAACTAACAATAATTACTCATATCTTAAATCTAAAATAAATATACTTGTTAAGTCCAGCCAGTGCTAGACAAAAAAATGTATGTTTCACGGTTGCTGTTATTTGCGGGTCATCCATCTGATGTACGGATGAGAGAAGCAGTGTCCCTCCTTCTTAGTCCAATGTACCCAGGTTAATTTAGTATGTTGCGGTCCAGCGGATTTGGATGTGTTGAAACACTTCTTTAAATACGTAACTGCATATTTCGCTATTTCTGTTTTAACTGATGGCACGTTTAGATCTTTGTGGATATTCGAGTTTTTTATATACCAGGGAGCAACTGTGATCATGCGTAGACTCTTATTTTTTCGCCTCGAAAATTTCTTTACATTGCTAGCGAAGGCTGTGCCCCATAATTAAATGCTATAACACCAAATTGGTTGACTTTACAATAAACGTTTGCAATCTAAGCTGAGAGTAGAGTTTCTGCCAATAAGCCAGTTTAGTTGGACTGCTTTTAACTTCATAATGCTAACTTTGATTAAATGTGGCGTTTCCAAGTAAGGCGCCGGTCAAGATGTATGCCAATATATTTTACGTCTAAAGGCTGAGGTAATGTTTCCTTATTTATGCGATTTCCTACGCAATGTGAAAGTTATGTGAATACACTTTTGTTCATTCACCTTTATTCTCCATTTCTTCAAAAATTTTTCTAAATTTAATATGTGGTCTTGTTAATATTGAGATGCTACTTCGGGACTTTCGTGAATCCTTAAAAACGCTGTGTCGTCAGCAAATGTCGATCAGTGGACTCGGTTACTAGTTAGCATGTCTGAAGTATCCAACAAATATAAAAAGGGCCCCAATATACTACCTTGGAGAACTCCGGCTTCGATGGGCTGGGGTGAGCTCAAAAAATCTCCTTCTTTCACAATAAATTTTCGTTCGGTTAAATAACTAACTAGCAGTTTATGTAGGTTTATGAGCAAATTCAGTTATAGCTTAAATATTAGGCCTATATGCCGTACCTTATCGAATGCTGGAGGAACGACGATAAAAAGCGCGGAGCTATACTTTCTCTCTTCAAATGTCTTCTTAACAACATTGACTAACCTGTGAGTTTGGTAGATAGTACTATGTTTTTTTTTTAAGCCCAATTGGTGGTTTGGAATACATCCTTTGTCGCCAAAAATGGAGTTCAGCTTAGTTATTAACAACCTCTCAAACAGCTTTGACATACATATTTGATAAAATGCTTATAGGCCTGTCTGAATCTACATTTGTGTGGTCTTTTCCTGGTTTAGGAAAATAAATTTAATTTGTTATAGCATGATTAAGTTGTCAGTTATATCTTAAAATACTAAAACGCATAAAAAGTTCCATACTTAGTTTCATATGCTTATATGTCAATTGACACAAACTACTGTCACCTATAAACTGAAACCTTTTGTTGTGTTTCACAATTACCGCAAAAATTTCTCTGTTAAAATATTAATGTATATTATGTTAATTTCAATATATTAATACTCCTATGTCATACGACTGTAAAAGTTGATTATAATATATATCTGTACGAATGATTGGCAGGTTAATTTTCAGTTTTATTAAATTATCGTTGAAATTTCTTTAATTTTTCCTTCACTTCTCGTATTTGATTTTACTGGTAAATTATTAAAATGTTTTATTTATATCAATTTAATTAAGGAGGAAAAATTCCTGATTTCTGATATTTGTTTGAATGGGTTTAACTCGATGTTAACAGCTACTGTTCTTACAGTTCTTACGCAATAATTATTTCAACACAGATCCAATTAGAAGATTTTGTAAAGATATCTATTAATTGATTATTCATTATCATTAAATATTGTAAAGCGAGACATATTTATTTGAACAAATAATTTTGCTTTTATGCAAAAAACACATGTTCTGGTCCATAAGGATTACAGTTATAGAATAAATAAAATAACATTTAATCGAATAATCGAATATTGTTTTAATAATTTTTATTAAAACTTTCATTAAATTAATTTAATAGCGTGCTATTAACCCAAATTATGAATTCACTAAAATTGAGTATAATGGGGTAAACTAGTTTCTTTGGCCATTTCTCTAAAAGCATTATTTAGCTCATCAGGAAACTTTTACCCAAATTTCAGGTAAGATAAAAACTATGTTATATTTGTGTAAATATTACTTTACTTACCCTCGTATTGACATTTACCCAAATTGGGTTGGTTTCAATTATATTTAATATAAAATATAAAATATAATTTTTGAATTATACTTAATGTAAAATATTAAATATAATTTTTCAATTATAATAAATTACGAACGTATCGACTTTTCTATTCCCTATGCCGTACAAACAAGTGCAAAAATGTTGTAATGTTTTTATTTGCACAAACGACATTATTAACTTTGGATTTTAAATAAACAGAATTAAAAAACAAACATAATAGGAGGGTGCTGTAGCTCAACTGGTTAGCACTTCGACTAACTACATCGATTTTTCCAAGGTGTATTAATTCTTCTTATAATAATACATATCACAATTCGCCGATATTGCCACCAAATCTTCGGCGTAGTAAAATAATTAATATTGGCAATGCTAGCTCCAAACTAATACGCCTACATAACACCAGATGCCTGCAACACCGCTTAAAAAATAATCATAATGTGCCGAAAGTGAGGCTTTCTATCTTATCTATACCTATTCCTTTCCAAAGAAATTTATAAGATTAATATAATTAATTAATGGCCTGAGTATTACTTCACTTAAAAAAACAATCAAGCAGCTTTATTTGAATAACCCTTTATTAAAATTTTTAGATTAAACGAAAAAATAAAATTCTAAATTCATTTTACAAATACTTTTAAGCTCTTAAAGCTTACAGTTCAATACAAATTATATCTGACTTCCTACAATTTCCTAAAAGAATATTTATTTTCTGGCCAGAGAATTAAAATCAAATATTATAGCATTCGATTTTTATTTCAAGCATTCAATATCTACAAAACCTAAAATCATAACTTTGAATTTAAATTAAAATTTTTAAGTGTCTTGCAAAGGAGCACGCATATTTAAATACATTCATATATATATACATATGTATATATATGTGAACCTATAATTGCTGTTGACTTTATTCTTCTAGTAAGTTTTTCTGATCTTTTTTTTGACAATAAAATGAAAAAGAGGAAAGGTTTTCTCCATTCAATTTGCCAGTTTAGTTATGCATATGAGGAAAAACACTTATCCTCTTTGTGATGTATATACTGTATCAAAAAAAAAAAAAAAAGACAAAAGATTTTGAATTTTTATCGAAATCTATAATATGACAAATCAGCCTGGATGTCAAAAGTTTTAAAAAGGGAGTAAAAAGTGCAGATGTCGCAAGAGTATACTGCTATTACGGCTTGTTGAATTTAAAAAGATTTTAGATTTAAATTAAAAAAAAGGTCGTCATCATGCTAGTTGTGAAGAAAACAATTTATAAAGAAAATATGCTCAGCTTTGATGGAGGCACTTGGAGCTTAAACGAATTTTATTATTGTTTCTTTTAAATATTCTTTTCTTTATATTTTGTGAATTTATGCACAAAGGTAGTTATGGCTCTTTCTACGTTAATACGACTGTTGACATATTAAAACATAAACACCTCAGTATTCAACTACATCTGTGGCAGACATTTTGGAGTTATATAGGTTAGAATTAATTTCAAACTTTTTACTTCATTTGATAATCAACTTCGTTCTATATATAGATACATTTTTAAAGATAATTTTTAGAAAAAAAGCAAGTTCTTAACCACACATTTATACAAAATTAAACTTGTTTAAAATGTACTTTAGAACAAATTTCGTTTGAAAAATTTGTTTTAAAATTTTCAAATATATTTTATGTTGTATAAATATGTTGCTCATACGTAACAATCGTATACGCAACAATCGTATGAGCAACATCGAATTTTTGAAAAATATAAGTCATACGCAAATATTAAATTAAATTATTAATGTAGTTTTGTAGTTTATTAAATTAGGAAAAATACGAACAGAGCTATATAAAAAGTGTTCTGACAAAACGAGATTCTAGTGCACAAAATAATTAAACCTGCACCTCTAATGACTCGCCATATTTTTTATGGTCAGACGAAACCAAAAGGAAATTGTCTAAGTAAACACGGCGGTAGTAGTCGTATTGTTGAACAAACCATGAAGTGAGGGCTGCATAATGCTATGGGAATGTAAAAGTATGAAGACAATGACAGAGTGTAACAGAATATCTGAACGGATGACTGTCTATCAATATTTTGATATTCTTTAGCAGGTTTTGCACAGCAGCCTATAAATGTGAAACAAAAGTGTGTTAGCAGTTGTCTTCTAGCATCATAACCATGCGAAGTTCGTTCTTCATGTGTACTTTAAACGTGGCCTCAATAAAATAGCTTTAAAGTCCTCAACCCAATTAGCATAGTAACGTATACCATCACTCGTTGTAGTATAACGCTCAGCATCTTTGGTGTAAATGAAACCCACAACCACAAGATTAATAGACGAGAACTCTATCTACTAGCCTGATGGGACCCTAGTAAAATTATTAAATAGTTATTATCAATAACTTTATCATATTTGTGTGACGATGTTTTTAAAATATTTAAATAAATAAATTGTTTTGTTTTTAATTTTTTAATTAAATTAATTTATTAATTTTGTGCGTCAAATTTTACTCTTCTCACATCACAAACAAGAAATGTAAACTTTATTTAGTGGAATTACACCTCTTACAGAGCTTTACAATAATTTTTAGAATTTTTTATAAATTTTAGAGTTTTATCCAGGGATGGGTACCTCTATATAAAGTAAATCCATAAACCATAACTGTAGCATTATAAATAGAAGAGTCTTACAATTGATGTGGAATACTTTCAAAGGAAAATCGAGCAAAATATTGTCAGAACGCCCACGACATGGCGGGCACAGCTAGTATACAATATATTTTTATTTTCTTACGTTTTCCATGGTATTACTTATGTTAACATGTACTTACAGACACTTTCTTTTTAAATTGCCCTACGTCTATATACCAGTATACGTATATATTGTTAAGTATCAGTTAATATAACGTTGCATGCACTTTTATGTATAAAAAATAAATAAACTTTTGTGAATTTTTTATAATAATGTGAAATATATCCTTTGTAATTGAAAAAGGACATATTCAGGTAAATATTATACAATGTACTTTGCCTAGTGTCTCAAAGCAATACAAATTCAAACCAAAATGGATTTATTAGTAGGATAACTTTATACTATTAGTTTTCCATGTAATTTTGGGCATAGGGGTTCTGTAACTGTCTGGGATGGAGGGCATTTTGGAAGTCCAGTACTTTGAGCGAGTGTAGAAAAAAAGTGAACAACATGTAGCCAAAAGTTTGGCAGATACCGTTGGAAAATATTGTTTTTATTTTTATTGTTACCCATTTTAAAAATATGCTTCAATATACCATTTTTAAATTTTAAAATAATCGTCATCTTTGGTACCATTTATTTGTTTGCATAACTTAACACTAGAGAAAATAATCTAAGGTCGTTAAATTGCACTATCTTGGTGACTAAGTGACAGCCATTTCGAAGAGTTACGCTTTAGTAAAATATTTGTTCATGTCATTTGTATGAAGTACTGTATATCATCTGCTGATATCCAACACTTCATACTTTACGAAAAATATGTTTTCAGTAAGTATTCCATACACTTGGAGCCCCGAATAATTGGTAATCATGGCTCCATTCCACCGGACCATAAAACTAAACAAGCAGTGATTTTTTTGTAGATGTAGCAGTGTCCGGAGAATTTCTTTCTAGTAAATTTTCCCCACTATAAATGTTTCAATTTTGCTTATCAATTTTGCATGGACCCAAAAGTGAGCCCCTTAACTCAACAGATTATTCAGATACAATATCACTGAACTGAGTTAAGATTTCCGAAATAAATTTTTACAATTTGCAACCTTAGTTTTGGTGTTAGTTTATTCATTAACCTTTGTATTTTAATCTATTTCACTAATAGCAAAAGCTATAATAACCTCTTATTGAAATTGTATTTTAAAGTAAAAAAATATTGGAATATAAAGATTTGCTTACTTAAGCGAAGTCGTCTTTGGCTGCCATAGGACTTTTCTACACTTTGTTGTTTTAAATCTGTGTACGGTTGACAGAGTATATCGGGGTTGCCGGAATAATAACACAAGTGTTTACAACTATATTTGTACGCACCTATCTATTGATATCTATATTTGCCTTTCTGGAACTATGTACCACATACAACTTTAAAAAGTGAAAACTCTAGAAATATCTAATGTAATATTAAAACTCATTTCTAGGTTGTTTGGCATTAAGCGCCATCCAGTTGAAACTACATGTCGACAAGAAGTCGTTTTATCGAGCTCCTTAAACAGTAATTTCTTAACCAGCTCTACTTTTAGAGATTTGTAATCCAATGAAGCTACCAGTCAAAATTTAAAGTGAAAGTAATCAAATGGAAACTGCGTCTTAGTGCTTTGCTAGAAAAATTAAAAAATCAATAAAAATTCAAATTGACTGTTTCGTAACCATAGACTCATATAAAATATGTTAGCTGCCTAGACCCCAAAGGATCGTTATCACAATTAGTAAATCAATAAATGAGATCTACTGGTTGTCTAGACTCAACTGGAGAGATTACTTAAAATAAATTTTAAAAAAATTTTGGGGAATAAGTATGTTTCCACATGGAAATCCAACCAACCAACCAACTTAGACATGATTTGGATCAAATATATAGAGAACTACTTCCGCCATGTATCGAATTTATATTTTGTACTACGTTTGAATTGGTTAACATTTTAGAGTACCAAAAAAAAAGTCAAGAAAAGAATTAATGTCCACTTATCTATAAATGTAAACAAACTATTTCCGTAAACACTAATTGTGAAAAGTATTGTAAAATCAATTTCATTATTTGACGTAGTGAAGTACTTGAAATGACATGGTAATAAAACTTTTGTGATAAATTCAAGAGTCTATCTTTTACGTTTTCAGATAGAAGGTGCTGATAGATGGACAGACTTTGCAGCGAAAACAATAAGGTTATGTATTTATTATATGAATTTTATTTGAACTATTTTTGTCTAGAAAATGCATTCTGCTTTGCTGGTATCTAATTTTTCTTTATCTCTTTATAATTAAGAACTTAAGCCTAAATAATTAATTTATTAGTTATGTATTTATCGTTTGGGAACGGAACCCTAAAAATATGCTCAAATAAAACTTGAAGTCGTCTACTTTTTAGTATGACATAAGATATTAAATACAGTCTTTTTATGGGAAGAATAACGTTGACTTAAAAATCATTATTACATTTCCCAGACAAACCAATACACTTTAATATTGATATAGGTTTTTATGTTTATATATTTTCTATCACTGTGTACTAGTTTTCCCTTATCTGCCCTTTTCACTAAGCTCACGACCAACACAATTAAAATTAAACTTCTCTTTATTATATTTCACCTATAAACCTTATTTGCGAAAAACTAGTTATCTGAAAACCCAAAGCGTTTGCATAAAATCACTCAAACTTCTACTACCACTTAAGATACAATTTAACTATTTTAATTGGATTTTACTTTCGTTTTGCCAAATTTTGTGTTGCAGATTTAAAAAAATTCAGAATTCAAAATAAAACTACAAAGCTAACGAGTTAAGTTTTTGCTATTTTTCATTTCCATTGTAGGAAAATAAGATTTCATTTAAACGGATGGTGTTAGAAAAAATCTACACATGTGTAAAAATAGCTTACAAAGTATTACAAATCTCTTGAAAAAGATGAAGAGTGTGAAAAAAGAAACTAAATCATGTATGTATTTCATTTTTACAGATGAATAGCATGCATACATGGTGCAGTTTACAAATTCGTTGTTCTTTTTACACAAAAGAGGATGATGGTGTGACTAGGGTTTGTAACACAAAAAATTGGCCAAATAAAATTTCTAATTTTCGGTTTCGTTTAGAAGCAACAATTTTAAATGAAATTTAATAAAATGTTTAATTCACGTAACTCTTACATCTGAGTAAGAAATTTAAATAAATTTAGATAAATGAAACTAAGTGAACTTTTTTTGAACAGCGCAAGTATAGAGTATGAACATACTCGTAAGTACCGTGTAAGCAAAATTTGCGAAATTATATAAAATTTTGTCAAGTAGGGAATTTTTGTAATGTGGAATATTTTTCTCTTGCAGAAACTTTTCTGATTTCAAAATTGACAATTTTATTACGAAGCCCATTGACATCATTGCGGATATAATGAAATAATGAGTTGGGAGAAGTTTATGTATCCGTCTAAATTGGTATAAATCTTGCGAAATGTTTCTGCAACATAAGAATTTTCTGATCTTTTTCTTATATGAACTTATTTAGGATCGAATCCACGTTCAGAAGCCGTGAAAAATAACTTAAATTTAAATTAAATACAAAAGGTAATAATAAATACTATAAATAAAAAATTAAATTAAAAAACTATCTCTAATTATCAAGGGGTCTCGATGTCATTTTTGCAAAAAATGATCATTTCATCAAGCTCAAATTTTGCAAACCGTTTGCAATTTTGATATACTCTCTTAGGCAAAGTTGTAGCTCTTGTCATAAAGAACAAAAAAGATCAAAAAAAAACTTCATCTTCAAGGCCAAAATCGCAAAAAACTTTTAAAAAAATCAATTTTTTTACCTTTTTTCCCCTGTTCAGTTCCATAGGTAGCAAACCGTTTAAAATTCAAGAAAACAATCAAGTACAAAAATGAATCTAGGATCTCAATAAACAACTTTCTAGAACATATGAACTTCCTAGGAATGACTCTTAATACCGTTTAGGTAGCCGCAAATTGTCACTTGCCAATGTTGTGTGCGAATTATGCTGTAGCACTTTCACCGCTGCGCACTCGTTGACGTCGCGCTGTGTAATGCGTCGATGTGACCGTCGTATCGCTTTTATATTGTGTGCTGCGTCCCTTGTTGCGTGTGTTGAGGTTACTGCATTGCCTGTGCTGCTGCGGTCGTTGCGTGATCGCGTGATACCTAATGATACCTACAATGTGTTTCCAGGTATTTTTTTATATTTTCGGTTGTTTTTATGTGAATTCAATGCAGCTGTATGCTGCCAGGTGGTTTTTTTGATAGAAGTTTTTTTGATTTTATATGTTCACAATTTTTGTTCTTTATGACAAGAGCTACAACTTTGCCTCAGAGAGTATATTAAAATTCCAAACGGTTTGGAAAATATGAGCTTGAGTAAATTATCATTTCTTTGCAAAAATGACATCGAGGCCCCACATCTTTGAGGGCCCATAAAAAAAAGCTGGAGGACTTTGGGCAAAACTGGGAGACAGGGGTCTTTTTTTTGGACTTTTATCACGTAGCGGTGTCCGTATATGGTTATTTTTTTCCGTGTTGCACTGTGTAACGAAAAACTTTTTATCGCTCCAATAAAATCCTAACTTTATCTATTGGCAATCTTAATTTTTATAATAATAAATAGTTACAGAGGACAGAGATGGTGAAGGATATTGCATTTTTACTGTTACACCTCGACTGGCGGTCTATTTCTCAATTGGTCGCCAAACACCAAATTACTTATTCCCATTTTGAGTTAAATTTGTTCTTTGTAGGGAAGTTTTTTTACAGTTTTAGATTAATTTCCAAAAAATAAATCGTTAATATCACTAGTAGTTTATACTGCAAGTTGTTATGGTTGTTATGGTGGTATCTGAGACCTCAAACGGCTATTATTATATTCACTTTTTGCCTGATGATGGTCTAGAAAAAGAACGAACATTTAGTGTTTCAAGATCCCTTTATTTTGTTGATGATGCAGGAAGTGAATTTGAAGATAAATTCGTAGCCTCTTCTTCATCGCAATAGTCTTTATAATTTTTGCAGTCATATACACACCGATATGTTATTTTCGTCGCTTTGACTTTCCACGTCGCACAGAGGAGTATTTGACGTGAAAAGCTGGTCAAAATTTTTAAACGTGTTTTTTGAATTAAAAGTTTTAATTTTTTGATAGTTTTAGGTGTAGTATGATATAAAAAGTCTAGTGGCAGATTTTGAAAAAATTACACTGCGCAACAAAAGTACACTGCGCAACAAAAAAATGTTTCTCTACCCTAGAAATAAAAGTATGTGGACTATATGGATTTTGATGCCCTTAATTCAAATCTGTTTTCCGTTTTTCTGTAGTACGTAAGGGTTTTCTTTTAAAGGCGTGGCATACTTCACCCCTAAATCGTTGGGTTGCCTTATATATTTTGCCATAAATTGAAAACGTGTTCTCCGATTTGCAATAAAAAAATTTAAGAACAAAAAAGTTAAAATTTTAAAGATTTTTCTAAAAGCCACATTCCTAAGGAATAAAAGGCGGTATAAATCGCAAAACTTAATTAACAAATGTTGATTTTAAAGGTTTAAACTCATTCTTGACAGACTGTATGTACATTCATACATACATATGATTTACAGTCTAATTAAAAAAAAAATTGAAAATTGTAAGGCTCTTATAAAACAGTATTCTTTTTATGAAAAAAGGCTTTATTATATTCATTTTATATTATTTATTTCTTTATAAACGAAAAAGTTAAACTAATAAAAATTCCTTACTAATTATTATCTTTATAAGCTTTTATAAGCATCATCGGTGTCAGGAAGAAGAAGTGTGATGGTTTCTGATGAAAAAGCTTTTTTTATTAATTCGTTCTCTTTACGTACTGCATTTTTTGCATTTTTTAGTAACGAATAACATGGATACACATTTTTATTGGCATTGTATAATTTCATATTGCTTTATCGTGAGCTCTGCATTTACAAAGAGTGCTAAAGCTCCTTCCGCTGAAAGCTTATTCACAGGGTTGACTTCAGAAGTTTTTAATGATCGCTTGCAAATTCTTGCTTTTCTTGGGGATCTCGTTATATCCATTATTAATTTAGCCGCATCATTATGTCCCGTTGCTCTTTGACTCATGGATACAGCAATTGTGATCTCCTCTGTTGTTAATTGGTGACGAACTTCTTCCGTTTTTCTACGCTTTGTTCTATCACTAGCTTCATTAAATTCTTTTCGTGGTCGCCCTGAAGACGAACTGCCAAATACTGGTATTGTTACAGTTCCTTCCAGCCATTTAGCGTTTGTGCTTAAAAAGCGGTCCTCTTTTCGTTGTGCCGAAAGCCAATATCTTTTGAAACAATTTTTGAAATTTCTCAAATGGTTCCAGCATTAGATTTTTTCACTATTTGGAAAAGCTGTAATCTTGTGTAAACTTGTTCCATGTTGACTCTCGAAGTTACAAAACGGTTTTGATAAAAATTGTGTGCAATAACCCTTTATAAGTATTTTCAAGCGCATGCTTTTATGCCTTAATTGGATGGTAGCCTGATACCTGGGTGTCCATGTATTTTTTATGTACCTGTATTTATTTTTTGTAAACTTATTTTTGTCATTAATTTTTTTAATAATTATTCTATTAGGTACGTACATATATTTATTTTTTTAACAAATAATGTTTTGTAGAGCAGGTATATAAAAATATCTTTTATGGGGATGTGTGGGACTTCACTTAAAACTATTATGGATAATTAAGAATTTTTGCAATTTATAATTACATATAGGCAGGTATTAATATTGTGAAGTGTTAAAAGTGATGTGAATAAGAGTTGAAATCAATAATTCAAAATACATAAAAGTTTATGACGATATAAATGTATAAGAAAAAGTGCCCGATGAGTAAAAATAGAAGAAATGTGAAAATTTAAAAAATCGTCAAAAATAATGGCGCAAACTTGCGTACACTTGTTTTGTTTCTAAAATTAGAGATTCCACATTTTATTGTGGTAACAAACATAATTCGTAGCCATGCTAACCTCACTTTTAAAAATCTCTTCTTTTCCTTTTTTTTTTCAAAAAAAAAGTGTATAGTTTGTTTTTTTAGCTTTTGAACGAATTGTTTCAACATGAATATTCAACATATTTTAAATTTTTTTTTCTTTTTTAAATACCTTTTGATCAAACCTTTCAGTGAAAAAAATAATCTTTGTTAAACCTTTATTCGTTTAGCCGCAAATAAATATCATATACACATCCAGAAACCGAAAAAAAAACATTTAAACTCATATAATTTTCTTCACTTTCCTGACTTTAGCAGGGTCTCAGAGCTACAAATCGCAACTAAAAGTCTTCAAAATGTACAATATAATGTAAAATATTGTTGTCTGTCGAGCTGCGTACTTAGATTTCTTCAAATTCAGTTTTGCCTTTTTGGCCAGCTTTTTGGTGAAATACTCTGAAATACTCTGTGCGTCATATTCATTCCGACCGTCAAAGTTGCTTTGTGATGCAGATGGTTATATTTTTCAACTTTTTAAGGAAACAATAAAACTTAGAAAATAACTTTTATTTGCTGAAATAAAAACAATTTAAACAATATTTTTTAAAAAGCAACTTTTTAAATGAACTTCATAAGATTTACGATACTTGTTAATATAGATTGGTTCTTCTTCTTTTTCTTCCCTCTATTTTTTGTTTCATTGCTAAATATCATTCTAATTTACCAAACATTCATTGAACGCAATTATCGAATATAAACTCCATCATATTTCAATTTTATTTCATTCAGCTTTCTTGTCATTTGTAAAAGTCAAAGAACTCAGCATATAAATGCCAACAAGCACCAATGGGAAAATTCATTGGAAATGAAATTTTGCGAGAATACTAATTAATTGACTTTTTCCAATTTCTTTTTACAAACTATATTTTTGTTTGAGTTCATTTCTCAAGTCGTTACGCGTAAAGGAGCGAAATGAATCGCTCCGAAAAATGTAATCAAATGACAAATTGAATATGAATGAACAGTGTAAAAGGCACTAAGAAAGCGCTGCGATGATAAATGAATAAAAAAAATATTTTTAATTATGTTTGATTATAAGAGGAATTTGTTATGTTGTAAATAACTTCACAGTTAATTTTTCTAAGAATTATAATTTATTTTAACTATAATTTATACCTCCTGCAATTAAGTGGAGTGAAACAAATCAACAAGACATGATTAATTTTTTGTTTCTTCCTTATTTTCATTTAATTTTATTCTTGCGGTCTGTCATAAGCAAGCTCAAAGGACTGTGCTTTTAATTGCATTTTTTTGTTAGAATTTTATTTCTCTCTCAAATGATTTTCGACAAGTATTACAACAAAAGACCACACTTACAAATTGAACAAATATTTGAGGAGATTCCATATTTAGTTTTTTTTGCGAACATTTGCTTTTTAAAAATTTACAAATTCAAATTATATTTTAAGGGTGTCCCAGTAGGAGTCTGGGGTTTGTGGTTTTGATTCCCACGCAAGCCTCTGGGTGTTTCATTCCAACGGATGAAGGCAAACGTCCACACAATATGTCCATCCAAATTCTTTTAAAGTTGTTTTTTTGTTCGCATAAGCCAGTGACTTCACATAACCCCAGAATCTAATAGTCTAAAGGAACCAGAACCTGAACCGCAAAAATGCAAAAATGAATCCGCTCTAGAAATGTGCCTTTAGTAAGTCGAATGGTTGAGGTCTTGCATGGCATGTGGCATCTATGTACGAGGTAGCTTCAATTGTCATAATTTTTCTATATACAAACTATGCAAAGAAATAGGATGTGAGAATTTTCAATTTTTCATGATATTTTATAAGTGAAAGAGCCTTTTTGAAATTATTTTACACATACATACAGACATTTTTTCTTAAATTTTATTCTCTTTATATAATGTTTTTTTACTTGAAATTGGTATATATCTGTCTTGCCATTAGTCAACCTTTGAATAGCAATTAACAACAATTAGATATTTTTCAAATTTGTATATTTTTGATTAATAACACAATAGCGTTGAAGTTAACAATTTGAAAGCCGTGCGATGCTTTGCGAAATTATATAAATTTAATTTTATTTAAACTATTTTTAAATGAATTAATATTTATTCTGGCCTAAGTTCTTTATTATATAGATGTATACCAATTTCAAGTAAAGAGAAAATATATAGTATAAAGGGAATAAAAATTAAGAAAAAATGTCTGCTTGGTAGTATCTATGATATAATAGGATACGGTTTATAAGTGCAAAATAATGTCAAAAAAGCTTATGAAATATAATGAAAAATTTTAAATTCTTATATCGAATAAATCGCCTATATTAAAAAAAAATTATATGCAATGAGTAAAGGAAAACCATACTTTATTAATGACAACTTGTAGATGATTTTTAAGAATGTTTTAGTATTTGTTTATTTCATTAAGAAAATTATTTTCATTAGTTCCTCCACTACGCATTCTGAGTAATATAAAAAATGAAAAATTAATTAAGTAAAAAATGAAGTAGACCCGAAGGTAGTTTGCTAGTCTATCAGTGTGGGAGTTGAGGGTTCGATCGACAAAATGTGTTTCACTACAACGGGTGGAGGTCTTGGTTAGTAAGTTAGAATTTAATTTGTATTTATATTGTGATATTGACATGATTTTGTCATTAAGCGGAAAAGGTAAGGAACTCGTCTTGAACATATATAACATTTTTCATGAAGTGCAAATATTAATTGTTAACTTTTACGCTTTAAACATACTGATGTGAATCACACTTTTGTAAATATGTAAGATTATTGGAAGTCTGAAAAATGCTTTAACTGATACTTAGACTTAGAGCATTTTACAGATAATCTTTTAAGATAAGTTATACACTGCTGAGAACATTTGAATTATATAGCTATAAATAATAAACATTTAAAAAATACAAGTTAAGTTTTTTCATATTTATTATTACGATGTTCATAAAATAAATGAAAAAAAATTTGGGAAAAAAGTCATATTCGATTCGACGTCTAGTTCCAAATTATTCTTAAAGGAACAAATAAGAAGTGCAAAATCAGTAAAAAAAATTGGATATCTAAATAGAAATTAATTTTAAGCGAATTATCGATTAACCGATATAATATATTCGAGTTATTTTTATTTTTATTCGAAATTTGCAATTTGTCATATTCGAACAATTAATCGACTTAAATTGTTACAAATAATTGGGCGATGATTGATCGAGTGGATACTCTACTAATTATATTTTGATGTTTTATATAATTTGATTTTGGCCCGACTAACAGAATTTCGCAATCACAAAGGTAAAGCATTGTGTGGTAAGTATTTCCAATGCAAATGCCCAATTTTTGCTTTGGATTATAAAAAAATACGTTAAAATCCAAATACGAGTATATACATATTTATCATGTTGTTATTTATTCGCAATTAAAATTATCCTTAAAATGTACTGTAATGTAATTTTGCTTTTTTCCTATTTTAGCATTTATTGTTTGCAATCTATCAACTAATTTGGGGATAATTAGATTTATTTATTTTTTATTTTAGAGACTGAAATGATAATATTAGAAATTGCAAACAACATTTTAAAACATATAGATGATGGTCCAAGCACTCATTGTGGATATTATAAGAGCAAAAATAACTAAAACACACTTTATCTCTTCTAATTGTGGCAACTATAAAACTAAAACTCACTGCGGCATTATTGCAAATTGCTATAGGAGTTGAAGACAAAAGCACTTTAATGAATTGTGTGATGATAAGAGGGCAGCAAGATAAGTTTCATACGACTATATAATGAATACATAAATATAAAAAAAAAATTTTTGCTTAATTATAAATTTTATACTTTTGTGTTATAAAATTAAATCAAGACTAGCTGTGCCCACATATGTTGAGCGCGTCCTGGCAATATTTTGTTTGATTTTCCTTTTCAAGATTCTTACTTTTATAGTGCTTCACGTATATGTATTTTCTTTATATAAGGGAACCCATCCCCGGATAAAATTCTAAAAATTATTGTAAAGCTCTGTAAAAGGTATGTAAAATTTCCCTCTTTAAAAAATAAAAGGCGCGGTAAGTACCTTTAAAATATCTCGCTTTCAATTTCGCAATTTTGCCGATATGCATTAAAGTATGCATATCGGTAAAATTTCGTACTTTCACTGCTTGTCTCCACTTTCTCTTGGAAATAAGATATTGGAGCGGGCAAAAGTATCCTATATTGGAATCAAGATACTAGTCCAGTAGTTTTTACATAATGCGAACACAGATAGAAAGACAGTCAAACAGACAGAGAGAGACAGACAGGTAAAAATTTACTATTTTATTATGTGCATAGATTAGAGTTTTAAGGAAAATATTATTTTTTCTTAATATAGTTATTTCTTTATTGATTCGTATGTAAACAGGATAGGATTATGTTGAAGTAGCGCATTAGAGAAATACTTCGCTGGCAATTTATAAAATGATAATTATGATAATTTTTCTTCTATGACGCCAAATTTCATTGATTATGTCTCCAGCCCAAAACCTGCATCAAACTATGACCAGCAATTTTAAATAATAGAAAATTCACTAAAATTAAAAGCAGGCTAAAACTTTAAAGTGACTTTGAGAGAATTTTAAATTTTCATTTTAATATGTTTAGGATGCTTGATAAAATACACTTTTGTGTTGGTCCTCGTAATAGATAAAACTGATGGTGTAGCAAAATTTTTAGAAATACAGTGGTTATATCAAATAAAATACAGCGAAAGAAAAATCGAGGTTAATCTTAAAGTAACGCATCATGGATAGTCTATATGTTGTATGTTTTTTAAATTCATATTGGTGTCGCAGATAATTATATTGATGTCGTTTATAGTATCATTACATATTCTAGAATTATACATATATGAAAGGTTTTTAGGCATAAGAGACAATAGCTATAAGACATTTTTTTATAAAAGATTCAGACGACCACTTGCCTCGAGTTTTTTTTTTGTTTGACATACTTTGTGCAGTTTATGTCAGTTTCTTCCTTGTGTTCTTTTTTATATACTGGTGCACGTCTGGTGATAAGGAAAATGAAAGCGAAAGTTCGAAACATCACCATTCTGACCGGTCGATTACAATATGGCCATGCTTTTGCCGGCACTTCAATGATTGGCCGACCAACTAGTTCATCCCAGATTCTCACCGGGCATATATTCATTCCATCAGCATGACCTTAAGTTCCTCATAATTACAAGAAAACAAAACTTCAGTACTACTACCTCAGAACATGACATGACATTTGGAAGAGGGAGCCAGGCGAATGCTTCATTCGCCTGTCAATAGGTTATCTATTTTCATCTTAAACGACCAAAATATGTATCTAAAACAGTTATGTTCTAGGCCTCATCTAAAATTTGTTATTGCTAATTTGGTATTTGGCATAAATCTTTCCTTTTTCTCAAGAATTTTGAACTCACTTACAAATTTATTGCATTAAAGAACCGTTATATTATAAAACTAATCATGTTGGATTAAAGTGAGTCTCTTAGAATTTATACAAAATATTAATCATTAGTTTATTTTTTAAGGTACAGAGGACAGAGTAGAAGATAGATTAGCTTATAACAGAAATAGTTTTAGCGGCGTTGCTAAAAAATTTACATTTTTTCGAACTTTAACTTCAAATAATCGTGTAAAAAGAAATACCATGTTGTTAATCTCGCTATCTGGTTTAGATCATGGAAATGTCCAATATAGTTTCATGGCATATAATCCGGTAATTACCTTGAATGGCTATTGGTATCGACTCATTGACACTACATGTATCCCACATAAATATCCTTAAATTAAGGTAACAAGAACGCTATAATTTATATCGACTAAAAGTCACTGCTTTACCAACTTTATTTTCAAAAAAAATTCTTCAAATTATGACTTCATCTCCAACACGCGTTGTCATCTCAAATAATCCTACTAAACTTTTAGCTTTCTTCAGAAAAGTGTTGTTAACCAAAAAAAAAAAAAAAAATCAATTTAAAAGCTGAAAATTAAAGTCATACGTGAAATGTGGGACCTTTCAACCTTTGGAAGATTTTATTGAGTGGAAAGTTAAATAATTCGGCAGATAAACTAAATCGTTAGTAAATATTTGCAATAGTGCTGTCAATTTCTACTACTTTTAATTACACGATACCACTCAATACTTTTCAATGGATTGGGTACACAACAATACTCAATACTTTGCATAATAGCAACGGTAATTTATCGTCGTAACTAGTTGTGACATATGCTATTTAATTTATTTTAAATACTTCAATAAAAGTTACTTTTGTGGATTGAGTACTCAAAAAAAAAAATATCTAACACTCGATACTCGGTAACCCTCCTCAATATTTTGCCAGCACTACTTCACAAAACTATGGCAGATAGTATTCTTTTAACCCGGGTCTGATCATAGAATTATCAGATCAACTCATTTTGAAAAAACTCTCTTCGGGAAAATTTTCCGTTTTGATCATTATTGGGTATTTTTTTTTTTTTTTTGACTTGTATTTAGAGCCCGCATATCAGCGTACAAGCTTTCGTTGGTCATGTATATGCTATGAGAAAAAATCTCATTAATCAATTCAAGCACTGTGGTAATTTCAATAAAATAAAAAAATAAAATATAAATAATAAAATTTTGTATATTTTGAATAGGAATACTTGAAATAAGTGTAGATAAGTAAATATTAATATGGAAAAAGATTCGAACTTAAACATCCTGTAAAATAGATAAGTGAGGGCTTTTGAGTTAATTTCAATGTTGGCTTATGCCAATTTGAGTTTTAGTTAAAGTCTTATTGATTACTGCTTTTACTAACATAAAATATTTTTCAGCACTTTCAACATCACATAGTCGAAATGGTGTATGAAATAATCGATTAGCCCAAAACATCCTAATGATCGTGCTTACATTGCAGAAGCAATAAATAATTTTAAACCAAAAAAAAGTATGGTGGAACACCAGAAAACTTGCCGCAAAAATAATTTTTCTCTGCGTGTACTTTCTAAATGCAATATTTGTTTAAATCTAACATTTTCACTTGCTATAATCGTTAAAGCCTGCCAGTGTATTTTGCAGCCTGGTTGTTTATTTGTGTTAGAACAATATTCATTTGAAAAAATTGGTGAAACACAATCTGCCATAAGCCACTACAAAACACACAGATACAACTACACCGTCATCTATTCATATTCTAAATATTGTTTCAGGAAGAAGAGTGAAAAACTGTGAGAATAAAACGACAAAATCATAGATTAGACCAGGAAGTAAATGCGCACAATTGTAGCAGAGAATTATCATACAATTAAAAATTACACAATACCTTTATTGTTACTGTTGTCACTACTGTTCCTTTGCTCTTGTTATTTTTATTGCAATGAGTTGTGCAGAAAATTGTTAGAAATATTGTGAAAAAATAATGTTAAATAGTTTCACTTGCCACATACAAAAACAAACACTTGCTCTAAAACATTTACTTACTTTTCCCTTTTTTGATTGTATGTATTTTATATTTTTAGCTAAATTTTTATTTTAGTTTAAGGAAACAGTTTTTAAGTTTTAACTAAAAATATTAAATAATAGAGTACACAGTGGGTAAAAACAATTATTAATTATATTGATTATGAAACTACTAAAGATTAGGTCACACTTGTTTGACGCTTAAGGGATTTCTAGAGATGTTTAAGCCTTTCAGAATATTTTTTTTCAAATAGAGTATTTTGACAACAGGCGTTGTTAAGCGGCCCAAATTTGGGTACCTACGTTTTTTGTAACTTGTGAGATGAGATAGCAGTGTCACTATAATTTAAAAATGATGCATTTAATTAAAAAATTATAGAAAGGTCGTATGCGACAAATTCAGCAACGAATTAAAGATTTTTCCTGTTCTGTGATTGATGGTAGTCGTTATTGACAACTTTGCAATCAATATGCATAATATTTTGTGCTCATATAATTAAGTCATCTGAAAAAAAGAGGTATCACATGAGTATAATATTAAGTTGAAAAGCCCCTATTCCCTATCACTTTAGCACATCGTTTTTGCATTATTTTTATTAAAATGGGCTTGTTTTTGAATTTGCGTGTAGCTACTGTCCTTTTTATAATTCCCTATTTCTTTTCTATGGGATTTAATTCACGTCTTTGAGCTGGCCAATATAAAGTCTTAATTTTATTATCAGAAACCTAGTTTTCGACACTGCATGAGCAGTGCTTGGAGCCATTATATTGTTGAAATGCCCAAGCTTAAGGTAATTAATCCACTTTATCACCTTTGAAATGATTCCCTAATAAACTCCTGTTTATTTCACTTGCCAGTTCTCCTTCTATTTTAACATTTTAGCCAACTCCTGACAACGTTAAGCAACCCCGTACAATCACTGACGAGCCACCATCTTTTATAATTTTCTTAATGTATTTTAAATTGCACTCTGGAAGAGGTGGACGTCTGACATATGATTTGCCGATAAAATTAAATATCGACTCGTGACTCTAAGCCGTGAATTTTAGAAAATTGGGGTCCTTATACAAATACTCTTTGGAAAAAGCTTTTATTTGTAAACGGTGTTTTTTATAGAGGTATAGAACTTTAAGTTGCCATTACTTTTCAAGATAGCAACCGATTTAACAGCTGTCAAGTGATTTATTCTCAGTTTTGTTTGGCAATTCATCATGAATAGACTCACGCCCAAGGCGAATTCATGCCAGGTGTAAGCAGTAGAGCAACAACTACAACAAAACAACAACTTTGACATTAGATTATCAGATATACAACAATGCATTTTTGACAAGACATTAGCAAAAAAACGAGAGCAAAAAACAATCAGCTGGGCTATCAACTCCACTTGGTATGAATTCGCTTGCAAATAGTGCCCAAAACGAGATCACCGTTGTTCCCGATTTTCATAAGCGAATTTTGTTTAGCGATGAAGCACACTTCTGGTTGAATGGCTACGTCAACAAACAAAACTGCCGCATTTGGAGTGAAGGTAATCCTCAAGTGTATGTCGAAACACCGTTACATCCAGAAATTCTGTCTGTTTGGTGCGCTTTATGGGCTGGTGGAATCATTGGTCCGTAGTTTTTCAAAAACGATGGTGGCCAGAACGTTACAGTCAATGGTGATCGGTACAGAGCCATGATTACTAACTTTTTCATTCCGGAATTGAATAACCATGATGTCCAGGAGATGTGGTTTCAACAAGACGGCGCAACATGTCACACTGCTCGTGCCACAATAGATTTATTGAAAGACTCGTTTGGTGACCGCCTGATTTACATTTTGGACCTGCGAATTGGCCTCCAAGATATTGTGATTTAACACCGCTAGACTACTTTCTGTGGGGCTATGTAAAGTCATTGGTCTATGCGGATAAGCCACAAACGCTTGACCATTTGGAAGACAACATTCGCCGTGTTATTGCTGATATACGGCCACAAATGTTGGAAAAAGTCATCGAAAATTGGACGTCCAGATTGGACTACAACCGCGCTAGCCGTGGCGGTCATATGCCAGAAATCATATTTAAAATGTAATGCCAAAAGATTATCTTTCGGATAAATAAAATTCATGTCAATCGAATAATCCATCGTTGTTTTATTGCGACTTAAAGTTCTATACCTCTATAAAAAACACCCTTTATAATATGGTCATCAGGAGTTGCCCCATATTTTAAAATTGAAGGAAAAATGGCGGGTGAAATTAACAGGAAAATGTTAAAATATCGTTTGCAACGTGATTCTAGTAAATCTTTACCTACAGCTTGAGGATTTCAACAATATAATGGCCCCAAGGACTGCTCCTTGGTGTCAAAAATAGATTACAGGGTATAAAATGAAGACCTTATATTAAACAGCACAATGTCGCGAATTAAATCCTACAGAAAATCAATAAAGGCTTATAAAAACAGCAGTAGCCTAACAAAAATTCAAAAACAAGCCCATTTTAATGAAAATGATGCAGGTATAAACGGAGCAACTAAGTCCAGCCCAATGAGCTGAATTATTCCAAACTATGACAACGATGTGCTAAAGTGCTAGGGAGTAGGGGGTTTTAAACTTAGTATTATTATAATATAAGTTAACATTAATAAAAAATCTATATTTCTGTGATAAATAATTAATTATATGAGCACAAAATATGCAAATAAAACTAATATTGGAGTGGCCTACAGTCAACTTTACCATACCCAATGGAAACAGTTTTTTTTATGGATATATTACATAAAGAATAAAAGTTTAAAGTATATTCGAATCGAAAAATTAATTATTTTTGGTTTAGGGTGTTGAGTAAACTACTCCTTGCCCCTACCCGATTATGCCCAAAATGTATACAGCTCTTCATCTACATAAACCAAAGGCACGTTCTTACATTCGTTTTGATATTTCAAACGGTATGACCTGTACAAACTCCACAAAAATAGTGGCATACGCATCTAAAATGGACTCAGAAGACCTCAAAACGTATAAATCCGTCGAAATCCCAACCTCGATTTTTTCACGATTACTATACTTTACCTTATACTACGTATGGTAAAGTAAAAAAATATTTTTTATAATGTTTATTCTCAAAGAAAAATAGGTTTCAACTTTTTAAATGAATTAAAGTTTATTTAATCTTTTGTTAAAGTTTTTTTGAAATCGTTAAAAATATGTTTATTATAAACAATCATTGGTGAATCCATGTGAGTCACTTAATTATATGAGCATAAGTATACATTCAGTTTATAGTTAGCTACAAATTGAACAACTTTAAACTAACTTTTGAGTAGTCGTTAAGACAACCGACTTCACCCTAGAACATGACAATATTAAAAAGTCAGTTATTTCTAATAAAAATAATAATAAGTATCAACTGCTACTGGTTGCGAAGTAGTTAGCTAAAACTGCATTAAAAGTTAGCTGAGTTGCCGATAGAGAACTTTTAGGTTGCATTAGTATTAGTATTCAACATGTTTAACAATCACACACATCAATTTTCCCAATAAACTAAAAGTGCTCTCAACGTGTCAACTCCATTTTCATTTCCTTTTAAGTCAAGATTATAAGATAAAATTTAATGCAATGGGAAAAAGAAAGAAAATTCTAAACTTGCACCTCAAAGCTAAAAAAAAGGAGAAATAGTAGATAAGAAAACACACACAAACATACTTATATAAACCTACACATATGAACAACAGCAGTTTTGGTTGTACATGCAAGTGTGCATGTATATGTGTTTAACTGTTTAAGCTTTAGTGTGTAAAAAACTTGGGATTTTTTGTTGTATGTTTTTCTTGAAATACAACAAATCGTCGCGTTTCTTCTTAAACCACGTAAGCGACATTTTTTCGAAATTGTATTTTTTGGTTTTTATGGTAGTAAATAACATTTGCCACCAGACTACATTCTCATCTTAACAAGTTTGTATGAGAAATAAATAAATCCATTTTCAAAACCTCGTAAGCGCTATACAAATGACATTTGCATGCAAAATAAAATAGTTTTTATATTTCAAGTTGGAAATGTTAAAGTCTCAACCACTAAGTTTTTTGTATTTAAGATTAAAAAAATCATGAAAGTTGCAGGCCAATTGGAGCATTTTTAGTAAATTTAATTTAAAAGTTTTTTTTTGATAAATACAAAAATAAATGTTAATTTAAACTCAGAAATTTGCGATTTTTTTGTTGCGCTAAAACCATGTAAGCGACAGATTTGGATTTACTTAATTGTAAATAACAAATTAAAAAAAAAAAGTTTGTATACCCTTCAGAGAGTCGCACAGCCATGGTTTGCAAAATTATTTTGAAACCCATATTAAAGAAATTATTAAGTTTTTATCGTTTTATGAAAAACGACTTCTTGGCGCTTACGTGGTTTAATAATAAACGCGACGAAATGAAACGGAACCCACTTGACATCGTTACATTAAAACATCCTTTACACGCCAAAGCACCAAAACACACATTTTCACGCGTTTATTTTCGCAAACTGGAAAGGAAGAAATATATAAAAAATTCTCACACATGGTAATATAAACAAACACTTACAAAAATTGTAGCATCACGATTTCTCTAGACACTCACATGCCTACACACGAGTGATGCTGCTTGTAGAATTTTCGCATGAAATGTTTACACATCAATTATTTTGAAGTGTTTCTTCAAATCACGAAGCCAACTATAAAAGCAAGTGAAAAATGAAAGGAAAAAAATAGAATAAGAGTGAGCGTTAAAAAGAAAAGCAAAAACGAGATAATATCAATATAAAAATGATTTAAAAAAGTGAATTTTTCTTGATTACACCAATTAGAATGACGACTCATTTTAGAAGAAAATAATAATGAAAATTAACAAGTTGATTTACAACTTAAAAGGGGTTTTCTATATAAATATATTTTCACGTGACAGATGCACACAAATTTGAGTTGGTTGTCGTTTCTTTGTTTAGTATTAGAATCTAAGAGTAGGTAATGGAAAAACATTATCATTGATGGACTTAATTGAAGCATTTGCGAAGGCAACTGGTTATATAAGACCTAATTTATTATAACAACGACTGAAAATGTTGCATTTAGTTATAAAATCTTTGAAGATTATTTTCTATTATTAATAGGTAATTTTGATATATATCTATATTTTTTTCTAACACCCATAATAGTTAGAAATAGTGTGCCGGAATTTTATATTCTGTTTGTAACTATTCTCTTCTCTCTTTTTCTTTATAAGATCCGGCGCTGGAGTTGCAGCATCATTAATTAACTACTGTGAGCATATGAGAAAAATCACCACCATCTTTTAAGCGAAGATTCATGGCATTGAAATATTTGCTGAATTCCATATTAACAAGGTAATAAGGCAAATAGTATAGCTATCCTCTCCGGTAGTCATCTAAGAGATCTTGGTACGTAATCGATCTGGATCCATCATCTGTGTACACTTCGCTATAAGACACTGGGTAAGTAGCCCCGTGAATTAACTGCTGTGACTCTATGGAAAAAATGTCCACGTTTAAGCGAATATTCATGTCATTGCTCTATTCAATATTATCAAGGCACTTGGTTCATATGAAAACCTCCAAACTAGCCTGGCTAAATCAGTTAGGTAGCACTAACAGGGTTAATTTCTGTTGGGTTACCGGATCCGCAGATTGACTGACGGGAAGGAAGTTTTTAGACCCATGATTGGACTTAAACCATATCGTAGATTTGGTTTAAATAGAATAAGGAGATCAATTACATCATTAAGACATGCGAAGTTGGCAATTGGGATGTATAGTAGAAAACACATTAAAGTTCTCGCTAATTAAAAATAATTTTAGAACCTGAACCTGTTTATCAGTGAACAGGTGTCCTTATATGCAATATCTGGTGTAGATATTGTGATTACGATGAGAAAACTCTAGAGCATATTCTGAGTTATTGTTATGCTTTATGTGAAAACAGATACAACTATTTTAGCAAGAACCAACTGCTCTCCTAAGATTCCCCAGGAGAACGGTCATAATAGAACCCTAAAATTTGATAAGGCGTAAAAAATTTCTCAGGTGCCACAAGAGAAAACTTATTTTAGAAATAAATTGCTTCTATTTATTTTAATTTATAAAAATTCTTCTCTCTTGAAAAATTAAAGACTCTATCTCTTCCTAATTCTTCCCTATTTGATAATTCTTTGCAGCCGCTTACCTCTTACTCATTGTGGAGGGCTAAAGAAAACATGCTTAAGTGCTTTCTATTTTGGCTGATTGTCAAGACATTTCTTACGCATTTTCTTTTTATAAGAAAGCAAAGTAATTAGCATGATACTCTTCACTGTCTTACTGTCAATGCCTAAACGAAAAGAAAAAACTATTTATGTTTTCATCTTGATGTCGACAAACAAGTTCTAGTTTGCACTCGACATATAAAATACAAGGGAGGACAAAAATAAGTTTGTAAGAGAGTGTTAGTTTTAGACACTCTTTGCTTTAATAACAAAAGTAAATTTTTTTTGTACGTTTTGTGGTTGCTTGAACAAGAAACTTTGTACGTGTGCTTTTGTCCTTTCGTGTTTTAGTCCTTCAATGTATAAGAATACAAATTTGTTATTTTTTTTTTCTCAAACAAGGAAGTAGTGGATTTTTAAACAATTTGTCTGCAATTTGGAGTCAATATTAACAAGTTTCACTTGCGTTTCCTTGTAACCATTAATGAATTCAAACTCACGATTTTGTTACCACATCACTTTCCTACTTAATTTTGTCCAGCTTTTGTGTGATGGGGATTGTTGCCTTAAGAAGATTATTAAAGCAAACAACATTAGATTTTTAAATACCTTTTCAAATATTTTTGAAGATAGAACTTTTATCGTCGTTGGTATTTATTGCCATCTATTGTTATATTTTTGGTTTAAGATTTTCCAATTCTGTTTAAATTTGAACAAATTATTTTGTGCAAGCAAGTTCTACGAGCATCAAAATTAATTTATCTAAGGCCAGGCTGTTATATTGTTAACAAACGAACGAAAGAATAGCGCAGTTAAAAATGGTTATAGAAGTTGGATTCAATTATAGCAGTGTTAGTATTTTATATTTAGCTAGAAAACCGAAGGCAACTCTTATTCATCTGCTACGACAGAACTCAATACTATCTGCTATAAAACACAGTTAAATTTGTATGGTGGTAGCATACAAAATTGGGTGCGTTAACAATAGTTGAGTGCCTCGATAGACCGATTGGTAGCGCGCTAGTCTATCAGTCTAGCGGTTGTAGGTTCGATTCCCGCCAAAGACTCTGGGATTTTTCTGCAGACAAGCAAAAAGCTTCGCAGGTAGTGTTGTATTTAAAAAAAATTGAGGTTTCAAGACCATTCCATGATGCCAATGCTTTTTTTTCTCAAACAAATTTCAGCGTAAGTTTTTTCAGAAGGCCAAAGTAAGTATCGGTTCAAACAAAAAGATTGTTCTTCGCCGAGAAAGATGAAATTACACTTTTTATAGGACAGAATAAAACTAATCCTTAAACAAAAATGTCGAGAATAACATATGTAGACACGGTGTGATGATTTGCGCGAGATGTAATTCATATTACCGCAAAATTCGTATTAGTCCATCTAGATAACACATATGTATCAACACATATGTTTGTAGTTATTTTATTTTATTTTATTTTAATTTTTTTTTTTTTTTTTTAAATACAACACTATCTGAGAAAGCTTTTTGTTTATCTATTGAAAATACCCGAGTCTTTGGCAAGTTTCGAACCTCCAAACCTCATGCTGATAGACTAAAACTCTACCAGTCAGTCTATGAGGCACTCTTGTGGTGACAGCGTACATAATTCAGATATACATATGACATAACCTTGAGTCAATGGCCCTGATTTTACGGTGATTTAACTACTGGGTAAACATTTTTCAATCAGCTAATTCGCACAGTAATTATAGGTTCGTGGATAACAGGATCATATTAACTATATATACCAGTCCACCTCGGGGTTGAAATAACGGTGTTAAGTAGAACGAATCAAACAAAACCTACTTTTCACCGACTCAAGGTCAAGAATATTTAAAATCGTGCTTAATCTAGAAATTTAATGATTGGAAAACAGGTAAAACCATGAAAGGCAATAAGTATTGAAAAGATGCTGTACAACCGTAATCTTTTAAAAAACTGAATAAAATGTTAAAGTGGTTATGGTATAGCAGTTTTTAGCGTCTTGGTCTAAGAACAGTGATTACTGGCGTTTTTGTCTTTGAGCTCTTGGTACAAGTCATTAATTTTAAGGCTACAAAGGCAGTTTGATACTTAAAGTAAATAATAAGCATTTTTGAAGTCACATTTATTTTCACTAAGTTTCATTCAGTTTGTATATTATTTTATGAACCAGTTTTCTGCAAAAGGACTATTAGGGTCTTTTAATAGTTGGAATGTGCACCTCTTAATAGGTGTTATAGAACAGCTCCATATGGCAAATTTAAATTGTTTTCAAGAAGCTTTTATATAACAAAGCGAAATATGTAGATAACTAAATAACTATGTCCTGTCATTTTCTTGACAAGTGCAGGTATCATCTGACTGCAAAAAATTTTGATGCACATGAGGTTTTGTCTCCTTTCCCTGGTTCAGTTTAGATAAGTGGCAGTCAGGGTCAAAATAGTACATAATTAGTCCGATTGGTCTATTATGATGTCACGAAGCCCGAAATATGTGAACAACCATAGTGGAACTTAACCGAGGACATTACAAAGCTCATTAAGTAACCCAGTTCGAAGGCTTCGTCATTAATCGGATTTCTAAAAAAAGGACATTTTTCTTATTACCTCGCCAGAGTAGGATAGTGGCAAGGATTAATATCTATCAAAAATAGATGAGGCAATCATTATCTGACTTTTACTTTCATTTTAAGTTAGTAGTCTCATAAATATTATTCTTATCCGCGCTCTAACTCTAACTATAAAGAAAGTTTAGTTATTAAAGTAAATATTAAGTAAATATTAAGGGTTTCTGTTGAAATCACATTTACTTTCATTCAGTTTGTATATTCTTTTATCGACCAATTTTCTGTGAAAAGACAAGTTGAATAGCGCATTTGATTGTTAATTTCTTTCCTACCAAGTCATATCATATAAATATACTCATTGCAAGATCTTTTATCTCTTACTTAATATAGAATATTTAAAATTAAACGTGCTGCTTTCATTGTCAGTTGGTTTGTGTAAAAATCTTGAAAGAAAATAATCCTAAAAAAACGTATGATGAATTCATTCATTTATGGCAATCATACGCGCCAAGGAACAAAATAACGTATGATACGCTAATACGTACAACTATTATATTTTACATAATAAATGATTTTAGAAACTCTGGTCCTCGGTTGACCAATTTACATATACGCATAACTCGAAATCGTTTCCTCCTTTTTCTTACCTAATTTTTTTAAATTTGTTTAAACGACTATGAACTTAATAAATGAAACGATACTTAACCATTTTCGTTAAAACAGTTAAAAATTTACCCTGTTGCATTGACACAAAATTTTATTTCAATATTTTTCTATTATTTTAAGTAAATTTTAACGATCATAACATAACAAGTTATTAATTCCATTAAACGATAGTAATTCTATTACATATTTTCACACAATTTTTAAACATAAGTTTTATGCTTTTTAACCAATTTTTTATTCCTTATATTTTTTTAGACTTTTACTTAATTGCACCATAACAAAATTTGGGTTAACAAACTATTTGATGAATTTTAGTTTTTTTTTTAGTTTTAAATAATTGTATTTAGTTTTTGCTACAATGTAAAAAAAAACTTTGTGTATATGAGTTACAAAGTGTTTTAATGAAATTTTATGGCGAAAGTTAATTGAACAAAAAACATCTGTTATGAAGTCGGTATAAAGTTTGATTTCATCTATTTTTTTCATAGTTTAAAATTTTTAATAATTTTTGCGTTTTTGCATTTATGTGTTATGTTATTAGTTTTGAGGAATTAAAAAAAAAATTAAAAAAAATATTTAATTAAAAACTGCAGGAAATTTTTTATTGCAAAAACACCTTAATTATAAAAATGTTGGGACGTATTTGTTTTTGAACAAGCTCATGTAAGTTTTTGGAAATTTAAAAGATTAACAAAGCATTATTAATCGAGAAAAAGGAATCACTGTTTCATTTTTTTTTTGTAATAGGGTTCAACAACGATAACTTTTAGCTGTCAGATAAAAATTGTTATTTTTAGGGTTGCCAACATTTTAATGTTTAAATTCCTAACCACGCGTAGGGTTCCATACCGTTGTCGATATTTTTTTTTAGCAAAAGTGCTATAAGTTATTGAACATTTTTTTTAAGTTTTACAACACTTTTTTTTCGTACAACATAAAGTTAAAAAGCAAAACAAACACTTTTTATTTGATACTTAATCCTATAGATATATGACTCAGCAAAATTAAAAAAAATCAAAAAAAAATATATTACTTGAAGTTTTATATTAAATTTGTACAAATAATTTATCATCATAATAATTATTTATTATTTTAGACAAAATTATTTATATTTTTTAAAAATTTCAGTCTTCCAATGACTTTAAAATAATACAAGCACATAGACACCAATGTAGCTTTTAATACCGTATCGTTTAGTTTTTAATTTAAAATTTCTCTATTTTTTGCTGAATCAGACATAAAAGAACTATTTCGGTTCAAGAGGTAAAGGTCAGTAATGATAGATAGTCATGCGGGCATACCGACTTCGACAGCCAACCAATTTAATAAAATTACGTTTGAACCCTATGGATAGAGATTCTAAGTTTGAAAAATTAAATTCACAGAATAAAGAAATCATATTTACTTTAAAATTGTATTAAGGAAGATAACGTGATGAGGCACGTGATTAGTTCTTAAGTGATATGGAACAATTCGCATTATACTCTTTCTATGAAATATACTTATCAATTTAGCATGATGATGGTCTAGAAGGGGTCAACTGACACTACAAGGAGACTCTGTGAAAAATCTAAGTCAGTTACTAAAATAATAGAGTGTAGCTCTAAGTATATTGTCTATTCTTTAGCATTTTTAATTCAGTTACGTGAAGTGTCATACGATTCATATTTTCTTGTATCATTTTTAACTTTACAAGTCGAGTATTTATCATTCTAAAAAACATTTACGCCCATTATTAGAACTTGCCTTTAGCTAAAGTTAGGATTTTCTTGGAGCGATAAATAGTTTTTCGTTATTATAAGTAAACTAAAAACCACTTTTAACTATCACGTACTATAAGGACAAGTTATAGCAATGAGCATTATACTCATTATTATAACGAACAACTACTTATCGCTTCAACAAAATCCTAACTTTAGCTAAAGGCAAGTTATAATAATGGGCCTTAATATATTTTTGAAATAAATTTATACATTCTGCCTTTAAGACTTTTGTTAATTTAAATAGGCCTTCGTTTGGGTACATTTGCCAAATTTTACCAATCATTTGCTGTATTTATTTTATATCATACCAAAGTTAATTATTAACGGTTCTATTTTTAAGTCTCATGTCTAGACAAAAGACATTAAGTTCCTGTTTCGAATTTCGACTACCAAAAAAAGTTTCAATGTCTGCAAAAAATAATTAATGGTCACGCGATAAAAAAGCAAATAAAATGTATGAGACAAAACTAAATAGTTTATAATTGTGGGTTGTAGTAGTGTAAAAGACTCAGACTTAACAACAGCAAATATATTTTACATTTTAGAACAAAGAAAATTTTCGCACTTAAGAAAAAAAAACCTCAAAAAAGGTTTAAAGGTATCCGCATGTTCATTTACAAAGAAGTCCCTTTGTGAGGGATCTAAAATACGAAGACCCAAAAACACTGTAAACTATTTAATTTCAAAATAATCCTTATTCTTTAATTCACTGACAGTTACTATTTTTTCTTTTTGCATATTTCATTAAAAAAGACGAAAGCATTGAAGTCAATAAGATTTCTTTTGTTTCATTAATACTTTTTCCGCATACAGACAGAAGAAATTCCTTTTCCTTTAACAAATTAAATGGTTTCGTAATTAAAAACGCTGACAATCAGATACGACAGAACCGCAAACAAGCAATAAAGGCGCATGTGTTCTTAAATACTCGCTCAGAAACATAATTTTACAATTGCAGTGAGCAACAAAAGTAAACTTACACTTGTTCATATGCACGTTCATTTATTAGAGTAAATGATTTACTTAAATATAAGTGAATGTATAAAAGGAAAAATTAAAAATAATATTAAGAAAGAGAAAATAGCCACAAATAACTCTGATATAGTAGAAGTGGAGTCTGCTTTCTAGAATAGCAAGTTTTTAAAAAAATGAATTGCCTTATAATAAATGAATGTTTTTGTAGATAAAGTTAAGCTTTAAACACATAGACAACAGCGGCTACAAAGCTACACGACTACAAATGCCGTTGGCTACAATCGTCGCCGTGTAGTCAGCTACTGAATTATGTTGAAAACGTCAGCTACATACTTCAAAACTATGAAAAACATATTTAACTTATAAAAAAAATTACTTTTTCAAAAATATTTTTATCATATCAAAACAAATAAATATATAATAAATATATTTGCTTAAAACCTCTTGATTGTAAATGAATTTTTATTTTTAATTTTGTGACATTTTCTTCTGTTGAATAAAATAAAATTGTCGCAAACAAAAATAGAAATTAGCCTGAGTTAGCTACCGCCACAACGGTCGTCGTGTAGCCATGTAGCTATGATGTCGTCAAAATAATGGTCTTCATATACCCGTGTGTATTTTAATTTTGATTTTGACAGGTTGTAGTCGGTATCCTGCTGTCGTCTATGTGTTTAATGCTTTACGTTTGTTTTACTCGCTCAAGTTGAAAGAATATTTTTTATTACACATAAAGTGACTAATTATAAGAAAAAATGGAAAAAAATTATTTGAGACACTAGCAGACACTAGCATTTTCTGGATCGTTACATCCGTCTTTAGCATTGTTCGTATCTATCCTTTTTTTTGTGGTGTTAAAATGTATCTATTTTATTAACCAAACTCAGAAAAAGGAATACGAGAAAAATTGTATTCCATCATATATTTTCAGTTGTTAAGAACCACATAAAGGTTCCCTCTTGTTTGATATCTTTCCTTAATATTTACCACCTTATATTTTTTGTTGTTTCAGCCAACATTCGGTTATGAGAAAAACTTTTGTTTAAAAATTAATCATACAATTTGTAAGAACTTGAAAGAATGAAACGACCTTAAGCCCGACTTCAAAGTTTCATCTACGTGTTAATAAATAGTTCGACTAATTAAAAAAATTTAAATATTCAAAAGGGTCTGTAGTTATAAAAAAATTTCGTTTTAAAGCTAAAATAACACTTGGGAATGTAAGCTGATTTAGATAAAAATCTGTAAAATTTGCATAAAAAAATTGCAATTCTACCAAAAATCAACTGTACCCAAGTAAAAATTAAAATATCAATAAAAAAAAATTAATAATTAAAATAAAACGAAATTATAATATTTAACCCATCAAATCGTACAAATAAATTTGGTGCAGTTAATTTAGAAACTATCAGAAAAATCTACGATATAGTTTTGAGATCTAGCGGAAGCTGTAACACTGCTCCTGTAGACTACTGTCTACTATTTTAAGTATGCTGAACTTCATACTTTTTTTGACAGCCATTGTGTGTACTTTAATCCTCATAAACTTTAACAACAAAGTTATTATTGCCAAATGATTTAACGATATTTATTATCTAAGCAAGCCATATGCCTGACCCACAATGTCCCACTAACTCATTATTTGATACAATTAAATTTAAAACAAGCAAATGAATTTTTCAATTAAAGTCAATTCGATTTCTTTTGTTTCATTAAACTTTTTCGCATTCGAACATAAAAAATTCGCAATCCTTTGAAATTTTAAAATAAATAGTTCCTTAATTACAAGAACTGCCAATCAGACACAACGAAACCACAAACGATGAAGCCGCATGTGTTCAGAAACACTCGCTCAGAAGCTTATTTTTATAAATACAGTCAGCAAAAACACACAAAAAGCAAACACACAAAATTGTTTAAATAGATAACGATTACTATTTAAACCACCTTGTTAATAGATACGAAGAATGCTGAAGAAGGATATAGAGATCCAGGAAATGCATTACATTCTGCTGGTGTCTAAATTTTCATTATCTCTTTATAAAAAAGAACTTAAGCCTGAAATATTATTAATTCATTAATTTTTTACTTTAAAACAAGATTTATTTATATCTCAGTGCCTGAGATATGTCAGAGCAAGTGCATCAGAGCAAGTGGGGGTGGGGTTGCGGGTTAGATTCCCATCAAAGACTCTGGGTGTTTTATGCTGATAAGCGATCAGCTTCCCAGGTATACTTGTATTAAAAAAAATTGCTCTGCCAAGGGATAAAAAACGGTAGATGCTGACAGCTCTGTTACTTGTTACAATTAAAATTTAATAAAGTCCAAATTACCAAAACCATTTGAAGAGAATTAAGAAATCAAAACAATGTAAATTGAATAAAAGTTAGTTTTAAAAGATGACTGACGTATTTGTTGGAAAATCAGTAGTGTCGTTGTTCAACTATCGATCACTTTTTCTCATTTCAAATGAAAAATTAAATTCGTAAAACCACAAACGATGAAAATAAATTTGAGGCAAATATTTTGAAACTTATCGATACAATTATTAGAATTAATATAGAATTAATATCCTATATACTATTATAAGCAAGTTTATATTTAACTGTAATAGAAAAGTCGTCATGCCAAAAACTTTTAATAAAAAACATGAAATGATAGTCATCTTAATCGAGCGGATATATTACATTTTGCATGCGTCACAATCCAAACAATGCTGACGTCTGTAGCCACTATGGCAAAAATACGGCATACTATCTAGATAAAGCCCCTTGTGACTATTTCCTGCTTCAAAATTGCCAAACGCTGGACTAAATGAATCGGACAAAACACTATGTTGAGATATAAGACTCATTTTTATATCCCAAAAGTCTTGGAATCATCAAGTTTCCCTCGTATTTTATGTGTTTTATATTTATAGTTTGCACGTTTGTTTACAATCGCTTAATAAACGTAATTTTTCAAGCTTTCCCATCGTGATCCCAATGGATTTTTTCAACAACATATAACTCTTTATTGTAATGAATTTACGACTATAAGAGTATATGTACCTGAAAAATACACATCGATCTGTCAGGCAAAAGTTTAAAGAGGAATGTACTTGAAACTTACAACAAACTTACAGTATGGTGATTGCCGAGTCATAAGGGTCTTATTGTTATCTAGCGGGATGCTGGAGTATCCAACCTAAATTCCCGACACAGTTTTATAGAACCATAACCCTTCTTTTATATTACTAGATATGCCAATAAATAAATCTGTAGCTGGTTCGAACTGGTCTTTTTTGTAATTGCAAAGCTGTGGCAGTACATATAAGCAATGCGTTTTATTATGCTAATTCAGGGTAGATCACAAAGGATACTGCTACTCGATAAGAGGGACGTTACTAAAGTGCTGGTTAACCGGGCGTTATGGTTTCACTTGAAGAAACACCTCAGCGTACATAATCTATGATTCTCAGGAATAAGGCTCTCATAGGTAGAATTTATCGGAGATTCTCTTAGACCCCAATTGATGTGAATAATGTCCCACTAAACAGAGTTATTATATTTCTTGTAAAATTAAAATAAATGTTGTACGATAGTTGGTATGGACCAGAGTACTTATGATTCGAAAATATAATATAGAAACGGAAAGTAGTAGCCAATATAATGAATTTTACTAGGTCAATCTGCCGTTAGAAAAGAATAGAAATGAAAATCAACTGGTAAAATAACGATCGGAATTATCCCTATACTCTCGATGTAGGCAAGACTAACAAAGTGATAATTTATGGCACAGAAGCCTATTTAGAGATCTTTTCCAAATATAATTGAACAGATCGAGCTTAAAATGAGAGAAAATCAACTGATGAAATCCATCGAGCTAAAAATTACTAAGATAAAAATAATAAATAATCTAGTTTGTTGGAAGAACTTGATGAATCTTATCCAAAAAACATCATCAGACACATGCCCAGAGAAGATGACAATAATTTGCTTTACCTTACCATACGTAGTATAGGTAAAGTATAGTAATCGTGAAAAAATCGACGCCGAGATTTCAATGGATTTTTACGTTTTAAGGTCTCCTGAATCTATTTTAACGTTTCACGATAATGTCTGTGTATGCAACTATTTTTGTGAAGATGCTACAGATCATACCGTTTGACATATCAAAATGAAACTCAGTACGTGCCTTTGGTATATGGACATGAAGAGCTGAATAGTTTTTGGGCATCGGGAAGGGGTAACAGGTAGTTTATTTGACACCACAAACCGAACATAATTATTTTTTTTTGATTCGAATATACTTTGAGCTTAAGATGTGTCGGCCACATCTTAGGCGTCCTGACAATATCTTGCTCTATTTTGCTTTAAAAGTATTCCTCATTTATTGTAAGACTCATACTTTTATAGTGCTTCTGTTATGGATTATGTTTGAACTTTATATAAATCCTTGGATAAAATTCTAAAATTTATAAAAAATTCTTAAATTCTACAAATTCTTATACAACTCACTAAAAGGTGTTTAAAATATTTAAATTACATTGTAATTCCACAAAGTAAAAATACAAATCAAATTCGAATTTTATTCAATTGGTTATTTGGCAGTAAGTAATTAATATTTTGTCATTATTTGAAAATAGCGCCATCATCATAAAAGATGCCTTAAAGTATGCAGTACTTTAGTGTGACTGATCGGTTAGTGTGACTATCACATAAGTACTGTAATAAACAGTCTTAATTGCCGACACACTGCCCACATGCAGTTGAAGAAACCAACAGCTACGTAGTCTGAAAATAATAAAACGATCAACACTTTGCTATTGCACACAAAATATTTGTTCTATTAAAGTAAATATGTAAAATAAAAATAATAAGAGTTTAATAAATTTCACTCAATCATGAATTTTGTAAATTACTCAATCATGAACTTTTTAAATAACTCAAAATTTATGATTGCCTGGTATTTTACTAATTTTAAGATAAGAATAATTATGTTAAGTACAGAAATATTGAGTGTAATTTGGAAAAACACTCAACTAAATAGTATATAAGAAGAACAATTTGTTGAATAAACATAACTTGGTAGCTCTAATCGCGGAGCACCAAGCCCTAAATCAAAAGCAAATCAACAAGTCTTTTGCATTAATAAAAGATCCTGGCTTTTATTTTTTACAGCACCTTTAAATCGGAAAAAAAAGTCGACGTATTTTACTGCTTCTTCTCTTTTTTATCTCTTGAAATAAGATATTTTTACGGAGAAAAAGTATCCTATATTGGAATCAGGATGCTAAGGTACCTCTTTTTGTTAAATTTTGTTAAAATCCATGTAGTTTTTACGTGATGCGAACACAAATTAAAAGCCGACCGATGGACAGACAGACGGAAAGGAGTTACTATTTTATTATATGTATAGATATCCAGAAAAATATTTGTTTCCATCAGGTATAATAAAGTTGAGTGTAGGCCACTGCATATTTTTTAATTAGAGCATCAGCTGAAGTACTACTAAGTGATAAAATTGATTCTAGAGATCTATTAAAACACACTAAAGCTATTCTTAGAAGTACTTACGGTTGTTAAAAATGTTGAGAAGAAATGCTTTGATCGACCTGCATTTACTAATGAAAAAAGGCAAACACACATTAAAAACCACAAAAAAGAAACATTAAATACGAAAGTACTTTTGATAAATAACAGCCACTGTCAAAGGAGGACACTTGGGAGTGTAAAAAAATAACGTATGAAAATTTTTTTTAACCGAAGCTTGCACTTTTACTGCATCACAAACAAGAAACAATTCCAAACTCATATACATACAGCAAACACTTATTAATATTTTACTCACACATATGTAGAATTTTGCTGAAACACAAACATTGTTTTTGGAGTTATAACAGCAACTATAACAATGGGTAGCAACAGCCATTACAAAAAATACTGCTACAATATTAAGAGCAGCAGCAACAGAAACAGCAAAAATTCTAATAGATTAAAGACCAACGACAACATCAACAGCAAAAAACAATTTCAAGATAAATCATGTAAACGTCAATGGGGAAAGTAAAAAAGCATTTTGCTCGTTTCTTTTTGTTACTGACATATTTGTGCATGCGGTTTTTTTTTATTATCTCAATTACATTCGTATGATATGAGATCACTCTAACATACGAAAGTGGTTAAAAAAAAGAGAAAAAAAAACTGTGAAAACTGCACAGATTTTCCAAAAGAAACAATAATGACAATATTTTGGAACTTCTACTGCTGCTGCTGTTGTTACAGTTTGTCATTTGGTTAATCTGTGCAACATTTGTTTTTGTTTTTCTTTATAACTATTTATTGTCATTACAAAGTGAAATGTATGAGTGGTTATAAGTATTTATGTTAATTCACTTGAGCATTTATGATGTTAAAGATGATGATAAGTTTGATTATGCAATGAGTGCATGTGCATCTTATTATTTAAAACTGTTGCCAAGTACCGTAGGAAATTAAAGAAATGGAAAACATTTTTTATTTTTCTCTCATTCGCATTAATGCATCAGTGGTTTAAACTAGTTTTTTAATTGTTGGCTTATTAAATTTAAGAGTATACGCAAAGAAAAAGAAAGTATTGATGAGTAAATTATGTTATCTGCAATAATATATGGTGGCGGCGAACAAATTATGGTTTTTAAAAAATCGTAAACATCACTTTATAGCTTAATGCTTACCACGTATTGACTGATGATACTGAGCAGCCGCCCGTTGATGTAGACGGAGCAGTCTACCTATGATTTGACTTTTGTGATACTTAAAAACAGTTGGTTAATCATACCACAATGAAGCCTCTGGTGTTGATAGAACCTGTACCAAGATATTCATTTTAGTCCTGGAATACTTTGCACCGTAGTGAAATTTTTACTTGATAACCATGATGCATAATCCAGGAAAAGATCACAGGAAGGTGAAATGTTGAGTCATACAGTCCCATAAGGCTTTTAAAAAATATTTCAAAACAATATGAAAAAGTATAAATAACTATTCTAAAAAGAATGTACTATTGAACTATCACACAGATATGTAAATGTAATTTACAAAGACCTTGAGTAGAGAAGATATTGTTCTGCGCTTTTCATTGTTTCTTTATTCAAACAATTGATAATTGAGAATTGAATTGATAAGATTGAATATAATATAATATTATAATTTAAAGCAAAATTTTGTTATTCTTTTTTCATTTTGTGATTTTATTCAAGTGATTTATTTTAGTAAAAAGACTCTTATCTGCGAAAAGTTTGTCCAAACTAAAATTTATTTTTTAGAACAGCACTTTTCAACATGCATTTTTTCAAGTAATTTTTTTAATTTTCTATAAAAATATTTTTTGTTAAAACTTTATCCGCAGATCGTTTTTAAAAAAAAATTTATAAAAAATTTCCGATAAAATTCTAACAAAGAATTTATGATAACTTTTTTACAAAATATTTTCGATAATATTGTTACAAAAAACTTTCTATAAAATTGAACAAAAAAATTTTAGAATAAATTTTTGATAAAATTTTTACAAAATTTTAACAAAAAAATTTTTGATTAAATTCTTACAAAAAATTTTATATAAAATTTTTATAAAATTTTTTCGATAAAATTTTAACAAAAAATTTTCGACAAAAGTTGAAGAAAAAATGTTTGAAAAATTTTCGAAAAAATCTTTACTAAAGATTTTCAAAAAACTAAAAATTATAAAATTTTCCAAAAAAATTTTGATAACTTTTTTAAAAAAAAAATTTCAACAAAAAAAAAATTGAACAAAAAATTTTTGATAACATTTTTACAAAAAATTTTCGATAAAATTTTTACAAAAAAATTTTATAACATTTACAAAAAAATGTGATAAAATTTTCGAATGTATATATTTGAGTGCCTCGATAGACCGATTGGTAGCGCGATAAAATTTTTACAAAATATTTTCGATAATATTGTTACAAAAAATTTTCGATATTATTTTTTACAAATACTTACGATACAATTTTAAAAAATTTTTAAAAAAATTTTCGATAATACATTTACATTAATCTTCGATAAAATTTTAACAAAAAATTTTCGATACAATTTTAACAAAACATTTTTGATAAAATTTTTACAAAAAAATTCGATAACATTTTTATTAAAAACTCTATAAAATTTTACAAAAAAATTTTTGATAATATTTTTACAAATATTTTTACATAAAATTTTACAAAAATTTTCGAATGTATATATTTGAGCTCCTCGATAGATCGATTGGTAGCGCGATAAAATTTTTACAAAATATTTTCGATAATATTGTTAAAAAAAATTTTCGATATTATTTTTACAAAAAATTACGATAAAATTTTTACAAAAAAATTTTCGATAATATTTTTACAAAACACTTTCGATAAAATTTATTATAAATAAATTTTCCAGATCTTTATATAATAATTGTAATAATGAAGTTGAAAATCATAAAAGTAAAAACCGATTGTATATTACATATTGTGAAATTGGCAAACATAGCAGAGTAAGGGACAATATAACATTATTATGGTGAAGGGTTTATAAGATTTGTCATGTCCGAATATAGCACTCTTACTTGTTTAATATTTTTCAAACCTTTCGTGGTAACTTCTCACTTTAACAAGACATTTTAGCACCTCTCAATGCAAAAGCCGTAACCGAATATTTTTCAAATTTTGTGATTTACGCTACTTCCTGCCGTCGGTTTATTGATGCAAAACTTAGATTTGAGATGACTCAGCAAAATAGATTATGGAAGGATCAAAAGTGCTTATACTTTCAATAAAAGAAATCTTGTTGTAGGAGAGACTTTTTAAAATTAGGAACGTAAACTTAAATTATTTTGCCAAATACGGCGATAAGATGATCAGTGCATATTACAAGCAATATCGCTATTTATAGTTAAAGTAATCGAAGAAAAAGACATTCTCTAGATATTCATGATTGCAAAAATTTTTTTTTTTAAAAACAATAAACAAATTCTCTAAAAATTTAAGATTGAAATTGAAGAAGAGTTTAAATGTAGCTTATGTTTCGCACTAAAATTCTAAGAAATATTTTATAGCTATTGAATTCCCAAAAGCAAAGTTATAAATTCAAATTATTATGTGTCTCTTCAATTTGTTTCATTTACAATAACAACAACAATATAATATCAATATAAATTATTGCTGAAGATAGACTTTATTTATAGTTTTTTTTTTGCTTTATTGAGCATATTGATAAAGATGTTTTCAATAAATCTTTTCTTTGTTAGTAATTAACACATGATAATTTTTAGATGAATGTTTATAAAAATAGATGCATTTATATATGGCTTTAATTACATTTCCTTTTTTAACATTACATTACAAACATTTGTAAGTGTGTACTAAACACATTTACATACGTTTGTATATATTCTTGTATCCTTCCTTATCACCTTTAAAAAGTTGTGTCATATGCATGTTTCTTACAAACTCTTTTGTTTAATATTCTGTTATTTTATTATCTCGACAAATATATAAAATATTTTACTAATCTGTTCAACTGTGTTTTAATATTCTTTTAATTTTCAGTATTTGTTTCGCCCATTATTTGATTTGGTGATAACCATATGTTACATGCATGTGTATAAGTGTACGTGTTTTACATTTAGATAATTAGAACGAGGACATCAATTTATTTCATTCAAAATTCACATTATTACTTGTGTATGTTTATTTATAACTGATACTTTACAAATACATTAGCATGCACTCTAGCATAGACATAAAATAAATAATAAATTTAAGTCAAACAAAAACGACTATGTGACAATCCTTAACTAATTACTGATATTCAGTAATTAGATGCATTCGAGTTTTAGTGATTACAGAGATGGTCTTAAATGAGAGTTTCATAAGCTACCTACCTGTTCTTTCATTTTAGATGTCATTATTTGTGATTTACTAGCTAAATACCAGCAACTTTGTTAGCTGACGTTTTCATACGAAAGCAATTTTATTTTTTTCAGCGCAATAATTTTCAATTTAATAGTGCATCAGTTAACTGTTGTTTATTAGTAGACTACTGTGACATTGTGAGCAACTTGTGTCTCTTAGTTTGTCTTTAATAATATTGAAAGAAGTTAATTTAATACACAAATTTTTACGTAAAAAATCATCACCAATACAAAAGGAGACCCTGCTTAATTTTGTTATCATACCTGTTATAATTTCGAAAATACCGATTATAAAAATTTTTTAATTTTTTTCGGTACTCAAATTACACACTGAAAAACAAATTTAAATTTCTCGATAAATTTTAACACAATTAATAAAAAAAAGTAGGGACGAAGGCCGCTGCAACCACTTTCTATAATTTAAATTATTTATTTGTAAACTTATTTACTTTTAAAAAATAAAATTGTGTTAACCCTTTAAAATGGTCCACTGAAAGACTGGAGTTTTCCAAAAAGTTGTTTTTTATTCTGCATTCGACTAACATGCAGAAAAATCTAATTTTCGAGACAAATTCGGCTTCAACAGGGTCCGATACCACTCTTATTCGATTCTTTAGTAAATTTCACTGCAATTTAAAAAATTCCTACCCTTAGGTTCCTTTCTCTGTTCGCGGCCACATATGATACACTTTTTAAAAAATTCTAAAGAATTTTACACCCGGTAAGTATGCTTCCTTTTAAACAAATAATTTTGATATTAAGAGTGTACAGGACAAATGTCTATAAAAACATCATCGTAATATATATTACATAAGTGCATATGTTTTTTTAACGTTACTTATCATTGTTGGTCTTTCATTTTGTTTGGTTTCCAAGTCAATGAATCGCATTAATTTGCATAAAATGAAAATAGAGAGAATCTGTGCGACACAAACATGCTAGAATAAACAGAAAATACTGACAAGGTTATATTTTGCATGCTGCACTTTATTAATACTTTAACATATTGGTTTTTCTAAAGAAAACATCCATTAAATGTGACAGCTAGTACAAGGATTTGATTGCAGCTACAACAAATTGAATGCTGACATTCAAATAAAAGAAATACGTATGACTTTTGTTATTGAAATTGATTTATTTGGTGATGATGTATGGATGTTAAAAAAATTAAAATAAAAAAACATTTTTACTCTTTAATTAAAACGTAAAATAAATAATAAATTATTGTATATTAAGTGAGTGTTATTATTTTAAAGGTTAATCAGTATTAAATTTAAATATACATAAACGTAGTTAACTAATATACATTTTTACACATAGACAAAGTTAAAAAATTATGTGCTTAAATATTAAAAGTTAAAATTAATCATCTTTATTTAAGCTTAATTCCTTTGAAAATCCATAAAATAAATTTTCATTGGAAATTTCATGAAACATTTATTTTATAAATTTTTAAAGAATCTTTGCTCAAAAAAGATTATTAATGTTAAATTTGTAATTCCAAAGAACTTATGAATTTATTAAAAGATATGTCATCTCGATTAATTAATTATTGAAAACAAATAGCATGGTTTGATTTTTTTTCGGTCGATAATAACAACTCTGTAAACTATTTACGAAAGGAAAAATCCTGGAGCGAAACAGGAAGCCTTTGCTCTTGCATGCATCAATATAGAATTTCACTAGATAACAATTAAGGTCTTGCAGGTGGACCACAGTAATCTGAAAAGGTGGCGGCAACTGATTCATATAGACATTTTGAAGTGCTGCTAAAGTAGCGAACAAGATAAATGGATACGATCGAATGACTTCTTCGATTATATGAAACAATTTCTCAAGAAATATAGGTTTTAGGTAAGCCGATTTTTTTTCTTTAAAAGTTTAAATTTTGCTTAGTCTATTAAGTTTTAAGTATAAGTTTTGAATTTTTTCCCAGAAAATGTTGAAAATGCCATTGATGAGCTAGTTGAGCACTAGCTTACTTTTTAATAATCCATTCCGTTTTTTATATTTTTTGAAAATAAATATTTCGTGTTTCTTTCATAAAATATTTATTTAAAAATTTCAAGAAAAATAATTGCGCATATCCAGATATAAATAATATAGTATAAGATTCCAAATATATTAAATACTTATTTATTTCCTATATTTTTATTTATTTCTAAGTTGAAAGAATATTTTTTCAATATTAAATATTTCGATTAGTAAAACTTAAATATTCATTATTACAAACATATTTATATAATTTTCTTATATAAACAAATACTTTTCTTATTTTTTAACCAAAAAAAATCAAACTGAAATTTATGTAACGTAACGTCAGTAACTCCACCCCAGATACGAAGTCTAATAAAACACAACAAAGAAAGATTTTTAAATTTAATAACTTGGAAAATAAATTTAAATTATTCCAAAACCTAGTAAAAAAAAGGTTTTATAAAAAAAGTCTTGCCTAATTCGCAGAGTTTTGTAATGTGATAATCCAAATCAAAAGTCAAAACCCTCTTACGTTTTTTGTAACAACACTCCGGCACATATTTTGGTTTATATCTTTAAATCCTTATGGTCGATTGTTGTAATTATTTTCCTGAGTATAGTGATACTTACTGAATTTTGCAAATATAAAAAAAAAACCTTTCTACAAAATTGATTTATTCATTATTTTTTATTTTTATACACATCATTACAGGTGCAAAAAGGGTATAAATAAGTTTGTGATTCCGTGTGTAATTTCTACAATATTTATTTCCGACACCACAGGGTGTCCAACGTTAAACAGGATCTGTTACAAGGCAGATGAGAGGTGTCAATATGAGAATATTTTTTACGCATTTTTTTTTTGATTTATTCTGACCATTCTAACTAAATATATATTGCAGACAGGTCCTAAATTGAAAATTTTTTTTTAATTAAAAAAAAATTAAATAAAATTAAAAAAAAAACTTTGAAAAAAAAAATTTTAAAAATATTTACAAAAAAATTTAAAAAACATTTTCAAAAAGACTTTTTTACATAAAAATTTTCGAAATAATTTTTACTTAAATAGTTCTATTATTTCTATAATAAGGTTTTTGCAGATCCAAATGTATTGAATTTTGCTAAATTATAATATATTTGGATCTGCGGCATTTGGCTTTGCGGCACCTCTTACCCTACTCCAATCTTCTTCAGGCTTTAAAATTGACTTAACAATAAAATGGCAACTTCTTATCATTATTACATGTCTGTAATAATGTACATGTCTGTATAAATAAAATCACCGTGGTAAAGGGTATAGAAGATTCGGAACTCTTACTTCTTTTGTTTTACAAATGTCACGTCACATTGGAAAAGCCTATATACGAAAAACGAAATGTTATAAACGACGATTAATAAGATTAATCTGGTAAATATATCCTTTTTTATTTATTTCATTTATTAAGTGTTATAAAACAATTATGAATTATAGTTTAAATTAAACTATTGAGCATAGAAACGAATAAATTAACTCGTTGTAGTGAAACATCCAGAGTCTTTTTAGCAAACGAACTCACAACCCCGCAGACTTATACTTAAGTACACTACTTAATAGCCGCCGAGACACCCAACCATTAGTTCCATTGTTGACAATTTTTTTTATTAAAATTATATTTATATGTAATTATATGAAATACACTTAGTTTTTTTTATTTTTACCCTTTTTTATTGCTTTAAATATTTACAAAAAATTTTAAGATTTTAAACTTTAAACAGTATCTTAGTTGCAATTGTTTAGTTTGATACAGAATTATTTTATTCTTAACAAACTAATCTTTAAAAACCAATGGTTATTTTACAATATATTTTGATTCAACCCCACTGTGAAGTAGTAAAAATATGAAATCTTTTGTTTTCATTTCTTTTATGTTGTAACTAAAATTCAATAACAAACATAACACAACATGTTTGATATTATGGTCGTATAAACAAACAGTTTTTGTTTTAATCTAACAAAAAACAGAGGAAATGTTTAAAAACAGGCACAAAATCCACAAATTCTCTATAGCAACATGTATAACAATATATCACCCGCAACATTGTAGATACTTCGCTTTCAAATTATGATGAAACATGTTTATGGTGGTTGTTTTACTTTGGTTTTCAACACAAGCATTTAGTTTCGTTGAGCTCTTCGTACGGTTAAGACGTGTTGTAACGGCTGGAATAGTGTTTCGTGTAAAAGACAGCGTTAACTAAAGAAAATAATAAAACTGTATAGTGTTAACTTGTTTGGCATTTGGATATACAAAAACGAATAACCGGTATTTTGTCATCATTATTATTCATTCTTGTTGTAGTGTTGGCTTGTATAAGAAGTCGTGATGGTGTAAAGAATAAAGAAATAAAAACAACATAAAATAGTAAAAATAAACACAAGGTGGAATAAAGGAATTGAAAGAGTGCTACGCACACACACGTATGTATATATGAATGTGTGTACTTTTGAATTTTTGTTAGGGTTTATTTAATACATTCTATTTGTATTCTGTTGCAAGAAGTTTTGCAGACTTACGGACAGTCAGAAATGAATACTTGTATAAACGGCGTCATTTCAGAGTGGCAAATTGAGTTACCGGTTTTTGCTTTTTTTTAATTATTTTGGCCACACTTAACAAGCAACATTTTCTTTGAGCATTTTTTTTTTCGAATTTGTTATTAGATTGGATTATTTTTGCTGCTGTTATTTTTATTCATGTTGGAATTATTTTTTATTCATGTTGGAAATATTTAAAAAATAAAAATATGCACATGATCTTTAAAAATTTTAATAAAGACGTAAAATGAGGTTCTTAGCCAACAATTCGCATCATTTAACCTTTTGAGACATGTGATGCATTTTGATTTTTTTTTCGTGTGTGAAATAAATTAAATTCGTTTCAGATTTTTTCCTCCTTGAAAAGAAAACTTACGCAAATTGGTATTAAATCTATTTATTTTACGGCATAGGACGGTAAACTCTTACCAAACATTTTAAATATTCTTTCTCTTTACAGTAAAAACTGTACGAATCTATAAAGAAGCTTTTAACTAAAGACTCCACATTTTTACTATAGAAGTAATTTCTAAAAGTTTACAACAATACAATAATACAATGCTTTTATATTTTTCTTTTCACTAAATGCAGTTTATTTGCCCGATTTCTTCATTCAAACACATAAGAAGTGTATTTATCCTCTTCAAGTCCAATAAAGCCTGTAAAGATTGTAAAAAGTCTGATATCTTCCGGCTTTGTGTTCCGCTGCTTTTGTTGCATTTTTGTTATTGACGTAATATGTTTTTCTCAATCAGCCTTTTTTCATAATTTGTAACACATCTTTGGTCTTTGGGGTCCTAGTTGTCTTGAAGATAGCTGGATATGGTGTTGATGGCAAAAACAGTGTCCGAGACCTCTCTAGAGCTTGGAATCAAAAATAGAAGATTTTAGAAGTCCGCGACATTTATTACAGGGCCAGGGACAGCAAGGATCTGTCTATTATTGAAGCAGCCCAACTCAAGTTATTGAACCTTTCAAGTTGGTACCGAAAATCTGTACCACAATCAACCATGTAGAATTTTCCAGGATCTTTTGTAGTTAGTCATCTAGAACAATCGTTCAGAGCAGAATACAGGTACGATTACATTAGATATATTGGTTAGGCACAAACCTGCAAAATAAAATCACTTGATTACTGCAAGTGTCATCATTTTTATTCTTAAAAACTTACCAGGTGTTCAGTTCTAAGAAGAGGTACTTCTATACATAATTTGGAGCAACGCTTGGTCGTTTGTTGATATTTTAAAAAGGTGTAACTTAATTTTTTCTCTATGATTTTACCATGATTTTACCTTAATATCGGACTAAGCATTTCAGCTTTTAATCGTGGTCCATTCAACTGGCGTGTAGTGTGCAAAAATTGCAAACTCATCTCAACTTTTAAGTCTTTAAAAAATTTCCAATTGGAGTCTTTTATTTTGTTTCAAATGGAGTATGCTCTTCAATACTGTTTTCTTGTGTTGGTGCTTCTGTGGCAAATGTTACAACGATACTTTGACTGGTTATCGTTGCACACTTATTAGTATATGTGGCATGAAATGCCTGCTTGTTGTGTGTGTGTGTGTTAGTATGTGTGTTTGTCAGTATTTTGTGGGCTTCTTCAGTTTCTCAAATTTTGTATTCATTGAAACTGTGTATTTTTAACCAGTTTTTTCTTAACGACCTGACTCTTTTTTATGTTGTGTTTAAATGTTAAGTGTTGCTGGCTCAATATGCCTCAATATAACCAACCATGTTTTGCTTATACATCAATAAAATTCATGCAAAAGATAAACAAGATTTTTTTTGGTATTAAATTTATTGGATTTGTTCCGCCAGTAAATAAAAAACAGTACACAACAAGATTTTTTTTTAATTTTACAGCCTTAACAGTTTATGGTCCTAAATAGATTTCCAGTTAAATAAGCGAAAAAAGAAAGAAAAATACAAAACGAAGTTTTTGAAAGGAAATTGTGCTAAAAAATCATATGAAATAAAAAATACATTTATGTAGAAATATGCCTCTATACAATGGTAAAAAAATTATATTTTTATTCATAATATTAGTTTGAAAAAATTATTTATAGCATGAGTTTAATTAAGCTGTAACAATAAATAAAAAGATTTATTTTCAATAGCACAACAATATCAGTATAAAATATGAATATGAATATTAATTATAAATTTAAAAAGTACATATTTTAATAATTCAGTGTGAATATCACCTAAACAATTTGGTGTTAAAAAAATTACATATAAATACTTAAAACTACAGAACAATAACAATTTCAATAATTTTTGTGGATTACCTGTAGCGAAACAATATCATGGTAAGTTTTTACGTTAAGTTAGTTTTTAAAAATGTTAAAAAATTTACAATTAAAAAAAGGTTAATACTTTCCTCACGGTATTTTTAGATTAGGTAGTTTGAGGAGACTTTAATAATATGGGTTCAATTCCAATTCTCCGAGCAGAGTAACGAATACCTTAACTCGTTGTAGTGAAACACCAAAAGTCTTTGATGGAAATCGAACCCACATCCCCCAGTCTGATAGACTATAATACTACCTACTATCCTGTATATGTATATCACATCGATTACATTCGTTTGTATTGCTCCACGGCGATGCAAAATGAAAATATTCTAGAAATATATCCGTAAATTCAATAGCGCCGAAAATGAAGTACTCAAGCTCAAGTTTTGATGCAGGACACCTTGGACATGTACAATTTTAAAACTGTTGCCAATCTTTGTTAATTTTGTTCTATTTAAACAATTAACTTTATTTTATTGTATATAAAATATGCATGCAGTTATCATTTTTGAAAATAAAATCATTTAATTTTTTAATAACTTACTCCGTTTTTTAAATAATTAAATTAATAATTGTTAAGTAAAGAAATAAATAAACCAATATGCATATAGATAAACCGTATTTAAACTAGTAGAGACAAAAACCACATTTTTTATCTTAGCATATTTTGCAGTCTACAGAGCAATATTATTCAATAACTTTCATTAAAAATTTCACTTCACATCCGAGATGGTACACAAATTTTAGAATTGACCCAACTGACTTGTTAAATGCAGGGTTGTCAGATTTATTTTGACCTATTTCGCCAAAATCGCCAAAACAGTTATTTGTAAAAATTTGCCTCTAATATATACAACATTTTTTTAATTTTAAAAATATTTTTAACAAATCACAAAAAATAAATTTAATCGAAATAGTTAAAATTCTCCGGTGTTCTTATTTAGAATATGTTTTATATGAATTAAATTTATTAAACGTTTCAATTCATAATATTCATAGCATGTGTTTCGCAGTCGAGTTTTGGTGGAATTTATTATTGAAATCGATCTTTCTATCCATTAATTAGCAGCATATAAATTTAAAAAAAATCCAATTTTTCTTTCAAATTAATCACCTAATTTGAAAAAAAATATTCTTTCAACTTAGAGAGAATTAAACGAACTTAATCCTTACCTCAAAACTTCCTTTTTATATAAAAAATAAACATAAAAAATTCATTGGAATTACTAGCAAAACTAATATTTTATAATCTTTCAAAAACAAAAGTAAATATTTTCTATTATAGTCAACAAGTACCCAAAAGTATGTTAGGATTTATAAAAATTTTTGATGTTTGTGAAATTGCAACATTTTAAAATCGAGAGATTTTTGTAAATTTTAAATAAAGTTTCCAGTTTCCAAAATAAAATCATATTTAGATACGAAAAACATTTTAAAAGAAATGGAAGGATATTCGTGAACTTTAAATAAATATATGTATATGTTTCGAAAGTTTCCGGTTTGTTTCCAGAAGTAAAATCATATTTAAATATGAAAAACAATTTTCTTTTAAAACCTAAATTTCTTCGTTATCCATTTTGATATTCCTTAACTCAGTTTCTAATGTTTGCCAAAAGTCAATGAAAAATCGCCAAAAATAACGCCAATTATTTTAAAAATCGCCAAAAAGTCGCCATGTCGCCAAATCCAAAATTTGATCGCCAAATAAGATTGAAAATCGCCACGTTTGGCGAGAAATCGCCGCATCTGACAACCCTGGTTAAAAGTATTTTTTCATCTAAGTTTAGTTTATAAAACCATCTTAAAGAAAAACATCTAAAATTTAAATTTTCAAAATTGTTCCAAATTATTTGTATATTGGAGTGCCATTGTACTTTATGGTTCGAAATGAACCAGAAAAGGTACAATTGTACCAACTTTACTAACCTTGCTTGACATACATATTCCACATACAAACTCATGACCAATCCGTGAGAGATTAAAGTTCTATTAAATCGTTTTTATTTAAAAAAATTTTTTTTTATAGTAGGGATGCCGAAGCAGACCACTAATTTCCTGTGTCCCTTTTCACAATGATTTCTGTTAGCCGAATACAAATTTACGAATAACTTTCATTGGGCCTCATGCTGTCACTAGGCTTTTAATATCGACTGAAGTGATTTCGGACTGTTTACTGATACTTCCTCATCACATAGTCTAATATTTCGAATATTCACTTAAGGCTAAGTCTTCACAGTATCTCCACATAATATGTCTCTGCCCTTCCACCATGGGCTTTTTTCAGGAACATAACTCAAGTAATGTCTTACCTCGATTTTTAACTTAGCCAGATAATACTTGAGAGTCCATGACATGTCACTAACGCAGTTAACCATTAGTATTCACTCAGTTTATATCCAAGCTCCTTATTGGCCTTTTTGCCAACTTGTAGTGAACAATTAAAAAGTTTATAAAATGATAAACCCATTAAAAATACCACTTAAAGTTGATGAACGCTTCATCAATAATTCAAAGCTTAGAAGCAACGGTCAGAAAGAACAGATGTCTTAAGCCAATAAGGAACACCCGATCAAATTACAGAACGCCGTCTAAGCCAGAAGGAAATAATGAAACCTTGATGATCTTTACATTAATGGTTACTGATTAATTAGCAAAAAATATAGGCTTTCAAAACTCCGACTTTTAAACTGAACAACAAACGTATTGTTGAAAGCATCAACTATAGCCATTTTGTTGGACTTAATATGCTACAGAAATTCTCCATCGCTACGCTTGTTAGCAAATGTAGTAAAAACGGTATTTTTAGACTTAAAACTGACCTAAAATATTTTTTTTTTTTTTGATTTAAAGACACGACATAAAAAATAAAATGTTTTTTTTTTTTGCTATAGGAAATTTAATTTCTATTCGTTTAAAAGGTAGAAATAGTATCTTTCAAACAGAAAAAAAAAAAAAAAAAAATCATCTAGGTGACCCTATTACTTCTTCTTTAGTTACTGATACTCTGGAATCGTATAGATCGTTAAGAGTTAATCCATTGGATGAATATTTAATAAATAGTTCACAGATTTCAGATATACTAAAAACTTTAAAGAATAAAAAATCACCTGGCATCGACGGTATTAGTAACAGATGCCTTAAAGCACTTCCTAACAAAGGCATTAAGTTTTTAACAGTCATAGTTAATTCATGTCTAAAGCTAAGCTACTTTCCCCAAAAGTTCAAGGAGGCTAAAGTTATTCCAATCAAAAAACCTGGCAAACAACATGATTGTCCATCTTCATACCGTCCCATCAGTTTATTGTCGAGTGTAGGTAAAATTTTGGAAAAAGTCATTAAAATTAAAATGACTAATTTCATGGAAGCTAATAATATTATTCCACCTCAATAATTTGGGTTCCGCAGAGCACATAACACAATTCATCCTCTAATAAGAATTAGAAATTTAGTAAAAGAAAACTTTAACCATCAAAAATCCACTGGCATGGTTCTGTTGGATGTCAAAGCTGCCTTTGATTCAGTCTGGCATGAAGGTCTTGTTTTTAAGATGATATATTTAAATTTCCCAATAGCATTAACAAAAATAATTCACAGTTTTCTCACTTCTCGTTCTTTTAAAGTTCATATTGGTTCACACGTTTCTGAACTCTATTCCTTAACGGCTGGTTGTCCCCAAGGGTCATGTTTATCCCCTATGTGTGTGAAGTTAGCTCCGTCAGTTAGCTTCATTTTTAACAACCCTGTGTTAGTTAACTCATTTGTACAAAAGATGGTAAAATACACAAAAATGAATTATTTTAAACATTTTTATGCAAAAAGTAATTAAAAGCAGCTATTTTATTAACATTTTATTGATATTTAATAATAAAGGCTTGGAAAAAAGTGAAAATATGCATTTTCCCATATGGACATTTATTAAATATCAAAAAAATGGCCAAAATCGGAAAGGTGCGGCTTAGCGGACTATAGGGGTTGAAAACTATGACATTACAGATTTCAGAACTATATTGGTTATATTCAGAATTTGTATAGGTTTTTAGTAATAGATTTTTGAAAAAAGTGAAAATATGCATTTTCCCATATGGACATTTATTAAATATCAAAAAATGGCCAAAATCGGAAAGGTGCGGCTTAGCGGACTATAGGGGTTGAAAGCTATGACATTACAGATTTCAGAACTATATTGGTTATATTCAGAATTTGTATAGGTTTTTAGTAATAGATTTTTGAAAAAAGTGAAAATATGCATTTTCCCATATGGACATTTATTAAATATCAAAAAAATGGCCAAAATCGGAAAGGTGCGGCTTAGCGGACTATAGGGGTTGAAAGCTATGACATTATAGATTTCAGATCTATATTGGTTATATTCAGAATTTCTATAGGTTTTTAGTAATAGATTTTTGAAAAAAGTTAAAATATGCATTTTCCCATATGGACATTTATTAAATATCAAAAAAGTGGTCACCCTACTCAAACAATAAAAGCATCGTGCAGACAAAAGTCACTCATTTTTGCCTTCGATCAATCCCGTTAAAAAAAATATACAAAAAGAAGTCACAGGTGGTTGGGTTAGAAACACATTTTTATCAGGCATGGGAAGTTGGATATGTTTATTTATTTACATTTTTTTAAATTCTATTAATAAAAACCTATACAAATTCTGAATATAACCAATAGAGTTCTGAAATCTGTAATGTCATAGCTTTCAACCCCTATAGTCCGCTAAGCCGCACCTTTCCGATTTTGGCCATTTTTTTGATATTTAATAAATGTCCATATGGGAAAATGCATATTTTCACTTTTTTCAAAAATCTATTACTAAAAACCTATAAAAATTCTGAATATAACCAATATAGTTCTGAAATCGGTAATGTCATAGCTTTCAACCCCTATAGTCCACTAAGCCGCACCTTTCCGATTTTGGCCATTTTTTTGATATTTATTAAATGTCCATATGGGAAAACACATATTTTCACTTTTTTCAAAAATCTATTACTAAAAACCTATACAAATTCTGAATATAACCAATATAGTTCTGAAATCTGTAATGTCATAGCTTTTAACCCCTATAGTCCGCTAAGCCGCACCTTTCCGATTTTGGCCATTTTTTTGATATTTAATAAATGTCCATATGGGAAAATGCATATTTTCACTTTTTTCAAAAATCTATTACTAAAAACCTATACAAATTCTGAATATAACCAATATAGTTCTGAAATCTGTAATGTCATAGCTTTTAACCCCTATAGTCCGCTAAGCCGCACCTTTCCGATTTTGGCCATTTTTTTGATATTTATTAAATGTCCATATGGGAAAACACATATTTTCACTTTTTTCAAAAATCTATTACTAAAAACCTATACAAATTCTGAATATAACCAATATAGTTCTGAAATCTGTAATGTCGTAGCTTTCAACCCCTATAGTCCGCTAAGCCGCACCTTTCCGATTTTGGCCATTTTTTTGATATTTAATAAATGTCCATATGGGAAAATGCATATTTTCACTTTTTTCAAAAATCTATTACTAAAAACCTATACAAATTCTGAATATAATCAATATAGTTCTGAAATCTGTAATGTCATAGCTTTCAACCCCTATAGTCCGCTAAGCCGCACCTTTCCGATTTTGGCCATTTTTTTGATATTTAATAAATGTCCATATGGGAAAATGCATATTTTCACTTTTTTCAAAAATCTATTACTAAAAACCTATACAAATTCTGAATATAACCAGTATAGTTCTGAAATCTGTAATGTCATAGCTTTCAACCCCTATAGTCCGCTAAGCCGCACCTTTCCGATTTTGGCCATTTTTTTGATATTTAATAAATGTCTATATGGGAAAATACATATTTGCACTTTTTTCAAAAATCTATTACTGAAAACCTATACAAATTCTGAATATAACCAATATAGTTCTGAAATCTGTAATGTCATAGCTTTTAACCCCTATAGTCCGCTAAGCCGCACCTTTCCGATTTTGGCCATTTTTTTGATATTTAATAAATGTCTATATGGGAAAATACATATTTGCACTTTTTTCAAAAATCTATTACTAAAAACCTATACAAATTCTGAATATAACCAATACAGTTCTGAAATCTGTAATGTCGTAGCTTTCAACCCCTATAGTCCGCTAAGCCGCACCTTTCCGATTTTGGCCATTTTTTTGATATTTAATAAATGTCCATATGGGAAAATGCATATTTTCACTTTTTTCTAAAATCTATTACTAAAAACCTATACAAATTCTGAATATAACCAATATAGTTCTGAAATCTGTAATGTCATAGCTTTCAACCCCTATAGTCCGCTAAGCCGCACCTTTCCGATTTTGGCCATTTTTTCGATATTTAATAAATGTCCATATGGGAAAATGCATATTTTCACTTTTTTCAAAAATCTATTACTAAAAACCTATACAAATTCTGAATATAACCAATATAGTTCTGAAATCTGTAATGTCATAGCTTTCAACCCCTATAGTCCGCTAAGCCGCACCTTTCCGATTTTGGCCATTTTTTGATATTTAATAAATGTCCATATGGGAAAATGCATATTTTCACTTTTTTCAAAAATCTATTACTAAAAACGTATACAAATTCTGAATATAACCAATATAGTTCTGAAATCTGTATTGTCATAGCTTTCAACCCCTATAGTCCGCTAAGCCGCACCTTTCCGATTTTGGCCATTTTTTTGATATTTAATAAATGTCCATATGGGAAAATGCATATTTTCACTTTTTTCCAAGCCTTTATTATTAAATATCAATAAAATGTTAATAAAATAGCTGCTTTTAATTACTTTTTGCATAAAAATGTTTAAAATAATTCATTTTTGTGTATTTTACCATCTTTTGTACAAATGAGTTAACTAACACAGGGTTGTTAAAAACGAAGCTAACTGACGGAGCTAACTTCACACACATTTATCCATGTCCTGTCCTTTATAATTTATATACCTCTGATTTTCCTCAAATAGACTACTGCACCTTGTCAATTTTCGCTGATGACACAGCTATCCTAAGCTCTGAAATTATGGCTGCTGATATAATAGCTAACCTACATAGAGCATTATCTGAGATATTATCTTATTTCAATAAATGGAAAATTTTATTAAACTGTGAAAAAACTCAGGCGATATATTTTACACGTAAGCGGAAAGAATGTTATATACCACAGACCAATATTATTTTAAATAATATTCCTATCCTATGGGAACAAAAGGTAAAATACCTCGGTGTTATGCTCGATCCGAAAATGAAGTTTAAAGAGCATATACCTTATAGTTATAATTAATAAAGTTAACTTATTAACCCGTATCCTATACCCTTTTTTAAATCGTAATTCTAGCCTTAACATTAATAATAAAAAACTAATTTTGAAGTCCATTTTCCACGCTGTTATATTTTATGGAGTCCCCGTTTGGTCTACTAGCGCATCATGCCATATTAAAAAACTGCAAATAGCTCAAAATAAATTATTAAAACTCATATGTAACCTACCTAGATTTTTTTCTACTACCCGCCTTCATGATATTGCCGGTTTGGAATTAGTGCCAGACAAGATCAATAGGCTTACACAAAATTTCAATATCAGATGCCTGCATTCTGATTTCGTTCATATTAATGAACTAGTATCATCTTAGGTTTTTATCTAGTCTTAGTTAAGTAGTGTAAGTAGTTTTAAATAAAAATCAAATAGGTTTTTTGCCAAATTTTCTCCTTCAAAACAATATTGTATATAGAAATTTTTGTAAATATAAATCTATTATTAAGCTGAAAAAGAAAAATCTTGAACACTTAAATATGTAATTATAGTTAAATGAAAATGTAAATATTATGGATAAATAAATGAATTGAATTGAATTGAAAAATAAAAAAAAATAAAAAAAATATTGAATATAGATTTCGAAACCACAACGCCATCCTGCTGAAACCAAAGACTATCAAAGCTCATACATCAAACATTTTTTTAACTGGCCTGTTTATGCAATACAGCACTCGATTTGGGAATAAGTTTGCAATATTTGTTCAAGCCTAAAACGACTCATTTTGATCTACGGAGGTATGAAACTGTCTGATATATGGGAAGGGAAAAAACTATAAGTAAGAATAAAAAGAATTAAAAAAATTATTGTGTATTCTTTTAATTCTTATGTAATAGGACCACCCGGTATTATCATGCGTTGAAGAGGTAAAGCAGAAATTCTTTCTATGACGCCACTTCTGTGTCTCTAATACCCTCTGTGGAAATGAAACAAAGACACAGGATGGTTTTATTCTACAGTGGCACAACTGAAGTACTTGACTTTATATTGATTTGCTGGATTTGGGCTAACGCAATGGGACCCGGAAGGAGCAGATCCAAATAAGTTATTTTACATGGCACAAATCCTGAAAAACTTAATAATTATTTAACTTCGTCTTTTAAAAATAATCATTCTTATATTTTATATTTGTGGAAAAATCTTAATCTTATGTATTTTTCGCAGTTTTATGTGACCTTTGATTTCTATTTCTACATGAATTCTCTTCGTCCCCTTCAATCTTTCTGCACGTATTACACTTAAATTTTATATGGAATTGTTCTGGTAAACCCTTGTGTTACTCTCTTTTACTACTTCATAGTATTTCTATTTTAATTTCATTGTGGCAACTGTATTACACTTCAGTTTCAAAATAAAATTGTTTGTGTGTTTCATTATGGTTTTTATCTTTACTCAACTTTATGCACAAAAGCTTCACAGATATTATGGTAACCATAACCAGTATTATTTATATATTTACATACATATTTAAGTATTTTGCCACAAAACATTTAAAAATAAAAGTCAACAACAAAGATACTCTACTATTGCTGGTACTGTTTGTTGTTTTACCTTAAAATTAGTTTGTTACTAAGACAAAGAAAATATAGGCTTTCAAAACTCCGACCTTTAAACTGAACAACATACGTATTGTTGCATGCACTTAAGTAAGGTCTTATTTTGCATCTGAGTGACGGTCGTCACAAAGTAGTGAAAATGAAATTATTATTAAAAAAACAATTGCTTTATTATTCATATTGTTCTAAAAGTAGAAGTAAATTAATATAAAAAAACCAATTTTATGCTTAAGATTACTTTATAATGGAGCTAAAACACACTAAACCAAGAACACTTATAATAATATTGAAGATAATTTTATATAAAATATTATAATAGCTGCACGTTTTCATGTTGAACTTTTTATGCGAATTTAAAATTAAGTTTAATGTTTTTATTATTTATATTAAATTTGCGATCTCAAAAATTACTGCTTCCCAGATTGTATCACAACTTGTCTAAACACATTTTGCATTTTTACATAGAAAATTAAAAACAAAAAAAAAAAAAAAACCATTAAGAGGCACGGTTTGTGGATGTCCTATGGCTTTAATATAAACTTGTTGTACGAGTAACTGGTATCAGAGCGATTAATATTTCATAAATAACTTTTTTGCTCTGCAATTTTCAAACGTTATTTATTTTTCAAACTGGAAATTTTGCGACAAAGTGAGTTTTGTAAAATAAAGTATAAAATTTTAATTTGAATTTTCGCAACTTCTGAACGGACTGAGATATCCCCAAAAAAAATTTAAACTAGAGAGATTTTAAAGAATTGGTAGTAACAGATTTTTATATTTTATATTTTAACACCTGCATTCCTAAAACGGGAAAGATGTTTTCCAAAAAATCGGTACCTTTTACTCCGATGAATTTTACAATGAAATATAAATAAATAATTATTGTAGTTTTTGACCTTTTTTATATTTTTAAATTCTATTTTTTAATAAGTACTAGGTCTTTTTATAAAAATGTTTTAATAATTTTTATTTTCTCAATATTTCGCTACACCATTGGGTAGCATCTTCAGGAAATAAAAATAGTAATTGTTTTAAAAAAATTTTAAATGATTGAATAAAATTCAATCATTAATAAAATTCATTTAAAATTCATTTTAATTTTATTCTACGCTACTAGTCTTACATAAAAATATAAAATTTTTATATATTCCTTAAGAAATTTTTTTCTTTTGAAAATCCCTTTTTAGGCTAAAAAGCACAAAAATTAATTAAATTATTAATTAGTTAATTTTTGGAATTTTTAAATTGAAAATTGCGTAGTTTTTAACTCAGAGGGGATACCTTTATGAAATTTGTTAAAATATATTGAAATTTGTTTGCTAACTACAAGAAAGAATTAGAATTTGAAAGAAAAAACCAAAAATTCTTTTTTAGTTAGAAACTTTCTTTAAAATGCATAAGTCTATATTTTTACTTGATTTCCATTAAATTAAAATAGCCCTGCTCTAGATTCTTCATTTTTACTTCAGAAAGTATTAAACAAACATTATGAACCTCCCTTTTGGTTTCATTAAGTTTTAAACACATATACTCTCACATATACTCTTATAATACATTTAGTCCATCTAGCCTGTACTAGTTTATGGTAAAAAAAATGGATTGATGTTATTAAAGCGAATAAAATAAAAAAACGCGTAAAAAATTGTATAGCTGTTAACTACTCATTGGGTGGACATCAGCTGGATTAAGTCGACACTTTCTTGGATCTTGGAATTTTACTTGATTCTAAATGAAACTTCGTTCCACACATTACTATGATTGTCAATAAGGCTAGAGGTGTTTGTGGATTTATAAAAAGGTGTGCAAAATAATTCTGTGATCTTTATATTACCAAGCAACTTTACGTTTCACTGGTCAGACCTATTTTGGAATATGGATCAGTCGTATGGGATCCTTATTACAATATTTATTGCCAATATATTGAGTCAGTTTAAAAACAGATCTTGCTATTCTATTTACGTAATCTTCATTGGAATCCTGTAATAAATCTCCCTTCATATTCTAGCAGACTTGCGTTAATAAAACTTCCTACGCTAAAAAGCCGTCGGACTATGCTAAATGTTTCTTTTATGTTAAACCTTATAAATGGTAATGTTTGCTGTGAATTTCTGTTGAGTAATACACAATTTAATGTTCCGTTTCGCAATACTCGTCATTATAAACCTCTTTTTGTTAAATTGTTTAAAACAAATTATGACCTAGCTGATCCTTTTACGCGTATATGTCGTCAGTTTAATAGTTTGTATAATTTTGTTGATTTTTTTTTTGTAAATGTAAAAGTACACAATACATTTTTTTTTTAAATTCCTAATTTAACTTTTTAATATTTTTCCTAAGATTAAGTTAATATGTATTTTAAATTGTCTGAAAGGATTGTATCAATAGACTAATATTAAATAAATAAATAATTCATGGTGCTATGCTAAGATTCCATACATTTTTCCATATTAATCTTTAATTTACTGGCTCTTCTATACATGATAATAATTTGTTCATCAAAATAAAATAAAACAAGAATTAAGCAACATTTCTATAACACGAACTTCTAAATGCACGTCTTCGAGAGGGGATCAAAATAAAGCAAAAGAAAAATATTTAATTGAAACTCGTAATCTCACAACCAAACACATATCAAATAATAGAAAAATCGAATAGAAAAAATTAAAACATATAATGACACCTGGACAACAGACTCAATAGTAAGCAAAGCAGCAACAAAAAGTCATGACATGAGCCAGTGCAACTGTTACGAGTTTTCAACGCACATATGAAAAACTCACACACACACACACACCTGCCACAAAGTGCAACACAAAACTGCTGGATAAAAAGAAATAAAAATGAAATGAATTTTTGCCAGCAGCTGCTTTATCTAAATACAGCCGCAATTACATAAAGGATAAATTGCAAATATATAATATGTTAAACTAGGCGTGTGTTTCTTTGTTTGAATGTGTGTGATATCAATTTTAAGTCCACCTGACTGACCAATTGTGTAAATAAAAATCAGTGTAAAGAAAATCCAACAAACACATCATGGAACAAATTGTTTGTTTGCCATTAATAAAACCGGTTGCACAAGATATTGTTGTGGAAACACAATTTATTATTTTCTCTAAAATAAAGCAACAATAACAAGTTTGTGCTACAAAACGCAGTGAAAGAATTCAAGTAAAAGAAAAGTATATGACAGTGAAAATGTTTCACTGCATTGATTATTTAAATGCGCTTTAAGGCCAAGATCTGCTATCATACTCAATCGAACGATCTATTAAAAAAGGCATGTATGCTCAAAAGGAGATGAAGCGATGTTTTAAGTAATACAGAATGATTGAATCGTACTATTGTATAGTGAAGCCTGGCCTTTAGTTGTAGTTTTAATTTAGATTGTTATACGATTACGATAATTTCTTAGACTTATGAAAATTGTTTTCCAATATCTCAAGAGATCTCTGTTTGACATTCAAACGCGTTTCTTATTAAAAAAAAAATGACAAAATAAAAAAGAGAATCTTAGAAACTTGGTACCTCGTTGAAGAAAGCTAATACCTGCCTCTACCAAAAGCAATATCAAGTAATTTATGTTTGTAGAATGCTGCCACCCTATTTGTGGCAAAGCTGGCGAATACATGGGATGTGAACCTCATTTTCTCTATCTTCGTTGTATGCTTTATTTTCCATTTTTACTGTGCAAATAATCTTTAGAGCAATTGCGCTTAGATGTTTTATTAATCTGGCTAATATACATATAACCTAGAAACATTAATATTTTAGTTGAACTTCTTATAACTTTGTTTTTCTACAAAATGTTTACGACTAGGTTTTCGAGGCCTAGAATAGTCTCGTATTAGAAAAATTAATTGATTATTATATAAATTTTTCTAGGTTTTAGTTGCCATACTAATTTAGTTCCAACTAAAGTTTTCGAGATGTTCTGGCAATCAGGAAATCTTCAGTGTAACATGATTTCGGTATATTTTTTTGTTCGCTTTTTTGTAGACTTTTGTATTCTAGGATTTAAATTTCTTAGACGATTTAGCTTTAATTGCAATTTGGTTGTCCAAGGAGATTCTGACACCCACTAAGACAGTTTAACACTGATTGCACTTATTTTTTTAAAAACTGTATTGTAGTCAAGAAAGTGGAAGTAAAGCTCAATTTTCGAATCTTCTACAAACACGTTCTTTTACTTAGTTTAAGGCTGCTTTTGTATCAGCGATATCCCACAGGAATATGCGTTAGAGTATAGTTTTAAAATGTTTATGCGTCTTTGCTACTAACTACAACCTTTACTTTAAACCCAAGAGGTTATTTCTGCTGTTTGGGTCAATGCATCCAAAGCTTCAATTAAATTCTGATTATGTGATTTGTAAATACAATTCTTTTTATTTTAATTTCTTTTAGCTTGCCGAATATAATAGTAATATTGACCATTAATTTCCAGCATAGTCCTGACTCATTATGGTTGGTTCCCTACTACTTCTACACAGACAGTGTAAAATAAAAATTATTAATTCATTTAATTTTCTCTATATTTTCTAACCATTTCATTCTCGGAATAAACATGTTTCAACGTTAACAGAATTACTCTTTTTTGATTTTTAATATTTAATTTTAGAATTAATTTTTGTCCTTATCCTCACAGTATCATTTTTAAAATAAAAAATTTTTCTAAAAACTTGCATAAGAAGTAAAAACGTTTTTACTCTTTTTCGTATTTAATTTAAATAATTTTCTTTTTTTTTATAAATTTGCTTTTTCGTGTTTCCTCTAACGAACAAATGTCATCTGTTGAAGGCAATATTATTTTAGAAAATTTTGTTGGTGAAGAAAGCGTTAAAATGCAAAACCTTCAAATATATTTAAGTTTATTTTTTTAGAAAACTAAATTTTTGATTGAAACTACAGAATTAAATAATGACGAACGGCACAAAAAATTAAATTTATAAAATAAAAAAAAAAAAAAACAGTTAAATAAATATGTTCCATTTATATGATGGCCAACCAAAATCTAGGTTTGTTTTCATGACAACATGGACAAAAATAAAAAAGTCAACATCAAGCTTACTTTTCAGATATTATAGGTAATTAAAATTTCAATCCATATGAATATTTGTTTAGGTTGTTTTAAAAATTAATCTTTTTAAAGGAACTTGATAAAAGCGAATTGTGAAACAAATAAATTTTTTGTAAAAATCGGAACATGAGTGAAAATAACATTAACATTTTAAAATAATAGGTCTGTTCAGTAACTTTCCTAGCAGAAACTAGCAAGGAGAGAGTAAAACAAAAATTGACATAATTACTCTCCTAAATATGAAAAAGTAAATGAACGCTTTACTAGCAAAAATTAGCAAGTATACTACGGTGGTGTCAGGAAGGACTTAACCTTTAACTATGGAGGTGGTGGTAAATTTTACCCTTTCTTTTAATTTTCTTAAAAAACTCTCTTCTATGTGGCCCTAGCACTGTAAATCTTTAAGTGTCTTCTTGTATCATGATTATTGCTATTCAGGTGTATTTTGGCTGTTGTAGCGATAGCGTGAGCGCAGCAAATCAGATGCTGGGGTAAAAATTACCACTTGTCAATAATTATGTAATTTTTTCTTTGAAAATATTTTACCACCACGTCACTGATAACGTAAGTATTCAGTGTAAAAAAATTACCACACCTCCAACTTAAAGTTAGATTTATGCAGAATTATTTTTACCACTTGTCCATTTTATCGTTGACAACAAATTTATTTAGTAGTAATTTTTAGTTTGATCAATATTTTGTACTTAAATACAAATATTTTTGCAGAGAAATGTCAAATTTAATAAAGCTTAGCGATTTAGATATAGCTCAGGTTTTTGAAGATGATGCCGAATTTAGTGAAGTCGATGACGAAACTATCGGTTCAGACTTCGTCCTCCACCCGCGAAGGAATCAGTTCCTGCTACTGGCACATTATGCTACGTATGTCTCAGCAGACTAAAGTGAAAAAAAAAATACACTACCGACTCTATTGTAGTAAACCAATGTTCATGGTAAGCAAACGTATATGCATCATAGTTGGGGGTAGTGCACTAATTCTGCAATCTTCACTCACACTGAGTGATATTGCAAAATTATTGCATTCATTTTTTTGATTTCTAATGGTGATTGCAAAATTTGCAGCCTCAATCAATATTAGTGATAGTAAGTTAAAACGTCTTTGCACTAAAATTTAATTATTTTCATTTCAAAAAATGCAATCAGCAATATATTGCAACTTTTTTTTCTTCACTCAAGTTGATTGCAAGAAGAAATTTTGCATTCAATTTGAGGGTAAATTTGATTTATTGTTATTTTTGTTCACTAATTCAAAGGTGAAGACTAATACTTCATTAAAAATATAATTCAATTTATTTTATATTTATTAATGATTATATAAAACAGTAAATTAATTTATATATGTAACATGAATATACGAGTATAACCATCTAGACCTTCAAAAATTAATTTAATTAATTTTTAGTTTAACAACCTTTTTTTTATTTCAATAAACAAAATGGAAACATAAAAAAAGTAAAATTCAAAAAATTATTTGCAACAAACTTTTCGAAACTGTTACCACCAAATTTTTTATCTTCTGAGTGTCTACCATTCCACTAAAGAAAAATAAAGGCCTCACAGGTGCAAAAGAAGGCAAATGCGTGTTGAATTTTAAAAACATTTGCCTAATTACTGGATATTTGTTAAGACAACCCAATTCAGTCTCAAAATCCAGTAGAGAAGTATTTAATTGTATTCATATGCTATCATTTTGTTCTACTGTTGAATTATCTAATATCAAAGATATTAGAAGACTCTTCATTTAAACAATCGTTTTATTTACTTCGTCAATTGCACTAAAATCTAGGAATCTAACTTACCTAGTAATGTTCGAACTGACTTTGAAAATTTTTATGTAACTGTTATATAGTATTAATAATTAATAATTTACCATTATGTACCTTGTTTCAATACTGAATAAAAAATTCATTACGTTACATCACTTTTTTTGTTTTGGTGTAAAATATTCAAAAAAAAAAAAACGAATTTATTTCAAAATTCTCAAGTAAAAATTTTGCAATCAATTTTTTTTTGATTGCAAGTAAAAATTTTGCAATCAGTTAAGTGAGTGAAGAATTCTTGCACTAAATCTGCGTTGAGTGGTAGTGCAAATATTTGCACTACCACTCAATTCTTTTGATTGCTAGTGCAGATTTGCAGTTTATCACTAAGCTGCAAAAATAAATAGTGCAATAATTTCTTTTCAATATGATTTAGTGGTAGTGCAATGCTGTTTTCAATCAAATTTTAGTGCACTACCCCCATCTATGATATGCATACACTGCACAGAATCAAAATTAGACAAATAGAAAACCACCGAATGGGGAACCTGCATTTTCTTTGTACGATTATTTTTTTTTATGATCTGTTTTTTTCTATTTAGTATACATTTGGCTGTAAATAAATGCGATTTAACATTTGCTATGTTTTTAATTTTACAATTTTTTTATGAGTTTTCGATGTTAAGTTTTTGTTATAATAAAAAATAGGCTTGTGAAATAAAATGCCATTGCAATTTTTTATTTTTTTTATATTGTAAACATTACCACTTCTTTTTAAAAATACATATAATTAAGAAAAAAGTTTTTTTTTATTAAAAAATTTTAAAAATATTAAAAGGGGTAAAACTTACCACCACGTCAGAAGGTATGTCCCAAAATCTCACCTCCAGAGTTAAAGGTTAAAACTTATACCGATTAGACCATCAAATAGTACCTTTGTAAACCTAATAGTACTTAAAGGACAAACATAAAGTAATCTACAATTATTAGCCAGAAATTTTGCATTAAAGAACTTCAAACTAATAATAGTAATCTCAAGGATATAGTTAAATCAATCAATCAAAATAAATCAAACAACAAAAATTAAAGTACAATAATTTAGATAAAATTATTGTTTTAAAATATTGGGTAGCTTTTGAAAGAGTTTATGATACATTTAAGCTTTAGATGTCAATAATTTTGGTTAGTCAGTGTTAATAAAAATTCTTATTTCAAAGAAATTTCTATAATATTTACATTAATAATATTCCAAAACACAAATACATACATATATATTATTGTTCAAAATATATTAAATACTGTACAATACCAATTTTAAAATCAGAATTATTGCGAAAAAAATACGATTGCAATACATGTATCACCCCCCTGATTTGTTTAATATTTATTATTTTAAACCAAAAAGACCTAAAATGAAAACCTAAATTTAAAAAGGAAAAACTAAATTTTATCGTTTGATATCCTCGCTAAATTAAAGAAAAACAATACACCAACTAAATTTTATTCACTTTTATATTATTTTCACTACGAAAAACTGATATTTTTTTTAATATTGCAAATATTTCATTTTTCATACAATTTTTCAAAAAAAATAAAAAAATATTTTGAACACAAAATTCCGAACAGCTGATTGACAAATTCTTGCTAGTAAAAATATTATCTCTCACATTTTTATTATCTTGTTTTACTCTCTCGTTGATAGTTTTTCGATTTAAAAACACTTTTCCAGTAACAATTAGTACTAACTTTCAGTTACTGAACAGCGCTAATCTTTCACAAATATTGTTTTGTAAAAAAAAATATAAATATGTAAATCAGTCAAGTGCGATTTAGACTTGCATAATAAATTGAGAAATTTCTAAAATTTATATAAAATTCTAAAAATTATTGTAAAGCTCTCTAAAAGAGAGACAGGAAACGAGTTTTTTATTATTTCAAAACAGCGCCATCTGTTGCGCAACATCGCTTAAAATATGCTGCTTTCAAAAATAAAAAATGTCTCAAAGTATGGAGTACCTTTAAATCGTTAAAAAAAAAATCGGTGTACTAACACTGCTTTTTCTCTACTTTTTCTAGGAAATAAGATTTTTGCGGAAAAAATCATAAATTTAAATCGGGATACTAAGGTACCTCCTCACAAATTTTTTTTTTTAAACTTGCAGTAGTTTTTACGTGAATCGAACACAAAGAGACAGACAGGAAATGAGTTAGTGTTTTATTATATACATATATAGATTACATATTACACATTTTGTGCTTTATATATACTTATGTATATATGAATAGGAATTAATTCCTGTTTCAAATTTATCTAAAATCGTTTAGCTGTGATTAAAAATATATTTATAGTTTAAATTACATAATTTATATTAGACTTAATCCTCTTATTGCTATAAACAAGACAAATTAAAAGTAAATTACCTTTTAACTTGGTTTAAAGAAAAACTAACGGACCCCTTAAGAGGGAATACAAAATAATAAATGAAAGTTTTTTTCGGTGATCTTTTTTTTGATTTTTATGGTGGCATAAAAATGAAATTTACTCTCTTGTACATTTATTTTTCAACTGTGTTCTTAGAAATGGTTTGAAGTAAGAACTAAATGTGGGTTTGTGTCTAGCTTAATTCAATTGTTTATACTTTTTTCTGTGACTTTATTAGGAACTCTTTGTTGTCACACCAGTATTCTTAAGAAAAAGAATGAATGAAAACTAGATTTTTTTTATTACTCATATTGTTACGTATTGAGTACCAAACATAATTTGATTCATATGTGTAACTTATATACGAGTATGTATTGGTTGTGGGCAAGACCATAATGTTGAGTTAGCTAATTGCTAAAGACCCTACGATTTATGAAGTCGTAAATTTAGCAATTTTGAAGAAATTGTTTGATGATCTTTACACTTGCCTTATATAAGCAATTTATAAACAAAGATAATACTCATAAATATACTTAATTTTTATTCAATAATAAATGCAGAGAGGCCTATATATGTCTCAATACATATAATCTACAAAAAATTTAAAGGAATGCATAAGGAAATTTTAGAAACTTATATTAATTAATTACATCATTTCTAAGTTATTTAATTCCATAATAAGATGAGATGGAATTGTTTTGTTATTGTTTTTTACCTTTAAATCTCAAAGTAAATATTCGTATGATGTCTAAAGTAAATTTTCCTCTTTCAAAACTACTCAGGAGTTTTACCTTCGTACGTTAAAATATATGAAGACATCTAATTTATTCTGCATGCGTCTTTAACTAAAGCTCCTTTTTTTTTTTTTTTTTTTTTCAATGTTTATTTAATATTTATTTAGAACAAAAATTACAACTTCAAATAAACAAAAAGTATCTTGATATTATTTATATACAAAGTCCCATTTTAAAGAGCGCTCAAGTATAAGACGTATTTGGTAGTAAAGTTAATTTTTCAGTTAATTAAATATTTGTATACATATGTACATAAAAGTTTTGGTATCCAGGTTAATTGTAAGCAAAAAGATAATAAAAAATCTTACTTTTATATTTATAAAGATAAAATAAAAGGTCAAGGGTTAAAATCAATTAACTAAAGCTCCCTCCAGTATAGGACGCCATAAGCACAAACTAAAGTAATCGATCGTTGTGTTCGTGTGTGTGTTGGTTTTAATGGAATTTGGTGTATAATATGGACAATGGAGCATTAGCTATGCCTGTATTGATTGTGTACATTTACATTTGTCCATATTGTACGTGATTTTAGATTTGGTGTTGTTGCTCTTGTTAATGGTATTTGACAGAATCGTGGTTGTGTGGTTTTTTTTTTTTGTTTATTTTAAACTTGGATTGTGAAAATTTATAAAAAATGTTTAAAGTTCAATGAGCCGGCTTTTTTTTTTCTTTAAACGTAAAATAAAAAAATTAAATTATAATTAATTCAGAAGTACATAGAATGTTGTTATGTCTTTTGTTAGAAAGTGAATAAGAACTAGGTGAGGGGAAACCCCAATTCGAACAATAAGATACACTTTGATTAAATCTATCCTCTATATTAAAGTAATAATAATTAAATATTGTTTAATAAAAAAGTCACAGGGCTTTGCTTTATTATAAGTTAAAAACCATTATAATTTAAGTATATATAAATAAATACCTAATGCATGTACCTGTAAAGTACTGCCATACTGTGGCGAATGTTAAATCCGAATTAGATGGAATCTATACATATAATAAAATAGTAACTCATTTCCGTCTGTCTGTCTGCTTTTCTTTTGTGTTCAAATCACGTAAAAAGAGATTATGTGAGGAGGTACCTTAGCATCCTGATTCCAATGTCGGATATTTTTTTTTTCGCAAAATATTTCATTTCCAAGAGAAAGTGGAGAAAAAGCAGTGAAACGCAACTTCCGGTTTAAAAGCCCTGAAGTTTTCGGACCTTTTTTTGAAAGTGGAATATTGAATAAAATTTTTATATAAAGTAAATACATAAATCACAACTTAAGCACTATAAAAGTAAGACTCCTACAATAGGTGTGAAATACTTTCAAAGCAAAATCACGCAAAATATTGTCACGACGCCCACGACGTGGCGGGTACAGCTAGTATTTAAATATCATTATAAATACACGATTTCAGCGGTAAAAAGTTACTGCCTATTTCACAACGTCAGACGAATTCGTTCTTTAGCACAATTACACAATTACAATTACAAACAACATTTGTAATTTTTTTTTTTTTTTTTAATTGTAATTGTACGAAAGAACGACTTCGTTTGACGTTGTGAAGTAGGCAGTTAGCCTCGAAAACGTCAGACGAATTTATTTTTTATTAATGATAACTTAATTTTGGTGACAAGGCTGATATTTCCTTTATTGGCAAGGTTTATAGGCTTAATTGTAGCAGTGGTTCTCAAGATCAGCAAATTGAAAGAAAGACTTGATAGTTGAATTATCGAAATTTACTCTTTTTACGAATTTTACGTCGAAGCAGCCAAAGTTCTTGAAAGGTAGCAAGAGCGTCAAATTTACAATTATAGAATCGGCCTATAGTTCGAATCTTAAATTTATCAAACGATAGGTTGAATCTTTAATTTTCTTTAAGGCTACTGCTGCCTTCATTCTATAAAAATTTGTGATCGGTGATCGGACTACAAATTCCAAAATTCAAACGATGATTCTTGCCGACATGTAGCTGTAGTAAAAAGATACTATAAACGAAATCGGCGATTTTTTCATAATAGTCTAGTGAGTTCGTACCTAAATCCTACCTGAATCAGCATAGAACTTCTTTTAAAACTTTTTTGTTATTAAAAAACTAAAAATTTATTTAAATTTTTATATATTTTTTTCCTTTTTATTAATTTTGTAATTTTAATGTTTTTTATTTACAGATTTGCCAAGTAATTTAAATTCATCACAAATACTACCAAAAATATTTGAAAAGAAATTTATTTAACAAGTAAATAAAACATATTTATTCAAACATCATTAACAGCTAATGGGAATTATAAATCTAATTAACAGGTAGGTTTGAAAAAAAGTCAAAATATTTTAAATAAAAACTAATTATAATAATTATTATTCAGACTTTTGTAAAGGCTGTGCAAAAAAAATTTAAAAAAACATCAAAAAAAATGTTTAATAGAAATAAATAAAAATTGCTTACAGTAATAAAACAGTTGCCAAAAAATATAATAATAATTGCATAATAAATATTTAATAAATAAAAAGTTCTCTAGCTTTCCGTTGTGTTTATAAAATCCAACAATCAGCGAAACCATCAGTCCTTCTTCTGTATTTCGTATATTATGAAAACGCAAGGATTATTGAATAAATTGATTGGATTTGTTCCGACAGTAAATCACCTTTCGGTGAAGTTCTTGACTTGATAATTTAGGTGTTCTATATTTAAGATACTTTTTCTTATAGCGAAATTGTTTGTTTTTTTTAAATCATTAAGATGTGATAATTATTGGAACATTAATTGCTTTAATTAGGGATAATTATTGGAACATTTAAAAAAAATTAATAAATAAAACGAAGACTGAAAATAATTCGAAAGGAGAATAAAAGAACAGTTTAGGAATTCGAAACATTTGGCTTTTGTATACAAAGTTTTGCGTTCAGATTACAGAATAATAAAAATGATTTTATTATTTAATAGGGTCAAGTTGTGTTGTAGATAGTAAATATCCCAGATGTTTTATGATCTACTAGCATAATGTAAATTAATTATGATAACTTTTAAAAGAGTTGTCATGAGTAGGAAGAAAGAATACACAAGTACACTGTACGCAGACCGATAGCTAAAGATGATAAAATATATCTGTGGACATATTTATAAGCCTCTCTCTGAGAAAACCTCAAAGTCAACTCGTCATCCTTTTAAGTAGAGGTGACCTTTAAGCGATTTTCAGTATTTAAAGACAAAAAAGGATGTGCAATATATATCTATAATGATCCTATAAAAAAATTTGGTGCGCCTAAATGATTGCTAATTAAAATACATTCAGCAATATGGCTTTATTTCGATGCCTTCAATTTACCACAATATAAAAGAACTTCAAAAACTTAATAGATTGCAAATATCATATTTTACTATTTATTCATCTACACACAGTTCATGTGAAAAACACAGGAATCCTGTAACAATTTATGATTGCAATGAACACATTTCAGTTGTTTTAAAATTTACTCAAGTAACGATAAACTAGTTTTGGTTAACATTTCATCAATAAATTCTTACTACGCCCACAAAGTGCAAACCAACTGGTTTTAACTATAAAATTTTTGTTACTCTTCAAACTACAAGCAAAGTTTCATAAGTATATCAAAATAATATATTATTTTAAACTCTAATATATTTAATCAAATAATGACTAAAAACAAACAAATAATGTTTGTTGTCATTGTCATTGCCTTTTACTGGATTGTGCTTTAAAAAATAATAATAATAAAAAATTTGGTGAGCATAAATGACTGTTAAGTAAAACATATCCAGCAATATATGTTCCTTTAATACATCATAACAAAAAATATATATGTTTGTAATATGTTTGACACCACAATTTTAAATCTTTTTTTTTTCTTACTATTCAAACACTTCACAAACTTAATGGATTGTAAATATCACAATTTACTTTTTATTCGTCCTACAGTTCATGTGCAACATTTATTTTACGTTTTATTATTTGAATCTTTTGTTGACGGTAAAAAGCTTTTTAACCCAAACACCTAAAGTGATTTACCATGACGACCAGCACGTCCCATTATACTTCCATTTATATCAATTATTGGAAGAATATATTCCAATACTTAAGCTGAAATTGAAAATGGCAAAGCGGAATAAGTAAAAAGCGTTTAAAGGATTTCACCTATTTAAACGTAGCATATTTCTTCAAAGTGAGAGACAGATGAGGTAAAATCAGGAGATGGAAGGAGATCAATTGCCTAGAAATGTTTTACCTTTGCAACTGACAAATTAAGCTTGATGCACTTTACTTAACCCCAAAAACCTCCCACAACATAAAACTAAGGAGGGTAGAGGTTAAGCGAATGTGTACATACATGCATATGTGTACATAAAGATAAATGCATACAACCGTACAATCAGATCAATTGTATGCTGCAAAAGGACAGAAGGCTTAAATGATATATTCTTGGGTCGTTGTAAAACCAAGATGTTTTTTGTAGAACATTTTTATGGAATGATTTGAAAAAGCTGTATACAGGGATCAAAAGTTTAGAATAGATTGAATTTGCTGTCGTCTGTTCAACAAATGTAGCAGCCCAACGGTGGGCTACTTTATTTGTTGAACAGCATTTTAAGGATAATAAAATGCATAAATATCGAGCAAAATCCTTAAAATAATTATCACTTTTTTCTTGATTTTGAGCTAGATCCATCAGTAATTGATCCTAAACGCAAGACTTTATAGCAGCAGAGTTTATTCTGCTTATACTGTTTTGTGGACGACATATGCTTTAACCTAACATTAACCTAACATTTGACAGTACTGTCATGGAAATAGAAGAATACGTATTAGTTGTAAAGGATGCTGACAATTGTCTCCGTAGAATATGCATCCAGACAATACTTAAGACATTTTATTTAAACTTTTTGATTTTCCGTTTTGAATTTTTTTCTGTACACAAATACACATACAAATGAATTTGTACGTGTATACGTCAAATCATTTTCCTATTTACTGTCTTAAAAATATTCGAGAAATTTATTGAGGCCATTGAGAAAATATGCATGTGTTAGGGAAAAACTGTGTTTGTATTGCTATTGTCATGGCAGCATTGTCTCTTGTAGGCTCGCTGTAAGAAATACCCTTCCGCATGTCCAATCAGTAGAATTATTCAATTGCTGCATAATACATTTCCTATTCTTGTAAAGCGTCTTTTTATAAAAGCCTTCGAACTTGAATTTGAAATAAAACAAAATAAAAAAATTATGAATTAAATGAAATTTTTATTGTGTTTTGTGTCATTTCTGTTATGTTTCCGAAATGTCATCTGTTAAATGACCATCTTGACCACCTGTTGTATAGGAAGCTGTTACAAAAATCCACAAAACTTTTGACCAATTTTTTAGAACTTCTGGTTATGTTTCATTAAAGGGGTGAGTTATGTTGACATCCAGTTGCTCAGGAGTTCTAGGGTTGTTCGAATAACACATACCCCCAAAGAAAACAATAAAGGCGTGGCACTATCTTGAAGTCCGAGAAACAGGTACATTTTGTGAAATAACATTTGGCAATAATGTTGACTTTTCAATAATTCAATGGATTCGCGAGATGTTTGGCACGCAAAATGATCGAAAGATTTTTTACCAGTTTGCAATGGTTCCTAAGACCAATCAGTAATTGTATAATGCATTTAATGGTCATAAGATTTGAAATTTTGAACCAGCTGTATCCTGTATGGATGTAAACAAAGATATCTAATGCAAAATATTCCATGTGATGGACGAAAACAGAAGCGTACTGACAAATCACTATTATTCTCAACACTCGACTTAAAGAAGCGATGGTTTCATCGATATTTGCCTTGCTGTAGTGTCTTGTTGTAATGACTAAGTGGTACGAAAATTTACGATAATAAAAAAGAATACTCTTTTTTTCTTTGCTTTGACAGATCAAAAACCATTTCAATAATCTATAAAAGCTTTTGGAGTCAAATCAAATGCAATAAAGCTGTTTGGGAGTAAAATTTTGTTTGTACTTTGCGCTTTTTATTGAACCAAAAAAAAGTTTTTTCTCTTTAGTTTTCTTTAAAATAGATTTAATACCTTTAGACAACATGTTAAGCTGCTATTCCAAAATTTCTTTTTGAAATGTAAAGTTCTCGTTAATGCCTGTTTGATTTTATCTTATAAAACACAAAAATAAAAATGAAAAAAATATTTTTTTTACCACATACAAAATTGGTTTTAATTGATTGAGGTTGGGTTTAGAATCTACTTTAGATCTTTGCGTACATTACAATATAGATAGTTGGTCTACTGAGAGCTCTTTAGATGTGTGCTTGTCACATATTTGTTAGTGCAAAAATTTAATTAAACTCAAATAAAGAAATCCCTCCATTCAAGTCTTAACAGTTGAAGAGTTTTTGATTGTTATTTAAATATTATTGGAAAAAATCTCAAATATCAATTGAACTTAAACAATTATTTACTTTATAATTCAATGAGATAAACTAGAAAATCTTAGGTTTTACCTCATGGTAAATAATATGTACGAGTATATCTATTAAATAAAATGTTTGCGCATATAAATATTTTATATCGTAATTTAAAGCTTTAATTTTTTTCATATTAAAAAAATATTTATTAATTTTTTAACATGAAAAAAAAATTGTTAAATATAGTTTTGTTATTTAATTTTTATTTCTTTTAACTATAAATTCGAAAAAAATATCTTTTCACAATTTTTGTTTCCTTTAATATTAACTAAAGTTGCAGCATTGCATTATTTAACTGGGGTAATTCTAGTTTATTTTTTAAGCATTCGATTTGAGAAATGATTCAATGCATAAATTATTATTTTTTTGAAAAAAAGATTTTAATAAATTAAGAAAAAAAACTAAACACAAAACTTAAAAAAACCAAAAATTATTTGTTTGTTTTTAGTCATACTGTGGTTACATATGAGCAAACTTATCGTCATTTGTTTATTAATAATACTCATATATTATGTTTATAAATACAACATTATTATACTAATAAAATGCCAAAATTTGTAGGTGCAATTGTAGCATTAATTATTAAGATCAGATATATACAACTTGAATTTCGATTGGGAAATTGCACTATTTTTCACGACATTTGTGTAGAAGGAGCCAATATTCGGTACTTCTTCAAAGACAGCGATAGACTAAAGATTATCGGCTGCATGCGAAATTGATTTAATTCATCGAACAAGCTTTGAGCTTGAAACTTCTGTATGCAATCTGTGATTAAAATCTGTTAGAAAACTTTTTGCCTCCAAGTTAAATATATTGTTACTAAGGTAGCAAATAAATTATTGTATCCGTTCTGAAATTTTCTTATCCTTTTTGTTCAATAGGAGAATACTAGCAGGCTATCCATACTTAGGGTTTCTTTTCAAGCCCTATATATTCATCAGTAATTTTAGTTTATCGAATGTTCGTTGTCGTATGCTGATTTGCCACAGACTTTAATTTTATCTTAAATGATTTTTGGCTGATGGGCGATTATGGGCACCATAAAATGCACAAATTCAATAATTGTTTTCAAAACAAATTTGAGCAATTTGTAAACGTTGCTTTGTAGTAGGTCTATATATGATAAATTAGCAAATTATCCTTAAAACAACCGAGAACTGTCAATTCAGATACCAGTTTTACTTTCACTATTAGACCTGAGATATAAGAATTTTGCTAATTTTAATTTTTCATCAATAGCGTGTCAGTTCATTATTTCGAAGATATTGTATCTTCGAAATAATAATATGATGAAAATAAAAAACAGATGATGCCAATTTAAAGTTCGCCTCTTAAAATTTACAAGATATATCGATATCAAACAATATCCAGCATATATTTCACCTTTAAGAGAAGGAATAATTTCATCTTTATAGCCTTTTTGAATAGAGGTACACATGTCTGACGAAATTCTTTACCACGTTCATTGGTGGTTCAGTTGCCAATTAATTCTCAAAGTAATCCATATGGCCATTCACCTAATGAATTTTGTTGACATATGAGCACCAATTTTCTTAAAAATATATTCGAGTAGAAGAAAAACAATCAATCCATATGAAACTACAAATGGCATCTTTGATGATTTCCTTGCGAAAAGCTCAGTTGATAAAGGCATTTAGTCCAATTCAGCAAGAGGATTTATATACATAACGTTCGTAAAATGTACATTTAAAATGGAATGCAACATGCATATCACTTACTTACTCTAGCGAAAAAGCATCAGGCACTCATGCATCCTTCAGCATATGCTGTTCCAAAGTGGATTTAAATTATATCTAAAAGTGTATTTTATATTAATGGCTCAATTGAATTGTGAATCAGTAGTTTATTTTCCCTACCTAATATATGCATTCAATATTTTAGGCTCTAGATGCCTGTGACAACCACATTATTAATTAAGTTTTTTCATTAATTTACAACATATTTGCACTTAAATTTGTTATAACACACAATTTTTATCGACATTAAAATACAATAATTTGTACTTGTATGTTGTAATTAAATAAAAATTTTAATTAATGACAAAACTTAATTAAGTTTGATAGAATTTAAAACTCTCTAAATTATATTAAATTCGATGAAAAAGTGTTTTTTTTTATTTAATAAACTAAATCTGTTAAGCATAAAAATAAACTTACATTAAATATTTATAATACAAAAATTCGAATTTAATACATATGAGTTTCACGATAAGAACAATGAATATAAGCAACAGCTTAAATATTACAGAAATAAAATTTTACAACCAATAATTAAACACAAACTCCTTTTACACAAAAGGCCAGCTCTTTATTGATATTTACAAAATAAAAAAATAATAACTTTTTATACGGACGCATTTAACCAAAAAGAGTTACATCCCACCAAAAATTGTTCCCCCAAAAGATCACTTTAAAAACAAAAAGTCATTTTTCAAATAGATGCAAATTAGGCGATTAACATTTAAAGAAAATGGGAAAATTTTCTGCTAGTTAGTGTCAATAAAATTATTTTCATTTTCTATAAAAATTAATCAACTTAAATATATGTATAACACATTCTTTAAACCCCCTTGAGTCATAGAGAGATTAACCAACTTGAGCATTCCAATTAAGAATTTATTTTTATTTACATAATTGTATGTATAAGCAAGCAAAATTGAGTTCATTAACTTAATTAATTTCATAAGTGAGTAGTTCACACTTTGTTATGCTGTTTTACTCATTTCCTGTTTATTTTTATTTATTAAATGAATTAAATTATTCTGAAGTCACATTGTTCCTCTACAAATTATGGTAGACAGAAATGAGACATCATTTCTAGAATATATCTGTCTAGTGTGTCTTTAAAAAGTGTTTTAAATACTAGTTATTAACAATTATTATTGTGATAAATAAACATCTAAACTAAACCACATTTAACAAAGTTTCTTTCGCGACTTTGCTACTGCATCACAACCCACAGACTAACGATAATAAACCGTACACAATTAGACAATTAACTATCACAGTTATAGTTGATGCAGTTAGTCTTAAATTATTAATTATAGTTGCAGTGAATTTTAATAATTCAAATAATCTATACATAAATATTTTATAATAGATTAGTCGAAACTCTGAATTAGTAGAAAATAAAATTATACATGTTTCCTCTTTATCAAACTGAATATATTCACTCATTCCAAACTAAGACACATTTAGTTTATAATTTTGTATGAAGACTGCTGCATGAAGATTTTTCTCAAATAATTTTCTGAAGAATACTTGAAAAAATATTCTAATATTCTAAAAACTATATAGTGTATTTTAATTTCTCTACAGACAAAGAGTCAAATAAAATTAACAAAAAAAAAAAAAAAAACAGAAAAGGTTTATTTTATGGCATTGTTTAGAGGTTTAAATATTTTAAACACCTTTAGCAGTCAATCAAGGGGTTTATATTGACCAAAGTGGTGATGCATGTACATAAAGTTGTTTTTTTTTTTCTATAGGTTTTAGGCCAATTATGTCTTCGAAACTGGTGTAATTGGGACTTTTGCCATCATCAACGTACCCTGCAGGTCAATAATAACCATATTCTATTGACTTTCCCCCAAAGGCATATTGTGTTGTTGACTTGTACTACCTTGACGGCAATGCTTTTGGGGTATATGAGGACACCAGTCCCCGTGGCTTGCGCGGGGCCTAAAACTAAAAAATAAAAACATTCGAGGTATGCGGTGTCCGAAAAACAGGTACCATAGGAACGGATATCCTCTGTGAATAGTAATGAATTAGCTGTGGTTTGGACCTAAGTCGCAGAAAGGGTGTGCTGTTCGCATCAATGATGTCGCGGGTGTTTAGATAGTCTCCAACTCCTAAACATATCAATGTGTTCACACAGTGGTAAGACCACCGCAAGTTTAAGGCGACGAGCTAGACACTGACGTAAATCTATATCACATATTCCATTGACCTTAACTAAACGATATGCATATAGACATCATGTTTCATTCAGACTATCAATTATGGCAATCGTAGTGTGGAGCACGAAGTCCATTTTTATTACAAGTTATTTTCTATATATATGAAAAAAGGATCATTGCGGAACAAATCCGAAGAACTATATTTTTTTAAGTACAAAATTTCTCTCTTTAGTGAAAGAAAAGAGCCACTGCCACTACGTATTCTATGGCTCTAAAATTTCACTAATAATGTTGATAGTAAATGTTTTCTTTTTATTTGATGTAACTTATCCTCTATCTCAAACCTGGCCATTTGTAGCTTGGTCATATTGGCTAACATTAGGAAACCTTTAAGAAGCCTTGACTAATAGTCCCTTCGATTGGTTTTTGGCTGCCAGCTTGTCTGTAGAAAACACTCAGAGTCTTTGGAGGTTATCGAATCCATAACCGCCAGATTGACAGATTAGCACACAACCAATCACTCTATCGAGGCACTCTTGCTCTGTATTGGAGCTAATCCTCTTATTTTAAATTTGAAAAACACTATTGCATCCTTCATATAATCAGCAAGCCGATATGTGAACATTTTTAAACTGGTTAATTGAGCCTTCTTTACGATATACAAGTCAAATATAAAGTCCAGTATTTGTGATGACTTCTAATTCCCAGATACGCAGAGTAGTGTTGAAATAATTGAGCTGAATATAGTGAACAGTATGTTTTTGGCAACGATTAGTTCGATGCGTTACGTAAGAATATTTTTTTTCTTTTGCACCGGTAAAAATTATTTATTATTCTATAAATTTAATAATTTTAATCCCTTTAACCTTCATTTTCATAATAAGAATTTAATCATATAAAAGTCACACATTTTTATTAATAAAATCGTTATGAACACTGTAAGGCAATTTTGCAAAAACGAGTAAATAAGATAAAATAGATGATAATTTTTGTTTTAAAAATGATAAAAGAACAATCTACATTTGACATTCAACTGTTAAGGCATCATTTATTTTAGATTTTCATAAATTTTTAATGAGGGTTGTTGCGTGTTTATTTATTTTTGTGACTGCGAAATTTAATTTGCAATTCACCGACCCCATACAGTCAGGAAGTTCAGTAGAAGAAAAATTATGTACCCAACAAAAATATATTAGGGATGAAAGCTTGTAATTTTATAAGGGTTGTGAGAATATTTTAGAACCAAAAACGAATAAAACTTGTCTGAAAAATAATATAAATGTAAAATTCAAGTTGAAAATGAATTTTGTTTAGACTTATTTTTCGAATTAAAAATTTTTAACAACAATAGAAATGGTTTTTAATTTTCTCTATGGACTTAGTTATAATAGTTTGTGTGGTTGTAACACATTAACATTACTAAGTATCTTAGAGTCTCAAATAAAGGCAATGACTAATAGTTTGGTAACTGATAAAATATTGTCATTGTAAATTTTGTACACATTTACATTAAATTAATCTCCTTATATATTATTAAAGGATTTTGTAACACGTAAATTATATCAATTATTCTTGACATTTTTATTTTGGCTATTAAATATTTTTTATTTAAAAAAAAGGTTTTTCTTTTTTATAATATGCAGACCTTTAAATGGACAAGACATAGACACGACATGAATAGAGGAGAAAATGACAAATATTTGGACAAATCGTAAAAAATACATGTGAACGGCATTAGCAAGATTTAAACAAGACAAATACAAACTATTGACTGGCCAAATACATGACATATACAGGACAGAGGAAGGTCCTAGGCTACATATATGAAGATAACACAAGAAAAAATTATAGTCACTACATTGACAAGGCATAGATATAACATAGACAAGACACACATAAGACACAGACAAGTCCTATAGAATAATATAGAATGGCATATAGGATGATATAAGATATGCAAAAAGATATGACAAAAATAAGATAAGACACCCCGAAACATAGAAAAAGATCTCAAGGATAGATATGGGACAAAATATAGAACTATATATAGACTATATACAGGGTAAGATACATCACTAGATACAAGATAATATGTAGGATTAGACAAGATACATATACTCACGAAATATTGGACAAGAGCAAAATACCTAAGAAGTTTCGGAACAAATTATTGGAAAAGGTATCTTGTTATGTCTTGACCTATAGGTTTACATAAGAACAAAATATAGAACACTTTTTAATGAAAAAATTGTATAAACCGATATAGGGTAAGACAAGCAACGAGATATTGCAAAAGCCGTATTTCTAGATATAAGACAATAAGTTGGGCGAGATATACTACAAGCTATATATAACGAGATTTAGGGCTAGATATTCACGTAATATAAGATACATATATAGAGGACATGCTGTTATACAAGAAAACAATACAAGGAAAAATGTAGAACGATATATAGAGCAATATACAAGCCATGATATTGGACAAGATGAAGGTTATTAGATAATAAGTAGACATACAGGACATATAGGACAAGGTATAGAAAAACATATAAAACAAAATATAGAACAAAAAATAGGACAACATAAGGGCCAAGAGGTAGAACATGATATAGGACAAAAGATAAAAAATGTTGTAGGACGAGATAAAGGTTATAGTAAACATGCAGGAATTGGTATAGGAATGAGATATGCAGCAAGATAAAGTTTAATGTGCTGGAAAGAGGATAGACACATATGACAGGGCTTAGGATAAATAGCAGATCAAGTTATAAGATAAAATACAAAACATATAGCTTCTGCTATAGCAGAAGCTATATGAAATGAAATTAAACACGGATTAGTTCTTATACTTAAAAGTATGTAAGGATTATTAAGGTAAAAACAAAAAATCATAAGCACATGACATAAATATATCATTATCTAGGCCTACAATTTTAAGCAAGGCCAACTTCCAACCAACGCACACAATGTGATATTACGTGAACGCATGCTTCCTGTTTCAACAGCCCTAATAATTTTGTTTCACCTTATTCCAAAAGGATGACAGTTATAACATTAAGTCATTATATAAGGATAAACTAATAGGTAAAGTTTTAAAGTTTTTTAGTGAAGACCTCCTGCATTTCGGACTCACTGACTGACTTACTCATTAATATTGGGCCCTACTATTTAAGCTAAAACTTCGTATAAAAGAAGGTCTCAGTCAGCTAGTATCCAGAGGAGACAGAAAATGAGAAATTTGTGTCTAGGGTAGCGCATCAGCTCATAAATTCAGAGCTGGCAATTATATCTATAGATCTGAAATTTGGTATACAAGAAGGTCTCTTTCAAGAAGTAACTGGAAAAATCTGACAACATGGAATTTGTATCTAGGGTAGCGTGTTAGCCCATGAATTCAGTGCTGGTACTTCCAATGTAGCTAGAATGCAGATATTTAATGTACAATTAACTTTTATCCAGGCTATAGTTTTGTTGCAAACTTTAACATAAAAGATGTAGATAAAAACACATATGGCGTTTTCTTTTCTGACAAAAATGTTGCATATATTTTACACTTATTAAATTTTGGTGTTCTTTTCTACAAAAAATATCAGAATAAACATCATGTTCTTTTCTAAATATGTCGCACCAAAACCAGGTAAATATGCTACATTTCTTACACTCAACTTTTATTCAGGTTGAGAATTTTATTTTGAATTAAAATTATGTGAATAAATATTTTATTTTATACGTCACATAGGCGTAAATGTTAAATGTAAAATCAGTTTGCATTTGAGTTCTTTTGAGATCATAAAAAAGGTCACATTTCTCAAGGGGTGGGTGATCCATAAAAAGTATTACCTATTTATAAGGCAAAATATTTTTTCAGAAAAGAAAACGCCAATAGAGTCATATCTTCACAAAAATGTAAATGTTGCAAATACCAAATTACTATCCAACAATTTGGGGCATTAAAATAAGTGAGATCAAAGTTCCTGCTTGGTGACAGGTATTGGATCAAGTAAGAACTTGGCTCTCATTATGATTTAAATACTTTTACCGGTCGATATTTTAAAATTTATTTAAAGAATTGATAAGTTGCTAAAAATTAGTTTGTTTTTATCTCATATTTTTTAACTGTAAAAAAGAAGCAACAATTTATCGATTTTTATTTTTCTATATACATTTTTTAGCAGTAACTTTTAGCTGCAACTAAGCTCTCTTATAAATAGTTATATTTGCTAACATGTTGCCTTTGTTCATCACAAAGACGACAATAGAACAAACAACGAAAGAAAAATACTCAACTGTAAGTTGGCAGTAAATGTAAGTTAAACCGTGGATGAATGACTTCCCAACTACAATAAAGATCATGTATTTTTACTTAAATAGCAAACTTTAGATATTTTATTCTGTGAAGCGATATTCTCTTTTTCTCTTTGTTTCAATTCATTTTTTTAACTTTTTGGCAGACAAATACTTTCGCTTTATTCTATTTTTAAATTGCAGTTTTAAATAAGTTAAATAAATATCCTGTAGGTTTAAAAGGAAAAATAAAAACTTTAAGTCTAAATTTAAAATGTTTTATTACTTTACATAATTTTTGTCAAGGATCAAGCAAGAAAAATGTGTTTTTGTAAGCAGCACACTATTTTCCTGCCAAACAAAAGCTCTTAACAGTAAGCACATAAAAGTCGCCTAAATAAATGCAATTTTTTCTGACTTAAAATGTTGTTTTCAAAAAACAACCCTTTTTACATTACTATAGTCCATACTAAAAAGCACAACTGTAAGGCAGACGACCACAATACGCCATGATTTTAGGACATCTACACTGTGCTGAAATATCGCTTAAAAATAAATGCTACTAAAGGCCAGGATTCCTACACAATCGTACGATTTAATCACAAAAAAATCTGTCAGAATTCTGTCCTACTTAAAAAATCGTTTCAAAATGGAGTTGTAGATGCCACACTATCATACAAAACAAGATTTTGCAACTCTGATCGAATGGTTAAATACTATTTTATGATGTTTTTCAAAAGATTATCAAATCGTACAGACTGTCAAAAAGTCTGTCACACACATACACTTTTACTCCACACTATCATACTTTTTTAGCACACGTGCAATTTTTGACAAATCGTACGACTGAGTATGATAGTGAAATATCAAATATCATGTGCTACGTAAGCAGATTTGCAAGCAATAACAAGACATTCTCTTACAAACCAGCACAAGGAGAAGCAGTATTTTTTGCTGGCGATGTACAAGATTGTGGAAGATTGATTTCTCAAGTAAAACTAAATTGAACTGCATTCCCTGCACAAAGAAATAAAAAAATTATAATAAAGCTAATTGAAAAATTTTTAAATAAAAATCTATTGATTTCAAATGGTATTTTCTCAAATATGTTATTTGTTAACATTTAACAAAAACACTACCATAATTTCGCTTCATTGAGAGTTGTGCTCTGTCTGTTTGCCAAAATATTAAAGAGTAAAAACATAATAAATGCATGTCTGATCTTCCAACACAATGTAATGTATTACTTTACATGAACTTTTTTGTTTGCCAAAAAATGCCACAAAACTATCCCATATAAGGGGAGGATTTGGGGTATATTCTTATTTCCTTTTCTTGTTGCCATATTTTCGGTTGCCATTTACAAATGTTTTTTTATTTATCAACTTGTTGGTCTAAACAGTTTATTTATGGTTTTTAAATGTATTTATAGTTGTATACTACTTTTAGTTATCTTTTATAGACTTTGACTTTTTTATCGCCACAATAAAACTAGAGTTATGAGTTTTTCTTTTAAAAATAATATTTTATTTATTTTATTATTTTAGATAAATTATTTTAAGAGTGAAAGACAAAAATTAAAAAAAACACTAAAAAATTATAATCTTAAAGAAATAAATGATCTTTTAATATAATATATTTGTAAAAAATAAAAAATACAATTAATGAATCGTTCACACAACAAAGGGTTTCGTAAATTATAAATAAATTAGTCAAGTGCGAGTTAGACTCACACACTTAGGGTTCCGTACAATGTTTAGTACAACTTTAAAAATTCAAGTTTTTAATTTTAATTATCATTCAAAACTTAGGCCATATATTACGTCACTATCGGAACACCCTTTAATTTTTTGGTTTAATATTGTATACTTGCTTATATCACGAACATAGATTAAATTACTGTCTGCAAATTTTAAGTGGTTTGCTCTTATAGCTGAAGAAATAAAGACATAAAGGCAAATAACACGTAGCTTTAGGAACACCCTATAAATTTTAGTATTTTTTGCTATAGGGGCTACAGTTACACACCTTCTATGAAAATTTGTAGAGTCTACCTATTATGGTTCAAAACTTAGGTCTTATACATGCAAATCACAGCACTATCGGAACACCCTTTAATTTTTAGGTTTAATATTGTATACTTGCTTATAACGCGAACATAGATTAAATTACAGTCTGCATAGATTAAATTACAGATATAAAGGCAAATAACACGTTACTTTAGGAACACCCTATAAGTTATAGTATTTGTTGCTATAGTGGTTACATTTTCACACCTTCTGTGAAAATTTCAAGAGTCTACCTATTATGGTTCAAAACTTAGGCCTTATACATGCTAATCACAGCACTATATGAACACCCTTTAATTTTTAAGTTTATTTTTTAGACTTGTTTATAAAAAGAACTAAGTTTTAATTACTGTTTGTAAATTTTTAGTGTATGCGTCGTACAGTGCAAGAAATAAACACATATTCGTGAATAGCACCTCTCTATCGGAACACCCTATAAGTTTTAGTATTTATATGACACCCTATAAGTCACAGTATTTCTTAACAAATACTGTGAAAATTTCAAGAGTCTACCTCTTACGTTTCCAGACATTGTAGCGAAAACAATAGGGTTACGTTTTTACACTTTGTGTACGGAACCCTAAAAACTAACTGTATTCGGTGTGATACTTGGGGTTTAGATGGGGTTTAAATGGTTTTTAAAATTTCACAATGAATTATACTTTTAGGAGAAAAGTATTATTAGAATTTCCTTGAAATTAAAAAGACCAGGACGTTGTTATTAATTTGGGAGCCGCTCACAATATTTGACTCTATTCCCCTTTTCAATTAGAACCAGTAACTTTATAAAACAGTGAAAAAACATAAATTTGATTTCGAATCCGTATCTTCTATCTACTTTATATGTATGTATATCGTCATATGAATTCATAAAAACAAAAAAAAAAATTACAGAAGGAGCAGGAAAACTCTCAAACATGAAAAATTAACCAACATTTAAAAAAAAATTTCAGTTTAAGTTTAAGTATACAATTTAAGTCTTAATTGTAGAAGTTAAAAAATTTGCAGGAATATGCACTATAATCAGTCAAAAAGTCGATTTGGAATTATTTTTAGCATAGGGCTTTTTTAAAATCATTAACGATATAAAGCACAAAATGTGTTGGTTCCTTTGTTTGTTTGTTGATTTGTTTGTTTGTATGTCGGAAACCTATAGCTGCCTTTACCAGTGGAGCAATCTTCCTGGCATTTTTTTAAAGATTTGTTACCAGATATGCGCTGTGGGTAAATAGGATATATATACAAAGTAATTAATAATCTTCGTGTCATGTGGTAACTGTAACAGGTAGAATTTTGAAATTGTTCAAAAATTATCCCCATATTAATTTGCTTAGGCCCATTATTATAACTTGCCAATATCTAAAGATAAGATTTTGTCAGTGAGCTAAGTAATTGTTCGTAGTTATAAGCAGGCTAAAAATAAACTTTTACTATCATGGACTTTAAAGGCAACTTATAGTAACAAGCCTTACATTCTTATGACAACGAAAAACTAGTTATTTCTCCGATAAAATCCTAACTTTAGCTATTGGCAAGTTATAATAAGGGACCTTAGTCTACTAAACAACTGTTTATAATGCTGGAATTTTTCATGATTAATCCTCACTAATATGACATTTGTGCAGAAACAAAAAAAAAAATTGAGAAAACTATTGAAAAATAAACCACAAAATATAAAAATTTAATGGCACAACAAAAAGTAATTAAAAAGAAAATAAATATAAATTTATAAGTGTTGTTGTGCAACACAAAAAAAAAGATAAAGAAACCAAAAGTAATAAAAAGTATGTAGTTTTCATTAAGTGTTTATCGGTCATCGATATAACACTCTACTAATGCTTTTTTAACTCTGTTACGGTTTCTCTTTTTGCAACAACTAAGTAATGACGCAATTTATGAAAGGATGTTAGATTTATTTTATGAGTTTTCTCAAAGTTTTGTTTATGGACTTAATTAAGACCTTTTTAACATAACACAATGGCATAGAAAATAGACGACAACAATGAGAGGTTTATAGACAATTGCCAGGGAAGTATGACTTTTTATTCTAAATTTCTAAGTCAAATCCAGATAGAAAGCATTCAACACCTACCTCATCTTTATATTTAATTTCTCATTTCTTCATATTTTTCTATTGGGTGTACCTGTATTTATGCATAAAACCAAAACTATAAATTTCACCAAATTTCGGGTTTTCCATAAATAATCATAGAATTAAAATGTATCAAAAAAAAAAATTCGAAACCTTGAGTAAAAAAAATTAAACCCTTACATCTGAGAACACAGCAAAAAATCAGTATTTTGTGTTGTGATGCTAAAACAAGAGTTCAAAACCAACTTAAAAAAAATAAAGGGATATTATTAATAACACTGGTCGGCAAAAAATAAAAAAAATCGTGAACTTGAACCTTTTTATGTGATTTTAATGGACTTTTATCACGCCTAGTTTTCGAGATATTCTTATTTAAATTGTGATAACAATGGTCAGCAAAATAAACAAAGTTGGGAGTAAGAACTTTGTTATATGGTTTAAATTAACTTTTGTGTGCGGAATCCAAATCTGTTCACAGATTTTTTCTATCACGTCTAGTTTTCGAGACATTCTTATTTAAATAAAATAAAAATATTAAAATATTAAATATGTAGTAGTTGTTATAACAATGGTTGGCAAAAGGAGTCGGGAGCTTGAACCTTATTATATGGTTTTAATGGACTTTTATATTCTGAATCCAAATCTCTTTACAGATTGAGTCTCTCACGTCTAGTTTTTGAGATATTTATATTGAAATAAATTGCTGATATTGAAATATTTAATAATCTTAATGTGTTACATAATGTTTGTCAAAGTAGGTAGCTGCACATAATAGTGAATAGACTCAACATTTGTGCATCGATTTTCATCACTTATGGCTTAGTTTATTCCTAGTATACCTAGCTTTCCGAATAAGGATTTGATTGCCAAACAAATTTTTTTTATTAAAAATATATATTTATTGCCACCTGAATAACTCCGAAACAGTTGAAAACGAAAGAATTATGTAAAAGTTGACTTAAAAGTATTTATTATTACGCATCTTTTGGTGTTTTAATTATTAAAATCGAGCAATACCTTAAAGAGTTAGAAATAGGGGAAAATATTAGCCATGCCCATAAAAAAAATTGTAAGTAATATGCGAAAACTGAAAGCGGACTTCAGTTTAACGAGTTCAGATCACTATTTATGTTCAGTGAGCAATTTTCTTTTTTATATTGGCAAACGCACCGCAAAATTAGATTATTTATCTAATAATATTTTTTTAGCAAAGAATCAAGATTCAATCAATTAATTTAAAATTCTACCAAAAGATTAATATTTACCAGAAATATGAAAATTTTTTAAAAAAATTATTTTATATTTTCGTTTAAAAACTATCTTTGTTTTTCATTTTTATATAAATTATTTAAATATTTAAACCTATAAATTAAACAATTTTGACTTTACGCTTTTTTACTATTTAGCTCCATTGTGCATCTTTAATGACTCTATGGATACTGCAGACATATGTGCATATGTGCAGAAGTATAAAGTTTGCTTTCTAACAATTTTATGAAATTTCTAAGATGACATACTCGTTTATAATTTTAATCCATATTTATTTTTTGTAATATATTGTTCATTTTTAACTATTTGTTTTTTCTTACTTCATTTATTAGAAATAATAAAGTCGTTTCACATTTAAGTATTTCGCATATTGTAGGGATCGAAGAAGGTTTTTTACCTAACGAACATTCAATATTTAGAAAGTTTTCATACAGTTAAATCTTTAACAAAATTCCATAACATTTTTGCTAAAGGCATTTTTGATTTTAGCAAAATCTTGATTATCTGGAAATTTGGGCATTTGGGTTAACTTGAGTTTTATTTATTGTCTTATTTATTGCATTTTTTTTTATTTTATTATTTTTTGAGAATTTATTTATAAGCTTTCACTATAAACGATTTCTAATAAACATTTCTTATTGTTGTTTTATAATTTTCATATTTCGTTTTTATATTTGGCTTCAGCCTTTTAGTATGGTTTCATTTCAGCTAAAGGCATTTTTCCATTTTCTTTAACATAAAAGCAATTCCTTTTAAAATGATTTCTTTCGCCTACTTTAAAAATGCTTTGTTTATTGTGTTTTTTATATTCATTTAAGTCTAATATTAGTTCAAAACAGAATTAAATTTAATAACAATTTTTTAGATTAGTGTTTTTGGGCACAAAAAAAAATAAAAACTTTAATAATCAAACAATGTAGTGGGAGTTATAACTAAATCTAAGCTAAAAAAAGATAGCAGTATTTGTGAACAATTTAATAGAAATAATTGGGTAAATTGATAAACTGATGCTAGGACAAAGACAAAGCTTAATCTGACCCAGATAAAAAGAAAGAAGATATATTGAAGGCAGTACCTTAAAGAGAATGAGACAAACGACAGAATATGTTGTGTATTAATATCCAATGGCACAATTCTGAAGCCCACAGGTCTCTACAGACCACATCCTCAAGCATCTACTTGCAGTTACTCAGTTCTCAGTGAAAAAAAAAGGTTGACAAATTGGAAGCAAAAAATGAATCAAGGCAGAAACAGGAGAATGGCAATAGGTCTGATTTTCATTGATTTTTTTTTTTCTTTCACATAGTCTACTTTCTAACCAACTTCAAAAAAGAAGAAGTTTATCTCTTCGTCTGAATGTTGCTTTTTTATGTATGTAACCGCAAACATTTCTGAACCGGCTTAAAATTTTTTTCTTTATTTGAAAGGTAATGCTTTCAGGTTGGTCCCTTTTTAAAAACAGTTCATTATATTAAAAATTAAAGGGCGTCCCCATACAACATACATGTTTTTTACGTCCCAGTTTTAAACCGAAAATTTTAGTACCTTTAAACCAGAAATTACGTTGTTTCACTGCGTTTTCTCTTGGAAATGAGATAGTTATGCAAAACAAAGGTATCCTATATTGGAATCAGGATGCTAAGCTTTGTCCTCACCAAATTTTGTTTAAATCCGTTCAGTAGTTTCTACGTAATGCGAACTCAAATGAAAAGCAGGCAGACGGAAATACATTTACATTTTTATTATATGTATAGATTTTTTGAGACTTTATTTATAAGTTTTCGCTACAAACGATTTCTAATTAACATTTCTAATTGTTGTTTTATAATTTTTATATTTTTTTTTGTTTTGCTTCAGCCTTTTAGTATGGCTTCATTTCCATTTTCTTAAGCAATTCCCTTTAAAAGGATTTATTTCGCCTACTTTAAAAATGCTTTGTTTCTTGTTTTTTTTATATTCATTCAAGGCCAATAAAATGATTTTTTAGATTAGTGTTTTGGCACAAAAAAAATAAAAACTTTAAAAATTAAACAATGTTGTGGTAGTTATAACAAGTATTGTTTATTTTCTCCTTTAATGGAATTATGTCTGTATAGAATACCTTTGTAAGCTAATTGTAAATAGAAATATAAATTTTCTTGAAGCAATAAATATTAATTTTTCTGATCTCTTCCCCAAAATCTAAGCTAATATATCATAAAGGTTCTACACTATAAACCTTAAAAAACGGCAGTAGGAAGCTATTTGTGAACAATATAATATAAAAAAATCGGCTAATTTGATAAGCTGGAACTACGACAACGTAGCTTAAAATGACCCAGATAAAAATCAAGGAATATTTTTAAAGGCTGTGCCTTAAAGAGAATGAAATAAACGACAGATTATGTTGTGCATGAATGTCCAATGGCACATTTCTGAAGACCACAGGTCTAAACAGACTACAGCCTAAATTATCTACTAGCAAGTACTGAGTTCTCAGTGATAACAAAAGGTTGACAAATATCAATTGGCAGCAAAAAAATAATCAAGCCAGAATACAGGAAAATGCCAATAGGTCTGATTTTCATTGAATATGTTTTTTCTTTGACATAGTCTACTTTTAAGTTGATTTACTTTATCCAACTTCTTTTAATTTTTTTAAAACTTCAGAAAGTTTTTGTAGCTGCGTAATACTCATAAATAAGAGGTAAAGGGATGAATAAGGTAGATTTTTGCCATCAAAGCGGCACAACTATCAAACAGAGGCGAATTTTCTTGATTTCATTGCTTGGTTTATTTTTGTAAAGAGTCAATGAACAAGGTTAGATGGAACAACTTTATTTTCTTCATGGTGATTTTACCCGCTGCTTCATTTCTGGTGTATATTGATTAATCCGTAGTCCTGAGCTCAGTTTCGGCCAGGAAATTCATCAGGATCGCGGTGGAAAATATGGTACAGAATAAATTACTCGATGCTATTCTTTTCGATTGTGAGTAAACGCTACACATTTGATAAATTGTAATTATCATTAAATTGTGATTATGGCTTCAGCTTATTCGCGCACTTAGCTTGTCTTTCTGTTTGTTTTCATTTACTTAACTGTTGATAGTATTAAGTTAGTCTAAAGACTAAGATATGAATGACTGTCAGAATATCATCGACTAGACACACATAGACCAATACTTCAATCTAGATACCACGGGAATTTGATATAAACGGAGTCCCCACTGTTGAGCTAACGAGAATTTATTTAAAAACTCAATATGTACAGGAATTTCCATCGTTGGCTTTGAATTTGGTATTATATCTTGGAGGCACTGTTATTATCCAGTGGTGTAATTGAATTTGATGAGGAGTAAGTAGGTTACAAGGGATAGCGGAGACATAACCACAATTGGTATCCTAATACTCGCCCTTCAAAACCATTTAAACCCTTAAGTGTTTCCTTGAATATTCCCTTTAAAGGTTTGTCTAACAAATCTTTAATTTCTATAGTTCTTTTGCCCTTCAAGTAGAAGTGTTCGAAAAGCACATAGCGATACATGGCAAATGTTCCCAAAATTTTTTTTAGTAATTTTTTAAACATTTGTGATATCTAAAAACGTTATATTATTTAAATTTCTTCAGAGAACCCTCGCATGACATATTTCTGTTAAAAAAATTATTTCTTTTATAAAAGTACTACGCCTATTAAATACGTCTACCAAGGATATGAAAATAATTTTTAAATACTAGAGATATTTTTAAAAAACAAATTTTTTTAGCTCCAACATAGTGTATAAAATTAAACAAAGATGAAAGTTTAACGTCCAACTAAATATGTAACTATTATACTCATGAATTTGGTCGTTGTTCAAAGCCTTCTTATAATAAATAGAATTTTATAGCAAAATTTTTCTCTCAAAAGTTGTCTTGAAAGAAATAGTTTTTATTCAAAATAGCAAAAATAGTTTTTAGTCAATTATATTCCAAAATTTAATATAAAATAATTTTGAAGAAGAGTTTAGGCATTTTCACAAAATAAATGTTGACAAATTGCATTGAATTTAATAAATTTTTTCTATCCATCTTCATCTAAGTATTCTTGTTGATTCCCAATTCTTTTGCATTTTATATTATTTCTTGTATGTTTGTGCGTTTAATTTTCTATTCTATTTTATTACTCAACGTTTGGTAAATTCGTTTCGATGTCCAAAAAAACTAAAGCGTGACTGACATTAGGATAAATGTTCCATTCTTCTTCTTAAACCTACACATACATAGATATACTTAATAATATAAAATGACGAGGTCGGTTCACAAAACTCTGATAGTTTTAACACAGTTGTGACCCTAAGTTAGAAGTTAGAAAATACTTTTGTTTAGATTTTTTTTCATTCTCATTAGTTACATATCGTTACCTTAATATAGAAAGGCCCTAGCTCGTTTTTTTATATCGAGTTTTTTTTTTGCATACTTGGATATATGATCTTCTAAAACATATGTATAAATACGAAACAAACTATTATAACATTAAAACGCTAGGAGAATTTTATAAAAAATTGCGTTAAAAAAAATTCGCGATTACAAAACTATAATTTTTATTAAGTTTTTTCCTTCTGTTGTAAAGTAGGAAAAACATTAGTCCTAACTAATATAGAAAGGGCCTAGCCTTTCTATATTAGAAAGGCCCTAGCCTTTCTATATTAAGGTACCGATATGCTAATCTTGGACGTTGGAATTGTTTGTTCAATATGTTCATGATATCAATTGATCTTTTTGCATGCAAAATTGTGGAGGATGTCGAATGTGTTTAAGAAATGCAAGTTACAGCAAATGCCATGAAGGTGGTCCATGTCTAGCATCTGTTCGATAACCATAATTAAGCTGGATTCACCCATTTGTTTCGAACAAAATTTTTTTTGCTGAGAGTTTTCTTTTCTTTTTCTGCAGCACGATTCACTCGTTTTGAAAATTTTATTTGGAAAAACAAAGCTGCCATATAAAATCTAACAATTCATAATAAAAAAAAATAACTCTCTCACTCTCTGAGAGGAAAATAAAACCTTATAAAAAAATGTTTTCAGGACAAAAATTTTGCCCTAAAAAATGGATCTCTGAGCTAGTTTTTCCTTTATATAAGTATGTTTCTTAAGTTCTGCAGTTTTTAACCGACTTCAAAAAAAGAAGGAGGATATCTATTCGTCTGAATGTTGCTTATTTTATGTTTGTGCCCGCAGAACTCAGTTATTTCTGAACCGATTTTCAAAATTTTTTCTTTATTAGAAAGGAAATGCTTACAGATTGGTCCCATTTTAAAAGAAGTTCAGAATTTTGAAAATTAAAGTGTGTCCCCAACAACGTTAAGTAACGTCAATGTAAATATATGAACCATTTGAACCATTGTAGACAATCACTTGAAAATTGGACAGAACGTCCAATATTTATAATCAGAAATTAAATATTTATTTTAGAAGTTAAAGGGTGTCCCAATAGTTGATGTAATTTGATGTATATTGCAAAACTTTTGAACAGTAACAGAGAGACAGTTGAAATTTACAAAGAATCTGTATATCTAATTCCTTTATAACATCAAGTATATAATTTAAATTTGGAAACTAAAGGGTGTCCCCATAAATGATATAATTGTACCTATCTAGCCCTATCGTTTGAACTGTTATAGACAAACACTTGAAAATTAGACAGAATCTCCACTACTATGTCCTGTATAATAACATTTATAAATATTTAAAGTTATAAAGGGTGTCTCAATAGTTTATGTAATTGATGCATATGACCAAACTTTTGAACCGTTTTAGACAGGACATTTGAAATTGACAAAGAATCTGTCCTTTAAAATAAGTGTTTAAATTAAAATTTTACATAAAAGGGTGTCCACTAGGTGATATTGTTTAACCTATATGGCCATATCTTTGGAACCGTTATTGCTGTGTCAGTAATAAGTGTAAAAAAATAAAGGGTGTCCTCATATCTGAAGTAATTTGTCGTATATGGCTTTATCTGCTGAACCGTTATGGATAGACATATGAATGTACAGAACGTATATTACTGTGTCCGTTAGAGCAACAAGTATAAAAGTATTTGATTTGAGTACTATTTCTTACAGATTACTTCTTTTTAAATTTTTAGTTAAGAATTGATGCACATTTATTTGTTTTGTAGTCGGTTTTTTTTTGCTTTTAATAAAAAAATATTCGTTGGACGAAACATATTTCAGAATTTGAGAAACTCGACAGTTCCAACTAGAGTTGTTCGACTTTAATTTTGATATCCTTCCTATATTAATAAACCCTATATACAACGATAGAGCTTAAAAGAAACATAAGTTCATAAGAAAGGAGTTTTGATGTACTATTTTATCGTATGTCTCTGGATTCGTGGTTTAATTGAATAAAAGGATAAAATCTAAAAAAATATATAATTATGATAATGAGTAAACTTAAAAATTATATAAAGAATAAGAGCCAATTTTATTTGCACCGAAATTTTTAATAGAACAACAGCAAACTTAAATCGTTTAAAAATGCTAAAAGGATCCAAGAAAGGCTAAAAGCTAAAAAACAAAATGATTTATTTCAGAACATTTGTACATATACATGGGCAATTGTATACTAATCAGCACAGTAAGCTATTAATATAACTCAATGTACAACACAATATTGATAAGAACTATAGTAAACGAGTTATTTGCAAAAAGACGTGTTTTCTGTTTGTTACTACATTCTCCCATATTTTAGGCAAAAAACTATTTTTTAGCACTTGATAATATATTTTCTAAATAAAAACATTTAAATTCGTTCGAACTAACAGTTCTAAGAGAATTTAAAAGCAATAAAAAATCTTAGAAAATTTTAAATAAATCGGTTTGGCAAGTGAACCATTTATAGACAACTTAAAATAATTTTAAATTCTTTAACACATCCTGAAGATGTACTTTAAATTTAACTCTTATAATTAATTGTCATTCTACAGTAATTATCTCGAAACGATTCCCTAGATAAACAATAGATGTAAATGAAAATATCTGAATGCTTGTATAGATGTAACTGCGAGCGTTAATAATGATTACCATGATTCGCAATGTGTCTGTGTACTTGGTAAGTGATAAGGAATGACAGGATTAACATGTTGCTGTTACTGCCACTTGTTTTGTTGATGTTTCGTTGATGTTTCGTTGATGTTTCTTTGTTTTATTTTTTATTTGGTTCTTATTGTTGTTGTTTTATACACTTTGTTAATAATACCGTTGTTGTTATTGCCACTGTCAGTGTTGTCATTGTCATTATAAGATGATAACAACCATTTGAGAAAAAATGTAAGAAATGAGTTTTAGCGACAGAGACAAAAAATAGTTTAAATAACAAAAAGTCCTAAATGAATTAAATAGTCTTTGTTTTTTGCAAAAGAAGAATTAAAATAATTTTTTGTCAAATGTTAGTAGAGGAATGATTGTCAACAGCATTTTTTGAAGAAAAGTTGTAAAACTTTGGTAATTAAAGATTGAATTATTAGAGACAAACTTTTCGGGAGCTTTTTACTTTTTATCGAATCGAATCATTTATCCTGGGTTAACTTGTACTAAATAAGCGTAGATTTTTTTCCTCAACTAAAATCATTTTCAACTTTTAATATTCTCCATGTGTTTTTTTAAGCCACCACATATTTTTATTTTTATCTTTAGTTTCTTTCAAAGGACTTGGCAAAATAATTGATTTAGATGAGTGTTTTCTACAGTATTTGTTTTGTTATTTAATTTTTATTTGTTTGGTTTTTGTATGTGTTAAGCCGGTTTGTAAAGTAATTAAGGAAATGAAGAATCACCTGAACATACACTCATACTAAGAAACTCACTTTGAAATATTTCAAGAGTGAAAACAGCGGTAATTGCCTGATTCTAAACAACAACAAAAATAAGAATACAAGCACACAAGCAGAGAAACAAAATATGTTAAAAATGACTTCCCAACAATTTCGTATAAACAATAACATTTATTTTAAACAGTACGAGAAGATGACTCCTTTAAAGCTAAAATAAGTCTGTAGAAGTAGTCTACAGATGAACGTGTGTATGTTTGTAAGTATGGAAAGTCGTGTATACATGCAACTACAAGTGCAAGAATGCTTCAGTTATAAAAAGAAAATTTTTAAAGAAAAAAAGGAAAATAATTTTTCATTCTTTATGAGCACAGAAATCCTTATAAAAACTTTATGGTTTATAAACTTATATTTGACTCTTTTATAGACAACCAGACAAGCATATGCATAAACAACTTTTTGGTTCTACACATTCAAAGATATACTCTTAATATGTAGTCACACAAACACATAATCTTACTATAAATTGAGGAAAAGAAAATGGAAAAAGACTCATACTTAAAAACAACTTTGTCATGTTAATAAATGTAGTGTGCGCACAATCAACAGAGACAGACAGATACATTAGAATGGCCCCACACAAAAAACATTACAAATTTCTTAAAAAAATAAAATGAAAAAAATTATTTTTAGAAACGGAAAAAATCAGTCTTTTGCCAAGCAAATTTCTAAAAATTTTATTATCAAATTATGAATTTTTTATTGCTCGCTAGCACAGGTTAAATTCGATTTAATTAAAGAAATAAATTAATTGTTTTTTTTTTTTTGAAGTTTGAAAGAAAATTTAATATAAAAAAACAAATGCAATACTAATTCTGGTTTTTTAATCGCAAATTCGAAGTTATTTTATATAAAATTACAAAATCTTCTTGTCAGCTTAGTAATCCAGATGCGTATCTTTGTTATGTTGTGTTCCTTTCAGACATCCAAATTACTGTGTTATTTTACCAACGGAATTACATGCTCTTGAAAGAGCAGCGAACTGGCTCAGAAACAACAGGAGAAACAAGAGTCCTCGAAAAGCACTGAACTGGCTTGGGAACAATAGCAGAGGCAACAGGAAGATCAAGAGCAAGTTTAGTTCAATTATGAAATTGTGGAAAATTCTGCTGTCATCCTTACTTGCCTGCGAACAACTGTTTTTTGTATGTATGTCATTCCTCTTTAGGCCTACGTTTAGCGCGTCAGTGATGCCCTTACAGCATCATATAAACTAGTCTACAATTACACTGTGAAACAAATTCAGGTTAGCAAAAGTTAGGTCGATTCTGAGAGTGAGAGGTGAAAACAGAGGCTAAATTAGAAGATCCGTATCGCGTCGCTTTTTATAATCGACCTTCGAAAAAAAATTCGAACTAACATAAACCAACGCCGCGATACGGGTCTTCTAATTTAGCATCTATTTTCACCCCTCACTCTCAGAATCGTCCTAATTTTTGATAACTTGATTTTTTTCCACAGTGTTATAATTGATAGATAAAAATATTCTAACTCTCAATAATTGAACTGAAAAAGATCATAATTTCTTCTACCTTGATATCTCACGAAATTTTTGTGGCGGTATTTCCTTTCCTCATCTCCTTCTGTCCCCTATCTCCTAAAGTCTCGGTTCTTATTTCCTCTATTATCCATTTTACTGAGGATTACATAAAATGGTCAACTATAACGAACTTAAAAAATACGTCTGCCTAATTTTTCTTCAAAATATCCGAAATTGTTAGAGAAACCGAAACGGTTTCATTATTATTCGATATTTATTGTCGTCTCTATAAAATTTACTACAAACAAAAAGCAAACCTCATCACCAAGGTTACTGCTAAAAACTATTAAAATCCCATATCTCTACCATTAGGTTCTTAAGCCTCTTGATCAACTTCCGTTAATAATAATAATGGTTTAAATGAACTGATGGTTCGGTTTTAAACTATACATCTCCCCAGGACAATAGCTAATAACCTGGTTGGAATTGTATGCTCTTGCAAATTCTAGATGTAAGTATGATAAGTCCTTTATCGGTCCATGCCAGCTTTTTTTACTTTCAGGCCTAAAAAGGCATCCAATGACTTTTCCAATACCCAAAACCGAGGTTTTAAAGTCGTCAAAGTGACACGAACTTCCAGGACATCAAGTTTCTGAATGGGGGAAGAGTAATCAATTAAATAAATATAATAATTTACATTCTCATGATTGGTTTTGATAACAGACTTAAGGTTTTTCAAAAGTAGTTTTAGTCTTATCATTTAAAACCTCTATGACAAAGTAGGCATATCTTTATTAAATTGGAGAGCTTTATTCGTATAACGTTTAAAGGCAAATTAAAGATCGAGCTAAATATAACAACCCTAATATTTATATTTATAAAAATGTATATAAGTGTATAAGAGGATACCCCTCTAAAACAAGAAAAAACATAGACATATGTTTGTACATAATTGCACACATACACACACATAATATTCAAAGCCTTGTGTATATTGAAAAAGTTTTGGTTAAAAGGTTAAAGTTTAAAAAAAAGAAATAAAAAGCAGTTGGAGTATATTAATGAACGGTGAGTAACTTTATAAGAGTAAAATGTCGTTGAGTTGTTGTTGTTGTTGTTTTAACAACAAAACTACACACATATTAAACAAATACATATGTATATACTTAAGAGTGAATAAGATTAACTAAGTATAAAGACTAAAAATCATTTTGGTTTAAGGTGTTTAAATACCGGCCAGTTATTTAAAGAGTACAAAAAAAGTAGATACATACTTAAATATGGTTCAACACAAAAAAATGTTTGCACCAATTCAAGGTTTTAATTGCATTCAGATACAACTTAAATTTAATTATTAATTAATTCAATTATAGTTGACACATTACTTTATTCATTGTTAATTAAATATAAAATTAACACAATTAAAAAATTAATTAAATTTATATCTGAAACTAATTAAAACCGTTAATTGGAGCAAAAAAAAAATTGACTGTGTAATAGTACACAGAAAAACTTTTTTACATCAATTAAAGGTTTTAAAGTTCAATTAACATTATAATTGATTTAAATATATATTCGTTTAAAACAGAGCAAAAAAATTCTTAATTAAACAAATATTTTAATTAATGCATGTATTTACTGCGTCAACTGTTTCCTCCGTGTGGCCGTTTGGCCGTGCGATTTTATAAAATGATTTAACAAATTTTAATAAATTTTAAATATTTTAAAAAACAACAACTTCTAAAACTGCTTTTTGAGGAAAACATATTTTTTATTTCAAAATATTTGGTATGTTTGTTAAGTTTAATGTATAAAATTGATTTGGTTTTCTTAATTTGATTTCAGATTTGAAATATTACAAGGATTGCTGCTTCTGGTAAGTAAGATAAGCAAAAAAAAACAAATTTTTCTTAAATTATAAATTAAAAATATATCGTCAAAAGAATTAACTCTTTTTATTATTATTTTTGATTAATTCATACGCAAGTTATTAAAAATTTAAGAAAAAAATATTAAAATTCCTAGAAGTCTACATGCAAAATATTGTAAAAAATACTCATACCTGAAGGAAATTTGTTGAAATGAAAAAATTACGACAAAAAACATGTAAAATTAATCTCAGAACAAACATTGAAGTGTATGCAGGATATCATCAGTACAAAAATTGAAAACAACAACCTGAATAAAAATATCCATTTAAAAAAATAAACATACATAAGTATATGTGAAGCAAGCCAGGGTAATATTCTCAGCACGGGACGAAACAAATTTTCATATTTTCTGTTGCACCAAAAGATATCTTGAGATCAACTTCAAAATAGATTTTATTTCATATTTAACATATTTAATACTGCAGTGGTAATAACTAAAAACTGTCACAAATTAGTTGTCCAACTTTTACCTTGATTATCTCAGACCTAAACTTTTGAACTACAAACTTAAAAACGCTACTACCTAGTCAACATCATAGATTTTTGACTGATTTTTTTGCGTACTGTTCAGAATTTTGCACATCAAAAACGGAATTTCAACTCCTGGCAAGATAAGGTCCCTTTCGCCAGCTTGCGTCACATATACAGACATACTCGTAAATATTTTTACTACTGCTACTACGAATTCATTATTTGAAAAGACAAACAAAAAACACGATACTACTAAGTAAAAATACGGAATAAGAACATATATCCATGTATACGTATGTATAAGCGTAAAAATATTATGACTCATCATGTCATGGTAGCACAGCGTAGAAAAACTCTATTTTTAAAATTTTTGATGTTCTGCAAAATAAACTTTTTGTAGTTGAAAATACAGGAATAAAAACACATTGAAACTATATCACAAATATGTATATGAATAGACAAGAAATCATGTTCCATCGTTACCAATACTTATGCAAACACCACCCTTATCCACCCTTATTTGCCAAGTATTTTATGTCTCGTGCTCACAAATAAACAAAAACGCACACAGCACAAACCACCCCACATTAATTTCATTTTACTTGTACTTCTGCATCACGTTTACGATGTGCACAGTGGAGCAAAAGTGCAAAATAAGTATTTTATTGCACTGCTTGTAGAGACATTGTTGTGTTGTGTATGAAAATATTGTAGCTTTGAAAATCAAAAGTTGTAATTTTCTGTGAGTGTGTATTTTTGCTTATTTTGTAGTAATTTGTTGTTTGTTTTGCTTAACAAAATTTGATGTGCCGTTAAAGCATAAGATAAGAATACAAACCCTTACACATATGCTGCACATTTTAGAAATACTACTAATACACACATGATAAATTTTAATTTTACACAAAAATTGTGGTTTTATGTTTGTCTGAGAAAAATTTAAAAATCTTGGTGAAAATACTAGAAATTCAATTACTTTTCATTCAGGAAATTAAACTATTTAAAGTAAGCTTAAAAGATAATATTTTTAAATTCGTTTTTCAAAAGAGTACTTTTTATTTTAAGTACTTTTTGAAAAGATTCTTGATTTGGAATTTTCATTGAAAAGGTACTTTAGAAAAAGGGCTTTGTTAAAAAAAGGCCCTCTTTCAAAAGGTACTCTTTGCAAGAATTAACTAAAGGTACTTTAAAAGAAAAAACCTCTTGTTGCTAAGGAAGTACCTATCCAAAAGATACTTTTTTATAGTTACTTTTGGGAAAAGAGAGTCCTTGGTACTTGTTATAAAAATACTCATTTCAGAAAATATCTTTTTAAAAAGGCAATTTTAAAAGACCTTTCATAGGAAAATATTTTTAAACGTCACTTTAAAAAGCTAATTTATTTTAGAAGTATTTTTTGCAAATAAATCTTATTTTTCTCAAATGCACTTTATTGAAAAATTTTTCTAAAAGAAATTACAAATTTTTTTAAAATTTTAAAAAAGTATTTGTTTAAAAAAAGGTTGTTTCTACAATAGCTATTATACATGGGGTTCATTAAAAGGTACTTTTTTCCATTGGTAAATATAAAAAATATATAAAAAAATAGGTATTTCCTAGAATTACTTTTTAAAAAATCAAAATTATTCGAAAGTATTTATGTAAGAAGGCCCTTAAAAAACATTTGTAACCGATATACTACAACCCGGCTGAATTTTTGTACAAACGTTCATAAACATACATAGCATTAACCTTTAGGTGTGTTTGTTTCAGTTGTTTGTCTGCGTTGAAGAATCACATTTTGAAAATTTTCAATAAAAATTTTTTTATTAAACATTTTTCGCTTGTTATTGCTGGCTGTTCCTACTTTACATAATCGCCGATTTTAGTCCGTTGTTCGATTATAAGTTTGTTTGTGTAAATGTTGTGTAATTTCAAGACTGGTGGTGTTGGCGTAGTTCAAGCGATGTTGTTTTGCTTCAAAACAAAGAAACGACAACAGTAAAATGTTGTAAAATTTAGTAAGAGTAATGAAATAGGTGGTGGTTGACTATATATGTATATGTATAAACGTATATACATATGTATAAGTAAGTTGTGTGATGTTCTTCTGTCATAGTATCTGCTTGAATGGCAGATTACTTGACTGCCAGTCACTGCATGGCTGCAGGCATTTTTTCATTACTTTTTCCTGCTTTATTTTTCTCTTCCTACACATTGACGGGGGTTGCAGTGTCAATCGTTGGAGTTGTAGTGTATTATTTGCGTAAAATATTTTGTGTAGTAAACAGCTAAAATGGCAAAAGTTTGTTTATATTTTAAATTGAATAAAAATTTTACTGCAACATGTTGCAATAAAGAAATGTATAGAAACATAGGTAGCATGTTGTTAAAAAATGAGAACTAAAAGGATTTTTTAAATTGCTAAAAGCAGGGAAAAGTTATTATTTATTTTGGGTAATACCTTGTCAAATCAACCAAAAAAAATTGTTTTCAAATTTACCACTTCCGATTTTATTGAAACTTTTGTTATTTATATTCCTTGACTTTCTAAATAAGAATATATGAGCTCGAGGATTAAAAATATTCTTATTCCAGTTCTATAAGCCCTAGGAAGTCAAGTAATAGCTCAAAGGGATTTCATACGCTTTAATTTGATATCAGTCATGAAAAAAACTAAATTTTTATCTTATATTTAAAAAAAGTTTAATGAAAATCTTCTAGATAGAATTTTTTCAAAATTATATTTGGCTTCAGAAACTCAAAGAATATAAATAACGAAAGTTTCAATAAAATCGGAAGTGGTAAATTTGAAAACAATTTTTTTTGGTTGATTTGACATGGAATTACCCAAAATAAATAATAACATTTCCCTGCATTTAGCAATTTAAAAAATCCGTTTAGTTCCCCTTTTTTAACAACTATGTTTCTATAAATTTCTTTATTGCAGAATATATTTAATATATATATTTTATTTTTTTTAATTATATTTGGATTCAGAGAGTCAAGCAATATAAATAGAAAAAGTTTAAATAAAATCTCAAGTAGTAATTTTGTGTGCCTTGTTGATTTGACGTGGTATTGCCCTTTTATTCAAATTTTATAATAATAAATAAAAAATAATTTAATTTTTTTAATATATAATTTCCAAACGCATTGTTTCTATAACATTTGTAAGGTATGATTTAAAACTATAAAGAAATATACATTTAGTATAGATTGTGTAGAAACAGGAGACTACAAATATCTTTTACACATTTGTTCGTAATATCATTGATCATTATTTTAAGAACCTAAATTTATGTCTCGTAGACCTTTAAGAAACGGCTAGAGTATCTTTAAACTTCAGTTCTAAAAAAAAACCTCGTTATGATCTTATATTTTATTTAATAGTACCGGTAATGGCAGAAATATGAGTATAGTGATCAAGCTACAATTAGCGAGGAATAAAAAAAAATCTGTATTAAAATCTACATTCAAAATTCTTTCCTAACATTGACTATAAAGGATACGTGAGTTAAAAGACATGTAAAGTTTCGGCACTAGAACAGAGTTACCAATGAAAAGTCCTTTAACGTGAGTAAAAGCAAAAGTTTATTCACGCTGCACGAATGTGGCCTGAAGGTATTTTTTTCCCATTTGCGGCGAGAAGCAATCTTAAGGCGTCCCCCGTCTTATATTTTTTAGCTCACATTGGCTTTGAGAATGGACCCTATGGAAAAATCAATTGGATTTTTTAAAGTTCTGCAAATAAGGTGGCCATTATTGTGCAGAATGGGAAAGCTGGGAACTTGCTCTTGCGAAAAGGTTGGATCTCACGGCCTTAATGGGATGACGCAACGTCTTGTTGTAATGTTGAATAGCTTCCACCGGATTGTTTACATGTTCAAAGTAACAGATCTTTAAACAGCAGATTTGTCGATTTACTTGCAGTCTCTGTTATTATGAAAGTTAATGTTGTCCGCATTGTGGCAGTTAGCAGCGCAAACTAAATCACTTAATCTGGAGACAGAAAATTCAAACTGGTCTAAACTATTCTTGACTTGCACTATAATCATACACGATTCGTTTGTTTGCCGTAAAAGTTTTTTTTAGCACAAAAGGCAAATTTGTTTAGTTCGCCACTAATAAGCGAATTTCCTTTTGCCAGTTGTAGCTTTGGTGTTTAGCTAGCAATATACATCCTTCTCAGTCGAATGGAGCAATAAGAATTTAGCATATTAAGGGCCAGCAGTTAGCGATTTTTTAAGCAACCTTGTTTAATTGAAGTAATAATTTATCACACTGTGTAATTTTTTAAGTCATAGCAAAATAACCATATACGGACACCATTACGTCATAAAAGACCAAAAAAAGACCCCTGTCTCCCTGAAGTTGTTTTAATTTTATATGTTAACAATTTTTGTTCTTTATGACAAGAGCTACAACTATGCCTCAGAAAGTATATCAAAATTTCAAACGGTTTGCAAAATATGAGCTTGAGTAAATGATCATTTTTTTTTGCAAAAATGACATCGAGGCCCCACATCTTTGAGGGCCTATAAAAAAAAAACCTGGAGGACTTTGGGCAAAACTGGGAGACAGGGGTCTTTTTTTTTTGGTCTTTTATCACGTAGTGGTGTCCGTATATGGTTATTTTTTCCGTGTTGCACTGTGTATTGCTTAATATATTGCTTATACTAATATATAAAAATATATATTAATACGTCATATACCCAAAACTAAGTAGAATTATCTCAGCGTTCTGCTACGTCAATTTTAATCTGTTACATAAGATTTGCACTTTTATAAAAAAAATCTCATAATAACTTAAAAAATTTTATAATATTTTTTGTTAAGGACTTCTTCGAAAATAATTTCTAAATTTGAAGTGCTCAGGGTATAAAATGCAATTTTACTTTCATTCAAAAAGTTTGGCTCCAGCTAATTTTGTTCAATCAATAGTTTTTATTTTATAATTTTTGTATTTCTTAACTAAAGGTTTCATTTATTAAAGCTTTTACACGTTTCAATGTCGAACAGATTGTTTGTGAACAAGAAATAAATGCAGAAACTAGGAAACTAAAAAACTTCGCTCAATAAAATAAAAATCGCCAAAGGATTCAGAAAAACGACAAGACAAATATTTAAAGACAAGCATAAATTCGAAAAAGGATAAAAAACTACCACAACACCACCAACGGCAGTTGTAGTTGTTGTAGACAACATTTGGTATTTGTAAATTGCATTAAATATAGTCTCGTCCACATGGCGCCTTTTTGTGTATGTGTGTGTGTGTTAATTTTACGTTATCTTTGGCTGTGTCTAATGTTTGTATGTATGTGTTAGCCAACTGTTGTATTTGCGGCTTTTTTGTTTTAACCAACACTAACAAAAACAATAAAACTGTAGTAATAATAAGGATAACAATGTAATATTGTAATAAATTAAATATTCAGTAAAAGTCCAAAAAAGTGGTTAAATGCAATCTTGTTATCTTCCTTTTTCCTTAGTGGACTCAAAGTTATTCATTCATTGTCTTGTAAATTTTCTAATTAGTAAATAAAACTTTACTTTATTCCAATTATAGAGCACAAATGCAACTGCTGAAACCTTGGGAGAAAGGAATAACATGAAAAGAGTTTAAATTAAATGTTTGTCAAAAGTCATTATGGTTGAAATTTTTGCTGGTTATTTAATGAATGACCCTTAAGTTAATGATGCTCTAAATTTTATTTGCTTTATTTTTAGTTTTGGAGCTATGAGCTCTATAGTGAGAGCAAGAATTCTTGATTATTTTTTCACATGTAAATAAAACTTAGTCTTGTGTAGTAGTATCCTTCCAACACGTTAAAAAATCATGATTAGAAGTGATGTTGCAAAACTATTATGCTTTCTATTGTTATGTAGCTCTACTTGGTCTTTTAATGCTTTGCTCAGTACCATTAATTGCATTTGTCTATGACAGGTTTTATTTATCCATTATCCACTATGAAAAGCTGGTCTTATTAAATAAAGACAGTGGCTTAATATTCAAAAGGTATCCAGAATATATCTGTGTTTTTTTTTCTAAGCAAAGAAATACAGCTCAACATCTCTTGGTTACAATCACATGACACTCCATTTCTTATATTGTAAATCATTCCAATATCTTTAAAAAATTTTAATAATTTTTTCACTAAACCTAAAAAGGAAGGAGGCCTGCTTTACAGATGCTCAAAGAGCCCCTTGACAGGAAGGCCAGTAAGGTGCTCAGATATAATAGAAGTACCTTAAGCTGAATAACTGCATTACTGACAGGTCTTGAAAACTTCAAGTATCATCTAGCCAAGATGAAAATCGAAAAAGATGATACTTGCAGACTGTGCCTGAAAGAAGCTGAGATGATGGCGAATATTTTGTGTGAATGTCCATCACTATCTAGCACCACGGACACAATGTCATGTGAAATTAAGCCTTAGATAAATATTAACAATTAAAAGAGACTCCGTGATTAGAAAGAAGGCCGACAGTTACCAGTCGATAGCCTGAAATCACTAAAGCAGCCCGTGATTCAATGAATCTTAGGTTGTCGTAAATTACAAATCGGTTTCCTATAATCATTACGGACGGAAGGGGTTTGAAAAGAGACCCATGTAGGAAGTGGTCTGCTTCGATATTCCCCTAATTTTTTTAAGAAAAGTAACACCCAGGCAATTAATGCCTATATTAACAGTGTTTGTTCCTTTGTAAAGAGATAGGAGTAGATAAGACAAATGGTTAGTGTGAATTTAGAACAATGTTGCAGCGTGTCTGGTGTATATCTGCTGTACACCAAAATGGTATGATCGCACTGCCCCATAAGTTGGAAAATATTCAAAGGCGCCAACATAGAATTTTAAGAATGATTACCGGTATTCCATGGTATATTTAAAACTCGAACATTCACAATGATCTAAACGTGCCATTGGTTAAAACAGAATCGCGAAACATACATTAACGTATTTTTAAAATATTGAAATATGTACATCCAAACCGTTTGGCCCGCAACATCATAAACGACTAAGAAGGAGGGATATTGCTTTTTTTCAACCAAACCTTTGGTGATGTATTCAAAATGATGAAATAAATATTTGTATAAGTTAATTATATAATTATCTCAAATACGAACATTAAATTGAAAAAAATATTATTAAATTATTTTAAACACATTTTTTTGCAAAAACCATAATAAAGTTGTCGCAATACTTCTATAACAAGAATGATAGAAGACAAAATTACGCCATGCGCATGTTTCCCCGTTAGATGATGTTGTTCGGTCAATGTAAGATGGTCAAATCTGTAATCAACAAATGGCTGCAAATAAGTACGTCCATATAAATGTAAGCAATAGGCAAAAATTAGCAATACTAAAAATAAACTCTCATTATTTATAATAAAAAGTCTCATAATTTATAGTTATACTCTCGGTCAGAATTATTAGCTAATAGGAAGACATTTTCGTGACGTTATTAGGCCGATCCTTGATTCTATAACGCAATTTTAATCTCTCCCACTAATTGAGAATACATTTTGTATCTCAACAATAACTAACTGTATTAAAGGGTAAGTGTTGTTAATTCAAAAAAGATTTAAACAAATTCTTGTGAATATTTCTTCTTTGCATTAAACTCAATAAAAATCAATTTAAAAATTAACGAGGCGGAAAACAAATAAAAATTTTCAACTAAAAAGACTAACTAACAATAAAAGTTTAAAATACATAAAATTTTCATAAGCGTGTTGAAATTTAGTTTAATGTCTAATAATCTTAATAACTAACAAGAAGACTTGATATAAGTAAAGACAATGATGTCATTACACTGATGGTTGGTTGGCACATTAGAAAAATATGATTGAATGACATACAATATTTCATATTTGAAAAGTTAATTTTTAACGTGACATGTTACAAAAAAAAAATAGAATTAATGAGCCTTGAAAATACATGAGAAAATATGAATAAGTGTGCAAAATTTTTATTTAACTTAAAAAGCATGACATGACAAGACACACAATTAATATAAAATCCAAACATTTGTATATGTTCATAAAATAATGTTCACATTCTTTTTCTATAGCGTATGTATTTTGATTTTTGTTACCGGAAGTATGCTCAGTATTCAAAATGCAAAATGTGAGTAGAAAACGTCAAGATTCCATCAACTCATGCTTGAGTTTCATTAGCATTACCGGTTTCAATTACTTTGTGTGATTTATTTTTACTTCTTTTTTCTTATTAATAAAACCTTCATTATTGACACTGCGTAGAGCCAAAAAAGCATCAAGAATTTTCAACAATGTCATCATTATCGTCATCAGCAAAACCTGAGCATCATAACTTGGGATTGTATATACAGCAACGAAGATATAACACGAACACGTAGCTTCAGCACACACCTACTAATACAGCAAATAAAATACATAAAACGAAATAAGAAAAATTTATAATTTTATATACTAATAACAATTCAAGAAAACGAATCAAAAATATAAAAACAAACAACTTACAGTGGAGACGGTTGATGAGAAAAAAAAATGTGATTATTTTTAAATATTTTTACAAACGGATTTTTAATTTTATTTCGAAAAAGCTTTTCTATGTTAAAGGCTATGTTAAAGGCTACAGTTTTCCCTTTTGCTGTGTTAGACATTTTGAATAAATAAACGTAAAAAAAATAAAACGAACCCCAAACATTTTCATTCCACAAGATCTGAGGCAAAGTTCACAAAATTAGCTAAGTCTAATATTAGCATTACTAAATGTAACTTGGTATTTAAAAGCAAATTGGGATGTTAGTGGCATTATAAAGCGCTTTGTTTATTTGAGCTCTTCCAGAGTTTTCCAAAGACTCGGGAACCAGTTACCTTCTTATCGTAGTAAATTATTACCATACCAGTAAAAAAGCCAAGGGAGGGTCCTGGTCCTATAAATCTCTTCACTAACATTACCCTCAGGAATAGGAACATAACATGCTGGTACTCTGTGGTAAGTAATAAGTTTATTTAGATATGTTGCACAGTAGGCTGGAACGTTGGTATATGGCAGAAAATAAATGTTTGTATTACCCGCTTAATAGTGATAAAAATTTGTCTTTTTATGTGAGAAGTTATTCTACAAAGTTTTATTGTGCTTTAACCACATCTTGAGGTGCCGCAGAAGCCTTGAACATATGTTTTTGTCTTTAAATCTTATATAGTTATATTTTTTAATTTATTGGTGGTTTTTTGTATTCATTATTATTTTTATTTCATTAAAACTAATCCTAAAATATTTTTTTTTAATTTACTTTTTTTCTTTGTTGTAGTAAGATAGGGGTAGTTATGATATTTTAATGATTTTTCTTTGACTAAAACTTATTTAATGTACTTAGCATGGTCCTTTTTTTTATATAATACAGTTTTTGCTGTTCCAAAAAAATTAAATTTGCCAACTTTTAAAAAATTTCGATCTGCGGCATTTGGATTTGCGGCACCTCTTACCCTACTCCAATAGTCTTTATACTATTTAATATTGAAATTGAAAAAAATATTTTTTCGTTCCACCCTATTGCACATTCCATGACAACCCCAAAACTTACCAAAAATGAATAAAGACCCTTAAATCAGCTTAGCTATCCCACATCGGATAGAGTTTTATACCTATTGTGTTCCTCCCCAAGCATTCCCAAGAACATAAGAGGATGGGGTATACTACTCTCCAAAGAAATGTTGGATATTAACACTCGTGATACTATTTTTTTTGCTTAGAACCATTAGGTAAGGGAAAAACTATATATAAGTTTCACCAACGAAATGTCCGGTAGCCTAAATGCACTGTTGCATGGATCCTCTTCTACTTTTATGAACAGGGGAGATATATGAATAACAGATCCTAGGACGTAGTGAGGTAGGTGTTCTTGACCCCAGCAATAGAGAAGCAAACATGACGGAAGGTCTTCTCAAATTAAACCTTGTTTGGTCTTCGGCTACCAATATTGGCCTTGAAGTGGTGTAGTAAGACCAGTAGATCATTCGTTGTTTAAACCCTCTACGTTTTATCAGGAGCAGGCGTAAATGGCTCTTATTAACTTGTTGGTAGTATAGGAAGTATATTTGATTCAAATCAGTGTTTAGTGAATAATGTATCCCAGATATTGGACATCATTAGATAATCTAACAGCTAAGATGTTTAATATCGGCCTGATGAGTCTCAGATTTTTATGACTCGTATGTGGTACTAGAACGGTTTTTGTGAGGTTTAAGTACAACTCTATGGACTTGCGCCATTTCTCGACTAGTGGCATAGTCTGCTACGTTATTAACGATATGCTATGTTAGTCTTAGGTTAAATAACAATCAGTTTTTATGTAAAAAAGAGGTTTTAAGAATAAAAAAAAACTTCGAGAAACCTGTACATCAGGTGAGCTGGAAAATTGTCCTTTCGACATATTGCACTTATTGACCCACTTAACAAAATTTATGCTGTTGCTTTGAAAAACTTTTGTGGCCCATTTATTTCGAACCATTTGTAAACATATTAATGTAATATTGGTAGGATAAATTCATTTATTTATACTTCGGAATGCTTAAGCACTAGGATTTGCAGAAATTCTAAATTCTCCAACGCAACCAAAATTGACAAAAGCTACAACAAAAAAACTACGTAATAATTTTTCTTTCAAAATATGCCACTTTTGGATGTCTCATATGCAAATGTAATTAAAAGAACGATTGAAAAAAAACGTTTACAAAAATTTAACAAGGAAAGTTTCATTTTTAATAAACACACGGCAAAACAACAAGCATATAAATATTGCTGGTCTTCCAGTGCACTTGCTTCATTCTCGTTGCCATCGTCGTCATCTATTCATCCCATTCACACTAAAAACAAAACTCAAAAAGCCAATTCAACCAAACAAGACTCAACCAAATGAGCTCAAACATTGCTTTGGCAAAATATATACTTGCATTTACTTCTTATTCCTTTAATATGTTTTCTTCTAGCCTCTGTGTGAATCATGTTTTGGAAAGTTGATGAGATTATTTTACTTGTATACATGGCGACCTTTGTTTAGCCAGCCGCTTTTATGGCTGTATTTCGCTTGTTTTTGAAAATTGCTAAATTTTTGAAATGTTTGTGCATTTCTCTGGCTGCTGTTGTTGACAAGCCTTAGTAAGGAAAGAAAATCAATAATAATTGTACTTGAAAAACCCACAAGAGAACATGGAAATGTTTGCAAAAAAAATTTGCAGTGACTGAAAGTTTTCATTGATTGGTATAGAGAGAAGCAGAAAAGCCATTACTAATTCGAAATCAAATGTTATCCTTTCTAAAAAGCTTTTAAAAGTAAATTATTTTTAAGTTTTTTTTGCCTTTGTAAGTCAAACCTTTGGCATAACTAATCTTTATAGTCTTAATTTCTTTAATAAACGTCATTTTTTGCTTTAGTTAACGACTTATATTCTTATATTTAGATGTTGTTGTCATACTTTCAGAGCTTACACATAAACAGACAAAGTTTAAATTTTATTCTGAATAACCTCTCAACCCGAGACAGGTCCTGAAACACTTAAAGTCAAAAAATAATCTATCTTAAAAATTCCATAACCTATTTATAGAAAATGTAATACTGAACCAGTTAGCAGGGCTTCGTCTATTTCACGAGTTGTATTTTGAATGATATAAGTACTTGTGGTCGCGATGGTTGCAAGCCATCTATGCTTTTCTCTGTTCGTAGTCTACGCATTATAGCACAATTTTTTTAATTTAGCGATGCAATGCATTCGGATGTTAAAAGAGCTCTTTCTAAGAAAACGGTACAAATTAAAATAAAATCAATCAAATCACACTTGCTTTGGTACTAATCTTTTTAATTGTTACATTTTCTTTAACTTATCAAAGTTACCACACAATTTTTTTATAGGGCATTCTATATAATAAAAGTTCATTTGAAGTTAAAATCAGCCATATTGAATTAAAATTTTATTTCCTGTCTGTACAACACGTTGATGTAGACAAAAATACACGAAGGATCTGATAGCAGAGTCGTCTCTTCACTTACAAAAGTTTATCAAAGTGTAAGTGTGCGTACTTTTATAACCCAGCGAACGTACAAATTTGATTTCAAAAAGAAATTGGTTTTAAATCAAACACTTTCTCAAATTATTACAATATAATACCAATGTGCATAAAACCTAATAATGTAATTATACATATCACTCATTTCCTGTCTGTCTGTGTTCATGTCACCTAAAAACTACTGGATAGATTTTAACAAAATTTTATGAGGAGGTACCTTAGTGCCTTTATTCCAATATAGATTATTTTTCCGCAAAAATATCTTATTTCCAAGAGAAAGTGTAGAAAAAGCACTAAAAACTGAAACGACGATTTTTTTACGATTTAAAGATACTGCATACTTCAAGGCTTTTTTTATTTTTAAAAGCGGGATATTTTAACACTGTTGCGCAACAGATGGAGCTGTTTTAAAATAATGACAAATATGAATTACTTACAGCCAAATAGCCACTTGAATAAAATTTGAATTTGATTTGTATTTTTTCTTTCCGGAATTATATATTTAGAATTTTATGTAAATTTTAGAATTTAATCCAGGAATGGGTACCTTTATGTAAAGTAAATAAAAGTCTTAAAATTTGGTGTGGATTACTTTCAAAGTAAATTCATACAAAATATTAATTATAAAACTTATGTTATGTTTTTTGTGGGTACAAAAATAAGTGTTGTTAACTACCTAAGAACGACGAATACTTAGCCAATTTACTTTGATTTTAAATAACTTTAAAATGAAATTGTGCAAAAATAAAATGTCACATGTTGTTTCTTAAGTGCACATCAATTTTAGTTCAAATTTTTTCTGCAAATGATTCACAATAATGATAAATATCAAATAAAAAAATATTATCTCAAACGTTTGACTGTGTTTGCTAGGAAGACTATGTGCATTTTGTATGATTTAGTTTATAGATGTTAGTTTCATAGCACGGCAGTATGTGTGATTCTTATAAAAATAAATGTTTATTTATTTCAACAAAACAGAATTATACAAACAAGAAGAATTAGAACAAACACTTATGTGATTATGTATGCAATCAAATAAAAAGAATTTTTGCACGTTTTTCTTTCAATTGTACGTTATTGTCGAACAACGAACGTTTTCTTTGTGTGTTGGAGAGAGACAGGTGGGTATTATTTTCAAGGGTTGTAAAATAAAATTACACTTGGATATGTGTAATTTTATTTATATAAATAACACGATGAATTGTAGATGAAGTGTATTGAAAGAAATTAAATTGCATTAAAAATAAATAAATGTTTATTAATTTTTTCTTTTACTCTTTTATACTTTTAATCTTTTCTTTGCTCTAAAAGCGGGGAGTCTATTTATATTTTGCAGTAAAATGAAAGTGAATGTCAAAGCACTTTCATTTTTCACATTATCAAATATGCAAAGACCTTTGTCTTTTTTTATAAAAACCTCCCCCAAAATGTGGTATTTACAAATACATTGGACATAAAAGGACAAAATACAGACAAAATTATATTTTCGTGTTTTTTTTTTTTTTCTGGAGTATTATTTCTTAAAGACAACATTATATATAAAATAATGTAGACTGAATTCGGGCAATAAGGACTAAAAAATAATTTGTATTTTATTATTTTCAAATATTTTTTTAAATAAGTCGAACGTGTTTTATAGCATTTTGATAAGCAAGTTCCCGCAAATTTATTTCTATCTATTTTATTCAAAATATATTTACTATAGAGTACACATTTTTGACTTGAAGTTTTATTAATGTTAGTAAATTTTACCTTTCAACCTTTTGGTTCAAAACAATCTTTGCTTTTTTTCAAAGCTTTAAATTGTAAAGATTAAAATAATTTGTATTCCTTTATTTCTCTTTATATTATTATCCTAAATATAGAATATTTGTCCATTAATTAAAATAATAATTGTGTGTTTTCCATGGTTATCATGACTATGTGTCATGTCACATACACAGATAATAAACCAGACTTTGAAACCAAAATAAATTACAAATCCATTTCACCTATGCACTCTTCGAACACCCACCGCCTACAACTTAACTCTATACCTATTTATACATAAACACACACACACATACATACTCGCGTGGTTGTGAAGCATAAAGCAACCCTTATGTGATATAAATTTAGAAACTGACATTAAAAATTATGACTCTTGTATATAATAGTCCTTATCGTATTTAGCTTATAAGAAACTGATAATGAAATAAAAATTATTATAAATTTTCTTTCTCAACGAGAAAATAGGAAACTATTGTTTTCTAATTTAACTTTCAGCTGTCAGACGACTTGAAACCAACTGCTAATGATGTGTTTTTTTTTTGTTTCTATTAGATAAAAATAATTTAATACATTTGCAAATACACACGACTGATGTAGAGAACGTTAAAAATATATTTGGTGTTGGAAGCAGGTATTCTGTTAAAGGATAACAAACAAGTATTAACCGGAAACCTCTCTACCAAAAAACAGCAAAATAAGTATCATATATATTCAAGTATGTATGTATTTGTGGTACAGTGTCCAATTGTAGTCATGGTACAAAACTTGCAGCAACACTATTTTTTCAAATTAAAAAGGAATAAAAGAACTGGTGGCTTAGGACCAACATTCTTAAAATTTAAAACTTTTAAGGCAACCAAAATGATCGCCAAAGGAGGGAGATCTTGTAATATAGATTAATTAAAAAAATTATTGGATGATTCAAAGAATATTATAGTTGTTAACTAAAGTTGAGGCTAAATTCAAAGAATATTATAGTTGTTAACTAAAGTTGAGGCTAATGAAGAAATTATATACTAAGTCTTCTCATTTTATACTGGATTAAGTATAAAGTTGACAAAAAATTTATTTAAGAAATAAAGAAAACAAAGTTATAGGCATCTGGTTTAAAACTGGACTACCCGTATGAATTCATATGCATTTATCACTTTAGTTAGGAAAAAAGGTTAAGGTTTCAACATCATCTGGGTGCAAAAGTTTTAAAAGCTGTTTCAAAGCACCACTGTCTGCTTACTATTAACTTAGTTGTATCTAATAAAATTTAACATGTTGGAGTTTATTCCTTAGAAAATAATATTTCTAGCTTGGTGACTTTCGGTGATAAAAACACTGCAATTGCTAAAGTCGAAAGCTTTTGAACGGCTTCTTAACTGACCCATCGTCTTATGGTACTAAGTTCTCCAGCACATGCAAAACTTATGAATTAACCTCGTATCCTTACCCACATTTAATATTTATTAATGTGCTTTAAGAATTTTTAAGTTTTTTTATCAGAATCTTTTTTGGAAAGATTTTTAATAAACTGAATGGTAAGTATTTTGTCTCTATTTGGAGGTGTCTGCCTGTTTAAAACCAAAACTTTATGGCTTATATCAATTGTCATTTTTTATTCACGAAGGCCGGTCGCAATGCATTTTTTCATCAATCTCGATTTGAGCTTCAACTTCAGCCTTCGTGGAGACTCGTCGTAGTCCCGCACCTTAATCAAGTTAATAGTTATGTTCCAAGGTTTCTTACACCTTTAGATCAAGAATTGAATGTCCTGTTAAACTAAAAATAGTTTAGGACTCATTGTTTGCAACGTCAGCGGACGGACACGTTAAGAAAAAACTTCACCTTTATCTACATACGAACGATTGGAGTAACATTTTTTCTTTATTCGACAAAAACTGACTACAAGTTGAAAAATATATCTATACATATAATAAAATAGTAACTAATTTCCTGTAATTCTACTGGATGGATTTTAACTTAATTTTATGAGGAGGTACCTTAGTATTCTGATTCCATTATAGGATATTATTTCCATTTTATTATTTCCAAGAGAAAGTGGAGAAAAAACAGTGAAAGTATGGCTATTTTTATAACGATTTAAAATATTGCATACTTTAAGGCATTTTTTATTTTTGAAACCAATAGATGGCGCTGTTTTAAAATACAGAGTAACCTTTACCTGTATATAAAGCAAAATCGAACAAATTATTATCAGAGCGAATACAACGCATGGGGGCACAGCTAGCCGTAGATAAAAACGTGAAAATAGCACTAAATCATTTCATTGTTATAAATGATAGAAAAGGGAAAATCCTCTAGTCTATCATTACTGCAATGGTTTATAAAAATTTATTTACGACTATTATTTATTTTTGTAAAAGAAAACAAATTCAAAGGAAGGCTACTTACGCTTCCTATCCTCTAATAATTTCCAGTGGATACTTGAACAGGATAAAATTTATTTAAACAAATTTTTAATTATTATAGTCGTGTTTCTTTTCTTTTTTATTGACACAATTAAATAATTTATGGCTTAAAATGACATTCTGAGGTTTAATTATTGTTTTTTCAGTTTAGTAGGAATATAAATGTTTATAACATAGCAATAAAAATAAATCAATATTAATATAATAGAGACAGATAGATAATGAGAGTATCGAGTGTGGTGTGTGTTTTAGTTCTTATGTGCACACTATCAACATCACGGTGATGTCTTTGACATATCTTGCATTTCTTCAACCTATGAATTTTGGCTGTCAAACTGGTCATCTGGAAAAGTCAGCACGGAGAAACGGCAATGCTTCATCAATTGTACAAACAAAAAAGTGAAGATTCTTGTAGTAAAATCCTTTACATTATTTTTTATTAAAGCTACTATTTTTGATGTCAATTTAATTATCAATTTATTATCAATATTAAAAAATTACATAAAATGGCAAAAAATATGACAATAATTTATTAATAAATTGTAAATTTGCAGATTTTGGATTTCGAAACGAATAAAAAAGCAGATAAGCTGTACGATAAGACTTTAATCTTGTAATCGGATTAAACTGCAATTACTAAATAAATAATTTATGGATAACAATAAAAAGTAATAGTGCTTATGGACATAAGTCATTTTGTTTACATTTCTTAAACAGAATAGCAACAGTCATGGTGTGATGTAGAAATATGTACGTATATTTGCTATCATAACTTTCTCTTAATTAAGTTTATACAGTGTAATGAGAGGGAAACTTGTCAAGCCCAACTTCTGTTGTCTCTTTATCCTGGTGATTAAGGAGCAATAATTTGACAGTGTGAATACTAGACCTTTAGATACAAGGAAAATTAAATGTTGGAACAAAAAGATTTTGTTATTATTTTGAAATATTATTAGACAACTATGACACAGATAACACTGGCTCTGCGCCACATCATTGATTAGTAAATCTAAGGTAATTTTAACTAATTATGAAAGTAATGGCATATGTATTAATTAAATTGAATCGTATTTATGGATGCTTCCGGAATCGAAATATTGAAAAGAAATATTTTTTAAATGATAATTATAAGTCTAAAAATGAGCTATGAATTATACAAACTACAAAAGAAAATAGCAATAGATAACAAAAACATGTCAACAGAAGCTAAAAACTAAATTTTAATTGAACTTCGTAAAATATTTTTGGTAGGGCATAGGTCCTTTATCTCCTTAGTATCTTCTTTATCTTCTAGTGACTATAGACGTCGTTTAAAATAATATGACTAGGGAGAATATTCTTTAAGCAAGGAAAAAAGTTACATGAAACTCCTGTGGCATATAAAAATCACCAGTTCATTTAAAAATTAAAGAAGATAATAAACCTGATATTAGAGAATATCCTGAATATATAACGACTTGCATCACTGTACAATTATTTGGCAGACCCTGACGCTAGTACTCAATTAGATTTTTAAGTATGGCTTGCAACAATAAACCTGAAAAGACCTATTATACATAAGGCTCCTTTGCATTCTTCATGTATAAATTGAGCTAGGTATGATACCGAATAAAGCAATTTATATGTTAACTAATTAAAAAAGGTATTTATGGCGAACGGACTTACTAATATAGTTGATTTACTACCCGTAGAAGTAAAAGCAACAATTACTCTTAGATTAAAATTTTGTGTACATTATTGCCTTTTTCTTTTATTTTTGCAAATATGTCTTTTTTTGAAAATAATTTCTTATTTTTGGTAAAACTTTCTTGTGTAATTTTGATCTGTTTTTTCTTGTTATATATCTTTTTTTCTTTTTTTTTTTATTAATATAGGGGGAATATTAAGGCAGACCACTTTCTTGATGGGTCCCTTTTCGAGTCCCTTCAGTCGTCAATGATAATACGCAACTGACTTGTAATTTACTGCAACTTTACTTTCATTAAATCACATGCTACAACCAGCATTTAATCTTGACTTTAATGATTTCAGTCTGACTTTCTTTACGGAGTATCTACTGCAAGACTTGGTTCCCCCATTACATCTACATTGACCAAGTTTTTGTTCGTAATGCTGTCTTGTGCTAGCCAGCTAGCTGGATATTCACAAACAAGTATCATCTTCTTCGATTGTCATCTTTGTCGCAATTTACATTAGACAGAAAAATGGGCAGACAGACGAGATTTGTAGGCAAGGGGTTGAAGAGGTAGAGTGTGTATTTCATGACTAGTGTACTGGACATTTTTTCGTTTCTCTTTTCTGCTTTTCGCTTTTTTCTTTGTTGCTTCACTTTATAAACACACAAACATGTAAAGAATATAACACAGAAAATAAAATGTGCAAAAATCTGTCTGTCTTGTTTATGTCCAATGTAAATTGTTTAAGCAAGAGCAAAAGAGAATTCAAAAAATGTCTGCCCTGTTTCTGTCCTATGTAAATTGCGACTTAGCTAGATGATACTTGAAGTTTCCATGATCTGTTACTAACGCAGTTTTATGAATTTTTGATTAAAATTGGTTGTATTTTTGTTGTCAATTATGGTAATATGGTTGTTTATGCATGTTCAACTATATAGAAACATACAAGATCTCAGCCTTTCGAAAAATCCATTTCACTCTGAACACGTACAAAGGGTTAGGCGGACTTCTTTAAATTAACTCTCCTTTATGTAGTCGCAAGACATATTGGTAAAATTACAAATGAAATGGAACATATGTGATGAAGGATACAATAGCGTGCGAATTAAGAAAATTTTGTGTATAAAAAGGATTTTCTAGTATTAAAGAGTCAAGACGTGAGTTCAAGGAGAATATTGAGAATATTGAAGCTATTTAATGTCGCTAGAAGAAGTGAACCGAAAAGAAAATACATTATTTTTCAAATTGTTTAGGTATTTTCCTTAATATAAAAGACAATTCTGGAATTGCCCTCGTCGTATGCTAGAGAAAAGTTAGTGAATAAGTTTAAATAAGATAGAGTTACATTTATGTGTACTTGCGTGTGTATTAGTGATTGTGTGTAAATATATATAAATCCCCTGAGATTCGTGGAGATTTACTGTAGTTGTTTGTTGATTGTTGTTATATTGGTTGTTGTAGCAGAATATGAGTACAATTTTCTTTATGTCGGCCTCTGTAGAGGTGATTAACCTTTGTTGTTTGTGTTTTTATAGCTTTTGTTTTTACTATTATTGTTGTTGTTGTTATTTTCTAGAGTTTTGTTTTTGTTTTTATTTACATTATTTCTTTCTATTGTTTTGCGTTTGTTGAGGAGAAAATTTTTTAGTTTTTTATTTTAACAATGTGACGTCGAAAAACAAGTTGTAAAGAACGCGAAACAGGAAAATCATTAATCGTCATTTTTTAAGTGGATTCCATTGAGATTTAGCAACAAAACATTGAAACATGTAGGTTACTTACAGATTTAGATTTAAGGGAAACCTTATGGGATTAAAATTGCGATAGTTTCTTTAAAGTTAATTAGAAAGAGGAAAGTAAAAAATAGAGGAATGTCATTCATTAAAAATATAAAAGAATTTCAATTAAACTAGTTTTAATTACAGGCTTAAGTTCTTTAATTGAGCATAAATATTATTGTATTGCATTTTATTACTTTTCGAATTGAGGTCATACAGTAGAGTCATTAATTTTCGCTCAAATTTAGTTTCGTCCACCATTTGAGGAGTATCTTCCAACAGGTATCCTATAGTGAGAGTGATAAACTCTTTAGCAGAATGTGTAGCTTAGCTAAACCGTAAGAAGTAAAATATGGTGGTTCCAAAGAATTATAATAATTTTTCAAATTTATTAAAACCTAATACTTATATGTTTTCACTAAATCTATATCAATAATGCTGTTTTGCTTATGGACTCATCTTTTCTGTATTATCAGCATCCTTGTAACTTTGTAGGAAGGCTTTTTTAGTGTTTGCAATTAATAAATCGCTTCATTCTTTAGAAGACAGAAATAAGTTTTGAAGGTAAAACTGCTTTTACTCATTTAAAAATTTGAGTGAACTCAAAATTATTATTTTTATTTAAATTTTATACTAAAATTAATTTGTATCTCTTATTATCAGTGCTTTACGTTAGATGTTTGATTGTACACATTAACTTTCAGTTGCTTATCTGTCTAACAAGAGTTGTCAATAGACAACATCGCTAAAGTTTAGGTGTTCAGGATGTCGACAACGGTTGTGTCCAGTGTGCAACACAACCTTTCCCTTGTTGGCAACAACTTAAAGGGCATGTTAATTTAAACACTCTTTCTTTCAATAAATTAATAAAATAGTAACTCATTTCATATCTGTCTTTTGTGTTTGCATCACGTAAAAACTACTAGATGGATTTTAACAATATTTTATGAGGAGCTACCTTAGCATCCTTATTCCAATAAAGAATACTTTTTTCCGCAAAAATATCTTAATTCCAAGAGAAAGTGGATAAAAAGCCGCGAAAGTACGCCGATTGTTTAAAGGTACTGCATACTTGAGGGCATCTTTTATTTTTGAAGGCGGGATATTTAAAAACGGTCGTACCAGAGATGGCGCTGTTTTAAAATAATGAGTAACTCATTTCCAGTCTGTTTTTTACAAAGATTTACAATAATTTTTAGATTTTGATATAAATTTTATAGGGATGGGTACCTTTATATAAAACAAATACGTAAGAGTCTTAAAATTTGGTGGACTACTTTCAAAACAAAAACGAACAAAATTTTGTCAGGTTGCACACAACGTGTGTGGGAGGGACACATCTAGTAGAAAATAAATAAATAAAATTAATTTGTATAGCAAAACTTTTCCATAATTTCCTTTTTTTATAATTAAAATAATTTTATTACATCGAGTTTTAATTTGATGCACAAAAATGAACCTCAAAATTGCCAACATTCAAAATGAAAATTAATGAAATTAAAACTATTTAATTCTAGTTGTATTTATATAATTTTAATAGTTATACTACTCGTGGTACTATTAGCATCTACAACAATAAAGAGAATATATTTAGTTTCTCAAGGCTCTGGGTCACAAAAATTCAATATTTATTTGACTTTTGTAAACAATTTTTCACATTTAATACATTTAATACATTTTTTTTTCATTATTTTTTATTAAGCTCTTTTTACAAATATCCATTTTTTTCTTTTTTTTTTTTTTTGTTCAAGAAGTTTTTTTGTAGCAATTATAACTTTTGCGATTCCAATATTAGTTTTTAATTTTGCATTTTTCTATGAAGCGATTTCATAGATTTAAACTTATAGGCAATGCACGAAAAGAACTCACTAACTGGATTATTAATCAAAGAGAGGAGACGGCAATTTTAAAGACAAAATCTGTTTCAGTTTATTATACAAAATCAACACTTTTTTTCTCTTAAATAATGTATTCAAGGCGTCACACAGTAAACTGTCTAGTGGAAAAAGATAAAAAAATGAATTTATCAATAAAATACATACGGAATGAAATCCGAGACTCCCACGATTCCAGAGGTGGTTTGGTTTTTCATGTGCGTTACATCTATACAAAGTTCCACGGCCTTAAAATCGAATTATTTTGATAATTTTTTCATAATTTTTAAGTCACAAAAAATGGGTTAGGAAAAATAAATCTCAAAAATTTATTTTTCAATAAAAGTGCATGCAAATTTATTTGTTTTATTCAGAAATGTAGCAGAAACAATGAAAAAATCCTAAAATTCAAATATTCATACCAACACTGGAAAACAAAATTGTGAAGTTTTTAGCCAAAATATGTACTTAAAAAAAAAATAATCAGCTTCGATGGACCCGAAAAAGTAGGCACATCAAAAAACTACTTTTATGCATCAATAATCTTATTTTCTGTTACATATACTAAAATATGTATAAAAAGGTTTAGGTGTTTTCTATGCCAACTTTTGAAATACAATGATTTTAAAAATCATCCATATTTGATATTTTTATTAAAATTATCAGTTGATATTTTTAATATTTGAAAATGTTTGATAATAGTAGCCTATGATTTAAAGCAGGACGAACTAATACAAGGTGAGTGCACGGGCGAATGCTTTAGAATGCCTACACTAAACAATTAAGAAAGAACAGACTTGAGCACACTCGAAAAAATAGCAGAGAAAATTGTAATCAAGATTTAATGCGTAAACTCCTAATTTCTTCTGATTCAATAATTTCATCTAATATAAATACAATAAATACATGCAGCTCTTTCAAAAATAATCTAGAAGTTAGTAATTACATAATAGCAGATGAATCTATTAGCACTGATTCAGACTCAGAAACTTATTTTAGTGATTAATTGTTATGTTATTAGAATTTGTTTGTAACTTTATTATTCATCTTTATATAAATGTTTTTTATCTTAAATAATAATTTAATTTTAAAGTATTTAGTGTTGTCAATTTGGTAACCCTATTCATATAATATTATTTGAATACCAATGCTTATGAGTATATTTTCAAAACTTTAAAAAATAAAAATACTAAAAAGTTTAAAATAATATTATATTCAAAAAAGGTATGCGGCAACCCTAAATAATTAGAAATTGGTTATATTTTATAAAAAAAAAAAAAAATATCACGCTTTATAATTTTGTATGTGAAATGATGGATTAAAATTCAAAAAAAAGTAATTACTGAAATGGGGGAATTTTGGGTATTTAATTGTCCCCGCACCGAAAAAAATAAAAGTATTTCTAAAAATTAATTTTGAAAGAAGTAGGCCAAGAGAGATATGTGCCAAAAATTTCATTAAGCTAATAACTCCTTCGATTTTTTTCCAGTTTTACTTTGGGGACCGTTCACTGTGCGTCATAGAACAACACTTCTAGCTGATTTTTGAACAAAATACACTTCCTAGCACCGTTGCCAGATTAGGGGATTTTCCCCTAGATTTAAGGGATTTTTATTCATTTAGGGGAGAATTTGGGGGTTAACATTCGTTAGGGGAAAAATTGGGAGTTAAAAAAAATATAGGGTGTTTTTGGGGGATTTTTTATGTTTTACCAGATGCTTAATTGGTCTCCTCCTATTTTTTTGCAACCAATAAATTAAAAATATGTAACAATCAACTTTCTGATAGGTTCTTCTAAACTATTTAAACAACGTATTAGAAAGATGATTTTTGGGTTATGCGTGTAATATGTCATGAAAAAACAACAAAGTTCGTACATAAGTAACGACCCAGTGGTAAAATTAAAAAGGCCTGATATAAGACATGCTTAGGCCTTCTCTCGGATCCGCATTTTTGTGCGCCTTCCAAAAAAGGCCTTTTAGATGGCCTTCTAGCAGAAAATTTTCGGAAAACCTTCTGGAACGGTTGTCGGCAGAAGGGACAGTGGCCTGCTCCGCAATGACAACCTGTGTAAAAAAGACATAAGAATGGAGTGCGAACTGAACGCAAACAGAAGGCCTTGTGGCACCAAAAGAAGGAGTAAAGAGGCCATCTAGAAGGCCTTCATACTCCTTCTTTTTTCCACTGGGTATATTTCTATACACATATTTATAATACATATGTACTTTAATAAAATGAAAACTTAAACACCTTTTTAGGGGTATTTTTATTAAAATTGGGATTCATTTTGGGGATCTTTTATTTAATAAATTTGGATTTTATTTTTTGAAAATTACAGAAAAAAAAAATTATTAATGTAATCAAGAAATATTATTTTAGGATTTTTAAAAAAATGCTTGATTTTAGTTTTTTTTTATTTGCTTTTAGGGGAGAGAGAAAAAATCTGGCAACCGTGCTTCCTAGTCACTAAATTGAACAAAATGGATGTAAATGTCCACAAAGTTATAATTGTCCTCCCGAGTCATGAGCTATAATGTTATTGTTTTAGCTAAAGTTTAGCTCAAAAAGTCTGCAACTACCTACTTTTTTAAAGAATTCGTATTGCAAAAGTAATATAACAAACAAACATACATACCTTATACACCCCATAACTAGTTACAGGATCGCATCTAAAAATATTTCATTATTTTAAAACATATTTAAATTAACATGCTTTTAATGGTTGGTTACCAAAACCCAAATGTTTAATTTTTTTTCTCAGCCATTTTTACAAAATTTGCTAAAATTATATTTAAAATAAAACCGAGATTTTATGTTAGTGGTAATTTTATAAACCCAATTACATTTGAAATACAAATTTGTAAAATGTTTAGAGATGCAAAATGTGTTAAAATAATGCCAACTTAATTTGAATATTTTTCTGGTACAGAATTAAAATTGGTTGCTTTCCCGTAATAAAATTGTCGACATGTGCAAATAATATTATGCATGACATACGCAGGATTAATACAGACAAGTAGATTTTAAAACACAAACATACATATGTACGAGTATGTGTAATCGTGTGCACATGGAAGAAAATAAAATATTTAATTTTAATAAAATATTTTTATTTGTTTGCCAAAAAACTTTTAAAAAAGTTTAATTGTTTTGTTAGAATAAACATATTTTTGGTTTTTGTTAACTTCTCTTTTATTCATAACATTTTATGGATTATTGTTATATTTATAAAAAAAATATACATATGTATGTATGTATATGTTTATGCCAACTGATTTCGTAAATAAAACTTGATACTGCTGTGGGAGTTGATGACTATAGTTAACAACCCCTGCATGTGTATGGAACTGTGTTTGAATTGGTGTACATTCATGTAATAACACAGTGCTACAGTGAAGAAAATACAATAAAGTGACAGTGAAGGTTCGATTATACTATCAAAGGGTAGTAAAACCCTATACTCAGTTTGGCGAAATTGACCAATTTTTACTTACTCGAAAGATTCGGTAAATCAAAATAGGTGTCATCAGTTTTTGTCTAATATCTCATTTAAACTAGGTGATGGCGCTTAACTTTGTTCGCCAATAAAGTAGCCGAGGATTCGTTTAACAAATCCTATATACATTTTGTGTCAAAAAAGTAATTTATTCCTGTGCTTACATAATCGTTGTTGCTATTTTTGTTCCAACCCAATTACAAGTTTAAACAAATAATCATTGTAGCAGCCAAGTACTGCGTTTAAAGTTTTACAATATTCTAATATACTTGATGATACTGAAATATATGTATAAGCGGTATTCAATGTTTGATGCAAATGGTCTTGCGAAAAAGCAAATGCATTATATCATTCACATTTAACAAAATAATAGGAATTTTGTTGTTGGATTTCACAAAAAACCTATGATATTATACACTTGCTCTTTTGCAAGACCATTTGCATCGAACGTTGATGCTCTCTACTTTAAATTTGTATGAGTATAGAAACAATATTAAAAAAATTTTTTTTCTTAAAATTATTTACCTAATTTCTACAAAAACATTAGTTAACAATTAACAATTTATTTAAAAAAATTATAAGCAGTATGCGAAATTGCTGCATGCCTTGTTGATAGGCTATCATTTCCTTCTAAATTTAAAAGTACTAAATGGCTGGTTCGAAGGACCACAAACTAATTTTTGACATATAATTGGATGTAGTTTTTTGTTTTTAATTGTAATCGAAATGACAAAATCAAAGTTACTTAAATACGCTAACAAATCACTTACCTTATTAAATTTGGGTGTCCCGGTAGGCTAGTTGGTAATGTTATAGAGAATCATATTGCGTTACTTTGTATTAAAATATAAAATGTGTTTTTTATTCAGAAATTCTATTTTCCGTCAGAAATTAAAGAGTCATATGATTGTCAAATCTAATGTGTTAATCTAAAGTGCTAATTTTGACACAAATCCTTTTTTCTGACTTTTAAAGACAACTTCACGATGTACTTCAGTTTTATTGTTCGAAGGTCTTGTTACCAAACGTTCATTATGTTGAGCGTCCACAAATGATCAGCTTCCCTACATTATTAAACTATTCACTTCACAGTTGGTGAAATCAGATTAATATTACGACCACATTTTCTGTGAAAATTTTAAACTGTATTCTTTTTTTTTAATAATTGCTACATTAGTTCCTTTTTAAAGGGATAATAGTGCATAAGACGGATGGTTAGACTGATAGTAAAGCTTAATTTTTGGCAACACTGCAATTGTACGCTATGTTTATTTCGAAAAAACGTTGCATCTTGTGTGGTGTTATTAAAACAAGTTAATTGTAAGTTAGTACAGCCATTTTATTAATTACTTCACCGCACAGTGAACGGTCCCAATAGTAAAACTGAAAAAAATCGAAGGAGTTATGGTAGCTTCATGAAATTTTTGGCACATATCTCTCTTGGGCTACTATTTTAAGAAATGAATTAACATTTTTAGAAATCCTTTTATTTTTCCGGTACGGGGACAATTAAATACCCAAAATTCCCCCATTTCAATTATTATTATTTTTTTGAATTTTAATCTATCATTTCACATACAAAATGATAAAGCGTGATAGTTTTTTTATAAAATATAACCAATTACTAATTATTTAGGGTTGCCATATGCCTTTTTTAAATATAATATTATTTTAAATTTTTCAGTATTTTTATTTTTTAAAGTTTTGAAAATATACTCATAAACATTGGTATTCAAATAATATTATATGAATAGAGTTACCAAATTGACAACACTAAATATTATTATTTAATTATATTATTATTTAAGATAAAAAACATATTTATATAAAGATTAATAATAAAGTTACAAACAAACTCAAATAACATAACAATTGTAAACAGTTTCTTAATCACTAATATAGCTTCTGAGCCTGATGATTTTTAAAATCAATATATTTCAAAAGTTGCCATAGAAAACACCTAAACATATTTTATACATATTTTAGTATAGATAACAGGAAATAAGATTATTGATGCATAAAAGTAGTTTTTTGATGTGCCTATTTTTGCGGGTCCAACGATGCTGACTATTTTTTTTTTAAGTTTATATTTTAGCTGAAAACTTCACAATTTTGTTTTCCAATGTTGTTATAAATATTTTTTTCATTATTTCTGCTACATTTCTGAATAAAACAAATAAATTTGCATGTATTTATGAGATTTATTTTTCCAAACCCATTTTTTGTTACTTATAAATTATGAAAAAATTATCAAAATAATTCGACTTTAAAGCCGTGTCACTTTTTATAGGTGTAACGCACATGAAAAACCAAACCACCTCTGGAATCGTGAGAGTCGTAGCTTTCATCCCATATATATAATAATGATAAATTCGTTTTTTTTTTTGATTTTTTTCCACTAGACAGTTTACTGTGCACCGGTGAGATAGTGCTATTCGGATATACCGGCGAAGGAGAGCACTATTATATGTACTAGTTTACTAAATACATACATATAAGAAAAATCCATATTGTCTCGGCTGGGGATCGACTAGTGTCCATGTTTTAGTAGACCACGTGCTGACTATATGACCTATAAAACCCCTGTGAGCTGCATCTATAAAATTCTTATTATTTTATAAATATTGTGCAAAAAGATATACCCAACGCTCTTTATTTTATTGGCTATACTTTAAGGCAAATAACAGCAAATTTATAGCTTTAGCGAAAGTCAGGACATCTGTTATTATGATTTAATTCGTCGTTAAGATTTCTGAAATAATTTTAGTTTGATATAAAAATTTAAAAATCTACAAAAATAAGATTATAGAGCTATAAACAAGAAAACTTTAAAACTTTGAAGCCACGCCCACAAAAAATTGGGCGCCAAATTGGCTTGCCTGAAAACAACACGTTTATAGCAATGAGACATATACTTCTAAAGCTGCTATTTGCCGCTAACAGATCAAACAATCACTTCGAAGTACGAATAAGTATCAAATTACAATTTCTAAAATAATGAAACAAGTTTTTTCTTGATGTATTTTTGAAAAGAAGCTCATTTTTTTTTTTTTTTTTTTGTTATTAAATTTTGTAAGAATTCTTACAAAATGTTCCGACTTTGTATAGAATTTGTAACGACTGTTCGACAAAATGTTCCGATTTCGATTCCGAACCGAAATATTACCGAAATCGTAACGATTTTTATATGAAACAAGACCTGTCTCCCAGTTTTGCCCAAAGTCCTCCAGGTTTTTTTTATGGGCCCTTAAAGATGTGGGGCCTCGATGTCATTTTTGCAAAAAAAATGATCATTTACTCAAGCTCATATTTTGCAAACCGTTTGAAATTTTGATATACTCTCTGAGGCAAAGTTATAGCTCTTGTCATAAAGAACAAAAATTGTTAACATATAAAATCAAAAAACTTCATCTTCAAGGTCAAAATCGCAAAAAACTTTAAAAAATTCAATTTTTTTACCTTTTTTCCCCTGTTCAGGTCCATAGGTAGCAAACCGTTCAAAATTCAAGGAAATAATCAACTACAACAATAAACCTAAGATTTTAATAAACAACTTTCTAGAACATATGAACTTCCTAGGAATGATTCTTAATACCGTTTAGGTAGCGCTTAGGTAGCCGAAATGAATTTAAATTCATTGAATTTTTTAAAGTTTTTTTCGATTTTGACCTTGAAGATGAAGTTTTTTTGATTTTATATGTTAACAATTTTTGTTCTTTATGACAAGAGCTACAACTTTGCCTCAGAGAGTATATCAAAATTTCAAACGGTTTGCAAATTATGAGCTTGAGTAAATGATAATTTTTTGGAAAAAAGACATCGAGGCCCCACATCTTTGAGGGCCCATAAAAAAACCTGGAGGACTTTGGGCAAAACTGGGAGACAGGGGTCTTTTTTTTGGTCTTTTATCACGTAGTGGTATCCTGTGTTTTTTATTTATAAAAAAACCTGGAGGACTTTGGGCAAAACTGGGAGACAGGGGTCTTTTTTTTGGTTTTTTATCACGTAGTGGTGTCCTGTGTTTTTTATTTATACTTTCATACCGAATGGGGTTTTCCTATGTAAATAAGACTTCGTTTTATTATTAAACTGACGCAGTAGTTTATATATATATTTTTTTTTTTCTTTAAAAAATTCACTTTAGCATCAAAAATTTGCTGTCAAGCAAATAAGAATCAAAAGACAAAAACAATATAAAATATAGAGCTATTTAATAAAGTATAAGTATTTCTCTTAAATTTTTTTGCTGATATTGACGGTAAAAATTCTAGTAAAAGAAACATTTTATTTATCTTTTACTACAGAACAAAACGTTTTAAAATTGTTTTGTCTTTTATTTTCTTGTATTCTGCTGCTAAAAACTTTCTTATGCAAACACTTTCAATTTCTTTTTTATTTATGATGAGTTAGTCTTAAATATTTCTTGCTTCCTTTGTTGTTTTTTCCAATCAAATAGAAAAATAAAATCCTCTTACAATACTTCTACAAAATAAAAGATAAATATCTTTAGGCTTTGTGGGGTTGCTGACAAAACATACAAATTGAATACAATTTTAAAATGAATGAAGACGGATGCAAAGGACTATTCTTTTATAGACAAATGAAATAAAATATATGAGGAAAAAAAGTGGCCTTAATAATCTTTATTTAAGATCTTATATTGTGTGGTAAATAAGAAACATCCTGGTGTACAGTGTGTCGCAAAAGTACATGGATATTGTAATTTTTTATTTATTAAATCAGATAATAAAAAGTATTCAGAGTCTAACTTTATAACTTAAAGTTCATCAAAATTGAAATATTCAATTGTTGCTTCCAACAGTTGACATTAATTTCTCTCAGTTGTCCTGAGGTACAACAATATACCTCCTTTTTAATCGTATTGAGCCTCTATCTTTAAATGGTTTAAATAAGTTTGCATGTGTTATATGATCTCACTTTTTACCAATAGAACATTTTAATATACAATGTTTTGTTGCCTTTTAATTTTGTCTATATTTGAGACTGGTAGAAAGGTTCAATCTAAGATTTATTTTAATTTAAGATTTATTTTAATAGCTTTTTTTGACTTATAGAATTTATTCTTTCAGGTTGTCCTCTAAATTTATTTTCCTACAGCTGTTTATCTTGGACATGTCTTAAGTCAAAAAAAGTTGTATAGTCAACTCATGAGGACCATTTCAAAATTAGTTTCTAATCTAGGAGAAGGGAACTAATACGTGACTTGTCGCGTGTTCTGGTTATTAAGGGAAAAGAACAGGTTCGGGCTATAATACTTACTAGGGAAGGGATCTGCAGATTTAACATGACGATTACCTAGGATGGGATCAATTGACACTGATACGATACTCTGTAAAAAAGGGTGATTAAATTTGTAAGGGACGATGTTCATTTTGAATAAAACACAAATTATTTAGGAAATTATTGTCATTTCTTTTTATTTTGATAATATTGGTATAGTTCAATTATGTATGGAACAAAATATCGGGCAAATGGCCGCCGCGACCTCGGCGGCACACCTCCATTCAATGCTCCAATTGAATTTTTACTGGCTTATCGCCGTACACCATTTTCAAATAACCCCAAAGAAAGAAGTCCAACGGTATCAAATCACATGATCTTGGCGGCCAATTGACATCGCGCCACCACATGAGATAACACGGCCATTGAATTTGTCGCGCAAAAAGCCATTATATCGTTAGCTGAGTGGAAAGTGTCACCGTCCTGCTGAAAACACATATCGTCCACATCCATATCTTCCGATTCGGGCCAAAAAAAGTTCGTTATCATCTCACGATAGCGAACACCTTTCACAGTAACTGCCTGTCCGGCCTCATTTTGGAAAAAATACGGCCCGATGATGCCGCTAGCCCATAAACCGCACCAAACAGTCACTCTTTGTAGATGGATTGGTTTTTCGACAACAACTCTTGGAATATCATTCGCACAAATGCGGAAATTCCGCTTATTGACGAATCAAATGAGGTGAAAATGTGCCTCATCACTGAAGATGATTTTCTTCAAAAATTGATCATCCAACGTTGCCATTTCTTGCCACCATTCTGACCATTGCTCGATTGTGTAACTTTCCATAGGTCGAATTGAGTTAGTCTGAAATTGGTAAATGTCAAATTAAATGCAGAAAAAACTTGACGTTTAGGTGTGGTTAACATTCAACTTCGGGCATTAAAATTTAAAAGACCTTTACTTAACGTGCTAAAGTAAGGTGCCAACTTCTATATTTCTATTCGATCTCTAGGCAAATTATATAATTTTTAACACTTTTGAATCAGATATGATCCACAAATTTGATAAGTCATGGATTGTGTAGGACTACAATAATTGTCACTAAATTCCCGCAGCGTTTCTAGAATAATTCTAAAATCACTGAGTTATTTTATTTTCTCTGAAAGACAAATCATTACTCAAATGATAAATTTGAGGTGGGTAAGAAGGACACCACGTTATGAGTTAACATAATAGAATGCCCATTTGTATTACATAGTTTTAACATTTCCACGTGTTGTACCAAACTGTCATTTGCCTAAAAAGACAACAAAAGATAAGAAAACATGGCCTCTTTAAAAATCAACCCGTTCCTATTAAAGAATCCTCTATTTGTATGAGAAAACTTTCTTAAACTATGACTGCTCATATTTGTTCACATAAATATATAAATATTTTATAAGAATTTATGATGGTTTCTAGATATTTACTTTTTGCATCATCATAATAATAAGCACTAGCTGTATCTATGCAACACATTCACATAATTAAGTATCATACGAACACACATACACAACGTTTGGAAGAAAATGTATTTACCTCTTAAGCAAATAACTTTATGGTTATGTACACATACTAATACTAATATCAATGTGTTCGTAAAAAGCAGAATGTAGGATAAACGTTCTTGTAAAAACTGAAGTCATTTAAATCTAGTATTTTATTGATTTTAAATATTTAATGAAAGTTCAAATTTTCATTTTGAAAAGGAATATTGTTTAAGCTTCACATCTAAACTCTCAGTTAAGAAAATAAAAAATTTAAGTTATTTAGAAAATCGAATATTTGTATGCACGTAACCCAAAATATTCTATGTATTTATACACATTCCTTTTACAATATGTATGTATGTATGTAAATTTATTTGTATATTAATATTTAAATTTACCCAAAAATTTATATTGCCAACATCTCTCAGATACAGTTCTATAACAAATAACCTTTTCTCTCATCGAGTGATTTTCAGATACATTCCAAATGATAGCCCCATCAAAAAGCCTTTAACTTTAAGCTGAAGACTACACCAATAAATTAAAATAACGAAAAAATCGGTTTATTCTATGACACAAAAACCAATATTGCAATATAAATTGAATTTAAAACAAGTAAGAGTGCTATATTCGGCCGTGCCGAATCTTCTATACCCTTCACCAAGTTGATTTAATTTTTACAGACATACTTAGTTACAAAATTGATTTAATTTAAGAGACAAAAGCATTAAAAAAAAGAACTGCGCTTTTTTTCCACTAATCAGCAATATTTCGTACACGGTATATATCGTCACCTGAAAGGCCTAAGTATGTAAAAATTTTCTATAAAATTTTTTGTAAAAATTTTATAATTTTTTTTTTAACTTATAAAAAATTTTTATTATAAAAATTTTATAAAAATTTTTTGGAGAACTTTTTTTTTTAAATATTTTTTGTAAAAGTTTTTTTTTGAATTTTTATAAAATTTTTTTTTTAATTTTATGGATTTTTTTTTAATTTTATAGAAACTATTTTTGTAAAATTTTATTAAAAATTTTGTCTAAAAATATTATTGAAAATTTTTTGTAAAATTTTATTGAAACTGTTTTGTAAAAATTTTATTGAAAATCTTTCAAAAAATTTTATAGAAAATCTTTATAATTTTTGTCGAAGAAAGTTTAATTGAAAATTTTTTGTAAAAATTTTATAGAAAATACTTTGGAATTTTTTATAAATTATTTAGATATTTTTAGTAAAAATGTTTTTAATTTCTTGTTGGAAATTTTTTTTACATTTTTTTGAAGATTTTTTTCTAAAATTTGTTTTTGAAAATTTTTTGTAAGAATATTTTATTAAAAATATTTTATTAAATTTTTTGTAATTTTTTTATTTTTTTTTTAATTTTTTTTAAAAATTCTCACCTTTCTGCAATCTGAATTGCGTTAGAATGTTCAGACAAACGCAAAAAAGCCTTAAAAAATTGCATCATATTGCCCCAATGTGTCTTTGACTGCTCCTCATGCCATATTCTGTAATTCTCGTAGCTAAATCTATGGCTAAATTTCTAAAAATGCACAAACAAATTATGAGTGTTGTTGTAAGAATACTCGTGATTTGTTGGTGCATTTTAAGAATTTTAGCGATAGATTTAGGCGGTTATTGATCCCCCGAGATCGATATCCACTCCGTGGGACCTACTGATCGTGGTCTAATATTTATTAAAATAAAAATGCAAAAGAGCATAATTACAACCGAAGAATATAAGAACAACATGAAAAAATATAGGTAGGTGTGGTTTTTTGTCCACAGACTCGAATGGAAGGGTCTGAAATTGTTGAATTCCATAAGTGAAATTTTCGAAACTATGCCTGATCGGTGGGCTTAAATTTTGTGTATTTCTTCTGGTGCCTTGACAAAGTTATTTTCTACCCGAACACAGACGGACAGACGGACATCGCTTAATCAACTTTTCTATTTATAAGGATTCAGAATATATATACTTTATGGGGTCGGAAATTAATATTGTAGAAATAACACACGGAATGACAACTTATAAACATTGCCTGTGGTAAAGGGCATAAAAAATCTATATTAACAGACAATTTTATTTATATTTCATACAATTAAAGACTCTAAATTAAAGAGAAAAGTCGAAATTTCAACAAACTATTTACAAAAATATAAAATTTTACCAAAAATATATACATAACAAAAACACGCAATTATACAAAAATTCGAATTTTACATAAAATACTCATTTTACTATAAACGAAAACCGCTAAAACATACGAAAGTAAATAATTCTTGCAAAAAAAACGACTTCAAAACAGGTAGAAGGGCACCAATTCTAAACTAAAAATGTAAGAAGTAATCTGTAAGATTTAGATTTAAACCAAATAAAATATGCCCCAAAATTAGAGGGAAAAGATGTAAAGACTATGTGAATGTCAAGCCTCTCCCTATTACTGTTCAAAAGTTAGGCTATTTTCACCAGCATCTTTATTTTATGGGGACACCATTCAAGCCTCTGTGTATAACGGTTTCAAAGATAGGGTCACATAGATCAAATAACATCTCATATTGGGACACCCTTTAATTTACAATCTTAAATTAAAGACCTGTTGTTATAAACGACGTGGTCACAAAGATTCTTTGTAAATTTCAACTGTCTGTCTATTACGGTTCAAAAGTTTGGCCATATATATCAAATTACATGAACTATTGGGACACCCTTTACATTATAATTCCAAATATTTATACTTGTTATTATACCAGAGAAAATAGTGGATATTCTGCTAATTTTCAAGTGTTTGTGTTTTACGGTTCAAGCGATAGGACCATATAGTTCAAATTACATAATTTATGGGGAGACCCTTTAATTTCTGAATTCAAATTGTATATTTGCTATAGTGGACTTTGGAACACAGGTTTCTTGAAAATTTCAGCTGTCTGTCTATAACAGTTAAAAAGTTTAGCCACATACATAGAATTACATTAACTATTGGGACACCCTTTTATTTCCAAATTCAAATTTTATACTTTTTGTTATAGCTTACTTAGCACTACAGGTTCTTTGTAAAGCGGTCTGTGTACAACTGTTCAAAAGTATGGCCATATACATCAAATTAAATGAACTATTGGAGCACCCTTTAATTTAAAATTTTGAATATTTATACATATTATAGCGGTCATAGTAATTGAAATTCTGTCAAATTTTCAAGGTTTTGTCTATAACGGTTCAAAAGATAGACCCAAATAGGTCAAATTATGTCACCTATGGGGGCACCCTTTAAATTTTAAATTTATTTTTTTATTCATTTCTGCTGTTGAGAGCTATAGCGATACGCAATTTTTTAAAATTTTAATTTGGTGCCCTTTGCGGTGCTTAATACACGTAAAAAACATGTATGTTGTATGGGGACACCCTTTAATTTTCAATATAATGAACTGTTTTTAAAATGGGACCAACCTGAAAGCATAACCCTTCAAATAAAGAAAAAAATTTTAAAATCGGTTCAGAAATGGCTGAGTTCTGCGGTTACATACATACATAAAAAAAGCAACATTCAGACGAATTGAAAACCTCCTTCTTTTTTGAAGTCGGTTAAAAAGAGTTTTAAGTCAAAAATATGTATTTACTGACCTCATACAAAAATATGTCGTTAAGTCTTATTTCTTGAGCTTTATTCTTGAGTTATCCAATACAGTGAAAGTACGCCGATTTAAAGGTACTTTAAGGCACCTTTCATTTTTGAAAACGATGATCGACAAATAGGTGTGCTTTCATTAACACTGCTTATGTTACCCACTGATACAGTTTTTTTTCTAGAACTTCTGAATCAATTTCGAAATGTTTAAGGAAAACCGATTATCCATTTTTACTAGTACACCCATTTTAAAGATATGCTCGATTGGCTTATTATAGTGCGCTAATATATTACTCTGGGGGTTCCGGGTTCGGTTCACAACAAATATTCTTGATGTTTTTTTGCAGACAGGCAAAAAATATCCCAGCTATGGTTGCCTTTTTATAAAAAATAATAAATAAAACATAATTAAAACGTGTTTGCAATGGGTCCTAGAATAGAAATTTAATTTTATGTAAATACCGATATATGTATATTGGTAAATATTAGTCACTCTCATGTAGAAGCATAACTTAAGTCACCCTTTATATCAAATTCAATTAAGTTTATTTAAATGAAATAAAATTGACTACCATTTTATTCAGTATACCTAAATTTGTTGTGCATGTCATTGAATAATCTTTCAACAGAAATAAATCCCATATAATGCGAGAAGCACGTGCAGCTAAATTAATTTACACTTATACACCTGCATCTGTTTGTGGGGCACACACGTATGTTAAAAATTAAATTTATGACTTCAGTTTAAATTTATTATAAAATTTTCGCTCATGAAATGTTTAAAATTTAACCGATACTATTGCAAGACCCTTTTTTCGAAATATTGATTTTATTCTTTCCTACATGAAGGTTTTCAATGAATAAAAGATTGAATTACAGCATCATAACAATTTTAACAAGAGCCAATACAATGTTAATTGAACACATGCAGCAATAAAACAATTTTATCTCTTGTTAACAAATATTTGGTCACGTTAATTCATTAATTAACATACATACTCGTATGTATTCAACGCACTTTTTGCTTGCTATTGATAATCGAGAATTAAATACAATTTAGCATTACTTGCTTTAAAATTTCATTTCAGGATATAATATTTTCCAAAAATTCATTTCTTTTACATTTATAAAAATTAAGAAATTTTTTATGACTTATTATATTTTTTTTTTGTTTGTTTTTTCTTTGCAGATTGACAACATTGTGGCTTGAAAGCTGGACTGTTAGAATAAGTAAGGTAAGGACTAGAACAAGTCTATTGTATTTTAAACTTTTACACATACAAAGAAAAAATATGTTTGAAGAAACCATAATTTAAGAGCAACATTTATGATGAAATTATGTGGTTGTAGTCAATCCATTTTATTATTAAACATAACATAACAATATCGTTATGTTAGAACCATATTATTGTCGATCCTATAAATCATATTATTAAAAAATAACCAAAATTTGTTTAAATATTTTTTATATTTAAACAAATTTTTTATAAAAAAGAATTTATTATAAAAACTTGTTTAAAAATTTATTACAATATCATAAACATTATATGGTTATATTAAATGATTATAATATGATTAAAAATTATACAAGGTCATATGAGATAGGTTTCGTTTGTTTTAACATTCTTGAAAGACACCATTATTTATTATTTTATTTATTAACTAGCTGTGGCCGTGACGTCGTGCGCGTCCTGACAATATTTTGCTCGGTTTTGCTTTAAAAGTATTCCACACCAATTGAAAGACTCTTAATTTTATAGTGCTTCAGTTATGGTTTATGTATTTAATTTATATAAAGGCACCTATCCCTCGATAAAATTCTGAAATTTATAAAAAATTCTAAAATTTATAAAAAGTTCTAAAATTTATAAAAACTTCAAAAATTCTAAAAATTATTGTAAACTTCTGTAAGTGGTGTTTAAAATATTTTAAAAGCAATGTAAAAAGTAAAAATACAAATTATTATTATTATATTTTTGAGAAAAACAAGTATCCTATATTGGGACCAGGATAGTAACGTACCTCCTCACAAAATTTTGTTAAAATCCATCCAGCAGTTTTTACGTAATGCGAACTCAAACAATGAAGGACAGACAGACAGACGATAATGAGTTACTATTTTATTATATGTGTAGATGGCTTCATCTAAAATACATGACGATTTCATCATACATACATATATTAGCAAACAATAATATTTGAGATTCTAAATAATAATCTAAAATGTACATATATAAAATGAGAAAACAATTGCTTAACCATTTTGCATTAATTTTATAAAAGCACAAACCAGTAAAATTCGATGACTAACATTATTTCTTTGTAGTTAATCATTATTTTTAGAATAGTATTGCAGCCAGTGTTGCAGAAAAATTTACCTTTAAAATCAAAATTAGTCTAAACAAGTAAAAGTGCTACATTCGGCCGTGCCGAATCTTTTATACCCTTCACCACGGTGATTTTATCCATATAGACATCAATATATCGTTGAGTCTGTACTTAAATTAAAATAAGTCGTATGAGAAAAACTCATTATTCATGCTTTAAAAAAATAGAAGACAGCGGTGACGCAGCTAAAGGAAAACAAATTCCGTTGGCTACAATTGTCGCCATGTTGTCAGCTACTTAATGATATTGAAGACGACAGCTACATCCTAAGCTCTGACATTGTTGTAGAAATACTTATTTTGCTTTTATAAAATTAAATCACTTTTCAAAAAATTATAAATATTTCCGCCAAAACTTTTTGTTTGTATATGAATTTGTAATTTATATTTTTTTTGTGACATTTTTTTTTGTTGAATAAAATAGAAATTAGCCTAAGTTGACTACAGCCACAACGGTGGTCCTGTAGCCGTGTAGCTCTGCTGGCTTCAAAATAATCGCCTACCTAAGGCTGATGTTGTCTATGTGTTTAAAACAGAGATCTCATCTATTTAAAAATCAAACGCTTTTAAAAAAATATGTAACACTATATACCTACATATATTCTTAATATTAAAAAAATATTATGTTACAGTCATGATTTTCATTTTCATAGAAATATAAAATTTTTTTTTAACAAATAATAATGAAACAATTGTTCAAGCTTTAGGTCATATGTAAATATTCATTTATTTCCAATATTTCGATATTCTTCGAATATCATCTTCAGGGATTTTTCTGTAATATTATTTTTTTTATTATTTTTTTTTATTAATTTTTTTAATTTTTCGAAAACTGTTTGGAAAAATATTTTTTTGATAATTTTTTGTAAAATTTTATTCGAAAATTTTTTTGGAAAATTTTTAAAAAATATTTTTCGAAAATTTTTCTTTAAAAAATCTTTTTGAAAATGTTTTGTAAAGTTTTTTGTAAATATATAAAAAATTAAATCAATTAATTTTAAAATTAAAATTTTTTTTTAGTTTAAATAAAAATTTTTTTTTTTAAATTTTATTTAATTTTTTTTTTTTAATTTAGCACCTTTCTGCAATCTATATTGAGTTAGAATGGTCAGTCTAAAGCAAAAAGAAATCTTTACAAAAAAAGTTCCTCATATTGACCCCCCATGTGCATTTTAACTGCTCCTATTTACCAGTGGGTACCCTTTGGGTCCATTGGGTATCTCTGTGTATTGCTTTCTATAAAGGTCTTTAATACAAATCAAAGCAGAAAACCCCTACCAATCTAAAAACAAACAAAAATCCCACCTCGCAGGAGGTTATTGATCCCTCGAGATCTGTATGCATTCCTTCCGATCTATCTGTCGCGGTCTAATATTTATTTGACAAAAAAAGGAAAGAGAATCATTAAAGTTGAAAAAAATGTAGAAAAACATGATCTAATATAGGTGGGCGTGGTTTTTGGCCCGCAGCCTTCAAAGGAATGATCCGATGTTGCTGAATTGGAATCCTACAATTTTCTAAATTATTCCTGAGAGATTGGTGTGCTTAAATATTTTGTATCTCTTCTGGTGCCTTGGCAAATAACATTACTACCCGAACACGGACAGAATAAACTTCTCTATGTATAAGAATCCAGAATATATATACTTTATGGGGTCGGAAATTAATATTGTAGAAATCACACACGGAATGACAAACTTATATGTATATACCCGTTCCACCTGTGGTGAAGGGTATAGAAATCTAGAAAAAATTTTTTAAATCCGCAAAAAATCTGATAAATTTTTATGATTTTTTTTTAGAAAATTATTACAAAATCATGTTAAATAAAGTGAAATAATAAATATTCAGAATCATTAATTAATATTCAACAGAAAAATAAAAATATGTTTAATCTTTACATAAATACATTATTTGAGGTCACAAAAAAATCGAAGAATTCAACGGCCGTAATATTTTTTTTAAAAGACAACACTACCACCTGCAAAGCTTGTTGCTTGTTTGCAGAAAACGCACAAAGTTTTTGGCACTTGAAATTTACACAGATTGTATTTTGCAATATCTACTGTAACAACAAAAAAGAAACGAAAATTAATTTAATATAATTCTTGCAAAAAAAAACCGACTTCAAAACAAACAAACTTAATATCATGTTTCTTTAAGACGTTAACTATTGCGACACCCTGTAATTTCCGAATTCAAATTTTATACTAGTTATAGCGGTCGTAACAATACAGGTTCATTGTAAATTTCAACCGTCTGTCTGTAACGGTTTGAAAGTTTGGTCATATACATCAAATTACATAAACTATTGCGAAACCCTGTAATTTATAATTTTAAATATTAATACTTATTATAACAGATACAGTAATGGACATTCTGTCCAATTGTTAAGTGTTTATCAATAACTGTTTAAAAGATAGGGTGATATATATCAAATGACGTCACCTATTAGGACACCCTTTAAATTCAAATTTTAATATAAATACTTCTTAAAGAGGACTTTGTCATACAGATTCTTTTTAAATTTTAACTTTGTGTCCATATACATCAAATTACATCAACTATTGGGACACCCTTTAATTTCCAATTATAAATATTTATACTTGTTGTTATACCAGACATAGTAGTGAACATTCTGTCTATTTTTCAAGTGTTTGTCTATAACGGTTCCAAAGATGAGGACATAATGATCAAATTACATCAATAATGGGGACACCCTTTAATTTATAGATCAAAATTTTATACTTGTTGTAATAGCGGACTAAACAATATAGGTTCTTTGTAAATTTCAACTGTCTATCTATAACAGTTGAAAGTTTGGCCATATATATATTACTTTTGTATTAATATTGGGACACCCTTTAATTTCCATATTTAATTTCCATATTTTACACTTATTATTTTAGCGTACTTAGCAATACAAGTTCTTTGTTAATTTCAACTGTCTGTCTATAACGGTTCAAAAGTTTGGCCATATATATATCAAAATAAACCAACTAATGAGACACTCTTTAGTTTCTAATTTGAAATATTTATACTTATTATAACAGACATAGTAACGAACATTCTGTGCAACTTTCAAGTGTTTGTCTATAACGGTTCAAGAGATAGGAGAATAAAGGTGAAATTAAGTCACCTATGGGTCACCCTTTAATTTTTAATTTTATTTTTTAATTACTTTTTGTTATTGGGAGCTACAGTGATACGCACTTTTTTTTAATTTTAAATTTGGTGACCTATAAAGTTCATAATACACGTAAAAAACATGTATGTTCTATGGGGACACCCTTTAATTTTTAAAATTTTGAACTTCTTTTAAAATGGGACCAATCTATAGCCATAACCTTTCTAATAGTGCAACAACTTTTAAAATCGGTTCAGAAATCACCGAGTTCTGAAGACGTGAAAAAATGAACAACTTGTATTTTTAAAGTTGTACATGAGTCGGACTGGCACTTGAATGATTTACTATTATTTTTATATATTTTATATATAAGCAAAAAGCAATGGCAAATTATATTTTGTATACCACAATTTTATATACAATTTTAAATCATAAAACTTAAATATGTATCACTTTCTAAAATATTATCGCAAATTGAAAATATTGTACTTTAAATATAAAAATTGTTGTGAAGCTGCAATGTCAAAACAAAAATAATTTTTTTATATTAAATCTAATTAATTTCATTACTCACTTCACATTTTCCACTTTTTTTTTTTTTTTTTTTTTGTTGCCTTAACATTATGTTTATTTCAAACTAATAAAACTTTTACATAAATTAATAACGGATCATGGCACATTTTCACGCAAATTTACTACATCATCATAATGACGTTGATAATGAAGTTTATTGTGTTGTTCGTATTACCTGAAGCTTAAAAAGTCATTAAATGTTCAATGAAAAGTAAAATTTAAAAATTTTTTATTACACGTAAAGAAGTAACTTGATTGCAAAAGGTTCACATCAATTAATTTCAATAATCAAAACTAATAGGTTTTAAGCTGATCGATGTTAAACAGAATTAAAAATTATTATTTAAATAGTAACATCACAAACTAGAAACGAATTGTATTGAAAAAACCTTATTTTCAATTTATCGTTGTATTTTAAATAAGGGGCATAGAGCACAAGTGGTTACTTGCCTATAATTCAAATAAGGGTGGCAAAGGATGATCTTTTAAGGTTTCTATATTCACCTCATTATAATGATAATAATAATAATAATAATAATAATCTAATTGTGTAATATCATCTAGGTCATCTAAATATCTTTCAGGGCCCTTTGGAATTTAATAGCACCATGGGCTGTTTTATGTATTATAGCTATTCCCGGTGCGCTTCGCTACACCCATCCACAAAAAGAATACAATAAAAACACTTGGAAGAAAAGTCTGACCTACCTTTAACGCAAAAATGCACGCTATTCTCACGTCAAAAATGTTCCCATCAAACCTGCTTTTTGATAGACTATACGTATTAACACGATACCAATTTTTCACTTTGCATAGGAGGTATCATGACCTCCATTCAAATTTAGTCTGTGTTTTTTCTACACAATGTATATTATTAAGGGGGTTACTGATGCAATATTCCAAGCCGCTGCCTATTGCAGCTCTCTAGATACAGATAATAATTTTTTACTTTGTTTTGGGGGTACCACACTCACTGCTCCAATTCAGCCTATGTTTTTCTAGAGTATACACGTGGGTATAGGGTTTACTTGTACCCACTTTAAGGACCATACCTATTATAGTTCTCTATGTACACAATAATAATTTTTCACTTTGTATGGGAGGTACCACCCCCACTATTTCAATTCAGTCTGTGTTTAACTAAACTATGTACTTTAATATGGCGGTTATTGGTGCAAAATTCCATGGCGCTACCTAGTGCAGTTCTCAAGATATAGGATGAAAATTTTTCACTTTGTATGGGAGGTACCACTCCCGCTATTCCAATTCAGTCTGTGTTAAGCTAAACTATGTAGGTTAATATGATAGTTATTTTTGAAAAATTCCAAGGCGCTGCCTAATGTAGTTCTCTAGATACAAGATAATATTTTTCCAGTACCACTCTCGCTATTCCAATCCAGTCCATCTTTCTCAAAACTATGTATGTTAGAGGTTACTGGTGCAAAATTTCAAGGTGCTACCTATTACTGTTAGCAAAAAACACGATGATAAATATTTACTTTTTATGGGAGATGCCACGCCCACGTCGAATATCAAAAAAATAAGTACCCTATTTTACCATTCGTGTATCTAATAACAAACTGTGAAAATTTCAGAAAGATCGGTTCATTGGCGTAGGCAGCTATAGCTTTCCGACAACAAACAAACAAAAAACATTTTGTGCTTTATATATATAGATTTTAGTCTGTTTTTAAGTTGAGGAGATCTGTGACATTACATTGGTAAAAATCTATTCGACAACTACAGAACAAAATTTTATTTTCTCGGTCTTGTGCCATGCATCTTTAGGTGGTTGTAGCAGTATATTTTCGTAGAATTTAATACTTATATTTTACTGAGTTTATATTGTCGTCATTAGAAATTCAGACGATATCGTTAAACATAAATTTATACAGAAAGAATAGTGACAGAATGATTTGAAGAAAATTCTAGTGGTGTTTCAAAATTAATTAGACATCCTATAATTGTTTTATTACCGGACTAATGGCGAAGGCTATTGACAGCAAGCAAATAGCCTTGAAAGCAAATAGTAATGTTACTAAAGCGTGATCCATTTCGAGGTTCCCTATTTTTTTAACGAAAAAAACACAGAAAATTCAAATTTAATGGAGAATGTTTATTATCATTTATTTTTTGAAGATTATGTCTATCAAATATTGGCCATTGCTGCGTCGCAGATGGTCCATCCGTTGAGTCCACTTTTCGATGACTCGTTCGAGCATTTCGACTGGTAACTGGCGAATGACACGCGTGATTTTCCTCCAAGGCCTGAATCGAAGCGGGTTTGTCCGCATAAACTTTAGACTTTACATATCCCCACAGGAAAAAATCTAACGGTGTGATATCACACGATCTTGATGGCCAATCGACTGGCCCAAAACGTGAAATTATGTGCTCTCAATAAATCCGTTGATTAATGCAATGTGTGGGAAGTGGCGCCGTCTTGCTGAAACCAAATGTCGCCGACATCACGAGCTTCAATTTCAGGCATCAAATAGTCGTTATCATGACACGATAACGGTCGCCATTGACGGTTACGTTCGCACCGGCATCATTTTTAAAGAATTATGGACCGATGATTCCACCGGTCCACAAACCACACCAAACCGTTGTTTTTTTGGGATGAAGTGGCAGCTCTTCAGGTTGCTCTTCATCCTAAATGCGGCAATTTTGTTTTTTTACATACTCATTGAGCCAGAAATGAGTTTCATCGCTAAACAAAATTTGCCTCGAAAACGTCATATATTTTTGGAACTTTTCAAGAGCCCATAGAGCCAAGCGATGTTGCAGTTGTTGCACAAGCTGTATTTTGTATGCTTGAAATGCCAAACAATACTGAACAAAAATAACATGACACGACTCACACGTGATCTGAAAAAAAAGGCTATTGAAAAAATATTCAATGTCAATCGATGATCGAAAAATTATATTTTTTTTTTTTTTTTGTAAATATTTGTCAATTCTTTTAGGTTAAGTAGCTTTGTGTCAGAGTTGGCACATCCACTCGGAGACTCAGAGGGTCCATTGTGATCAGTTATTTTTCTCTTTATTTAAAATTCTTAGTGTTTCTATACGACTTTGTAAAAATATATTGAACTTGTACATTCGAGTTCGTTGTTATCCAACAAGATGGCCCTATGCTCCTAATGGGAACCATGGGAGCATATAAAAATTATCAAACTTGGAAATCTGTTCTCGTATCTTGCTAACTGCTGATTACCAATAACTGCTTTATTTCTCACCAATTTCCTGGATAGATCACATTTCGGACAATATTTTTTGTCGTGTGAACTATCTTCCCATATTCCAAGACCTTTTTCTAATTCTAGCGCATAGAATATATAGTTAGTTAATTTAATATCTAAATACGCATTGGCTCCAGGTTCAAATTAATATCAGAAATTCATTTAATTTATGAATAACGTGTTTTATTGGTGATTTTAAAGATTAATCATTTTTTTTTTTTTGCCAACTATTAATTTGTTTGAATACATAAAAGCCATTACGGCACGTTTCATCAAATGCCATAAAATACATTTATTTATTTAAAGCAATTTAATTTTATTTGGTTTAGCAAAAATTTTAGCAAAGGATTTTAATTGCACAAAACTTTAAAGGGCTATTTGTTTTGGTTTTGTAATAATGTCAACTTGCTAAAATATATTACCAATCTACATAACAATTAACATAAAACTTCAATTAAATACTTAAGCAATTTATAGCATTTGGTTTGTGGAAACCCATGAATATTCTTAGTGGTAAAACTAAACAGTTCTTCTCACTTCAGGCCTTCTACAAAGAATGCCTTCTCTCGCTATGATCATAACTCTTCTGTGCCTGATTTTGTATCGCAAATTCTTAATTGACTATTTTTATATTTCTTATTTTTAAAATACAACAAAAGTTCATTTAATTGTCTGGAAACGATCCACCGCAGAAATCAAACATAAAGAGTGTGATCGAATGCAATTTAAAAAACTTAACAAATCGCATTTATTTAATATCATTATTTTATAATTAGCCAAATAAAATCTGCGGCAATAAGTTAAAAGTGCTTAAGTCTGAGTTTTAACTTTTTAAAATTTTAAAATTAATTTTTTTTTTTTTAAATATCTGGTCTTTAAACTTTACATATGGGAGTCAAATGTCTATCTACCAAAAGTACGCAGGCAAATAATAAGTTGTGAACGAAGTTTTTATGATTTGGAAAAAAAGCTTGTAGCTTCTTAAGCTTTTTTCCAAACGCGATTCGACAGTGATAAGATAAAGATAAACAGGAAGTCATTTCGATATAACTTCCTGAAAAATGGTTCATAACTATTGGAACTTTGCACATGGGTACTTTGGAGTACGGAGATTACAAAGGTGCCAGTAACTACTTAAGTCGACTTAAGCACTTATTCCTTATTGCCACAGAAATACTGTTTTGTTAACTTCATTTGAAAAAATTACTTTATTTAAAAAAATATACATGAATTTGTATGTACAATTTACAAGCTTCTCTTTTATCGTATATCGTCAAAGACACATTGGGGGCCAATGTGATGAAATTTTTATAAAGATTTATTTGCTTTTGAAAAGCTCTAATTTTTACAATAAAATATTTATAAAAAGTTTCAAACAAATTTTTCAAGAAAAAAATTTTAAAATTAAAAAAAAATTTCCAAAAAATTTTACAATATTTCAAAAAAAAAAATTTACAAAAAAATTTTATCCAAAAACTTTCCAAAAAAAGATTTAGACAAAATTTAAGAAACTTTAGAAAAAATTTCTAAACAAATTTTCAAAAAAGTTTTACTAAAACTTAAAAAGAAAATCATAATATTTTACTTTTTCCAAACAATTTTTTTAAAGAAAAGTTCAAAAAACAATTTCCAAAAAAATATTCCAAAAAAATTTTTTATAAAATTTTTACAAAGATTTCTATAAAATGTTTGCAAACTATTTTCAATAAAACTCTTACAAAAAAATTCAATAAAATTTTTACAAAAAAAAATTTCATTAAAATTTTTACAAAAAAAACTTTCAATAAAATTGTTGCAAAAAAAAATTCAATAAAATTTTAAAAAAAAAAAATTTCAATAAAATTTTTACACAAAAAAATGTTCAATAAAATATTTACAAAAAAATTTCAATAAAATTGTTGCAAAAAAATTTTCAATAAAATTTTTACAAAAAAAATTCAATAAGATTTTTACAAAAAATAAAATTTTTAAACAAAAAAATTTCCATAAAATTGTTGCAAAAAAAATTTCAATAAAATTTTTACAAAAAAAAATTTCAATAAAATTTTTACACAAAAAAATGTTCAATAAAACATTTACAAAAAAAAAATTTCAATAAAATTGTTGCAAAAAAAATTTTCAATAAAATTTTTACAAAAAAAAAATTCAATAAATTTTTTATGAAAAAAAAATTTCAATAAAATTTTTACAAAAAAAATTTCAATAAAATTGTTTGCAAAAAAATGTTCAATAAAATTTTTACAAAAAAATATTTCACTACGAATTTTGCTGCTTAGTGGAAAAAAGTGAAGTTCTTTTTATACCCTTCACCACAGGTGGAAAGGGTATATATTTATAAGTTTGTCATTCCGTGAGTAATTTTTACAATATTCATTTCCGACCCCATAAAGTATATATATTCCATATATATATATATATAATATATATATATATATATATATATATATATATATATATATATATATATTATATATATATATATATATATATATATATATATATATATATATATATATATATATATATTCTAGATATTCTATACATAGAGAAGTTGATTAAGCGATGTCCGTCTGTCCGTGTTCGGGTTGTAATGTCATTTGCCAAGGCACCACAAGAAAAACAAAAAATTTAAGCACACCAATCTGACAGACATACTTTCGAACATTTTTTGATTACAATTCAGCAACATCGGATCATTCCTTTGGAGGCTGTGGGCCAAATACCGTGCCCAACTATATTTTTTCACTTTTTCTTTTAAATTGTTTTGGCTTTAATGATTCTCTTTTGCTTTTTTTGTGAAATAAATATTAAACCGCGACAGGTAGATCGCATGGAGTACCTACAGATCTCGGCGGATCAATAACCCCCCGCGAGAAGCGATTTTTGTTTGTATTTAAGTTTTTATGGTTCTTCTGCTTTGATTCGTATTAAAGACCTTTATAGAAAGCAATACACATTGAGGTAGCCAATGGACCTATAGCATACCCACTGATAAATAGGAGCAGTTAAAAGGCACATGTGGGGTCAATTAAAGGAAATTTTTTGTAAGGATTTGTTTTTGCTTTGGTCTGACCATTCTAGCTCAATATAATTTGCAGGAAGGTCCTAAATTTAACACAAAAAAAATTAAATAAAATTTTAAAAAAATTTTAAAATTAAAAAAAAATAATTTAAAAACTTTTTAAAAAATAATAAATTTTTGTTTTAATACTTACAAAAAAATTTACAAAACATTTTCAAAAAGATATTTTTACAGACAAATTTTCAAAAAAAAATTTTTTAAAAAATTTTACAAAAAATTAAAAAAAATATTTTTACAAACAAAACGATTATTTTGAAACCAGTATAGCTACATGGCTACACGACCACCGTTGTGGCTGTAGTCAAATAAGGCTAATCTCAATTTTATTCAACAAAAGAAAATTTCACAAAATTGTAAATTACAAATTCATATACAAACAAAAAGTTTTGGCGGAAATATTTATAATTTTTTGAAAAAGTTATTTAATTTTATAAAAGCAAAATAAGTATTTCTACAACAATGCCAGAGTTTACGATGTAGCCGTCGTCTTCAATATCAGTAAGTAGCTGACAACACGGCGACAATTGTAGCCAACGGAACTTGTTTTCATTTAACTGCGTCGCCACTGTCTTCTATTACTTTAAAGCATGAATAATGAGTTTTTTCTCAAACGACTTATTTTAATTTATGTAGAGTCAACAATATGGATAATGCTGTACATGTCTGTATAAATAAAATCACCGCGGTGAAGGGTATAGAAGATTCGGCACGGCCGAATATAGTCCTTTTACTTGTTTTTTAATGCTATTGTCTATTAAATTAAATCAATTTTGTAACTACATATGTCTTCTGTAAAAATAAAATCAGCGTGATGAAGGGTATGGAATATTCGGCATGGGCGAATATATCACTCTTTCCTATTTTTATGTATATTTGTATTAAAACTCATAACAAAAACCAAATAAAAATATGGCTGTTAAATTTTGTACAAATTTTATTAATTTAATTTTGCTGAAACTGCAGAATGTGGTCAATGTTAAACAAACGTTAAAAAAAATTAGGGGATCCCCCGAAAAAATTTTTATAAAATACAGCCAATTACTTTTTATAGGAACTACATCTAGTTTTATGTAGAGCATAAAAATTGTCTTAAAATAAAAGAGAAAATAGCAAAAATTTTTGTTATAGCAATACTTGTAGGAAACAAATTAATATTTTATGGTTTACCCAAATTTCGATGTTCTTTTGATATGAAAAGCTTTCAAATCTATTATTTGAAAGCGAAATCACGAACTGTTGACAAAAATACCAGAAATTCAAATTTCTCGCTAAATTAAACCAAAAATAGCAAAATCAGCATTAATTCCAGAAAATAATTACTAATAAATAATTTAACATTAAATTGAAATATTTTGTTATGCAGAAATTTTTGATTAAAATTTTGCACGAATATCTAAAATATGTCGTCACCTGTTGAGCACAGCAACATATAAAACAAAATAAAGTTTTAAGTTGATAATTTATTACAGAAATTCAGAAGGTGTTGAGGTACCATTTGCTTATTTATTCGAATAGAAGGACATGAGTCTCTACGTAGCTTGATTGTTATGTAAGGAGGATTTTAGTTTAATTTTTTTTTTTAATTTAAATTCTTATTCTTTTTCGCCCAAAATTGGGTTTAACAAATCTAAGGGGTAACACTGATTTACCATTTACGGGTGGCAACTGAACTTTACTAGTAGATATATTCATATTAGTTACCTAACAATCATTCGGTTATAAAACGCATAAGGCAAGTGAATGTATGTTTCAATCTAGTGTTGGAATGTGTTTTAAAACTAAACAGGTTTGCCTGGGTTAATGAGGTAACGTTGATGTGGATTAAAGGACACATAGGCACAGCTGGGAATGAAGCAACTAGCAAAAAGGGGATTTGCTGTGAATTTCTATGGAGCAGTACCCAAAGTAGCACTGGGAAATGGCTTAGTGCGAACGGAATTACTACAATGGCTGAACTCACTAAACCTGAAATAGTAAAGGAAGGCTATTACATGAAGACAGGCTTGAATTGTGCTCAAAGAGTTCCATGGCAGAAAGACCAACAAGGTGCGTAGATATAATAAAAGTACTTTAAGCTGGGAAATAATGGAAACGTCAAGTATTATTTAACCAACATGAAAATGAAAAAATGATACTTTCATACTGTGCCTGGAAGAGGCTGAGATGGTAGAGCATATTGTGTCTGAATGTTAAGCACTAGCTAGCATAAGACTTAGGACCTCAGTTTTTAATTAATTATTAAAAACTGTAATTGACATCCCCCAAGTTTGTCACTTAGATATAAAATATCTATATGAACGAATTAACTTTACAATTTATAAACTTTTTTTTTTAATAGTGTTTACGTTCATTTCATCAAATACTTGTTTAGTGTTACATACCTTAAATAACTATAAGTTATATAAGTATAAAAGTTCATTTTTGTTTATTGTTGCGTGTATGTGTTGGCAATAACTATTTGCTATTTATTCGTACGCTTGAAATCATTTTCCCACACTTAATATTTGCAGTACTTGCCGCTTGCTGCACAAACATGCAACTAAAATGACTGCATAAATTTTTTTAAATATACAGGTAGTTATTGTCAGAAAACATATTTATTTTTTATTTTTGTTTTTTATTTAAACCAGGAAAAAGGAGTAAAAATAAGTTTTATTTTATTTTATTTTACTTTTTTTTTTTTTTTTTTTGAATAAAATTTGCATTTTTCTCATTCGCATTATGGAATTTTTTTTTTTTTTTTTTTTTGAATAAGAAACTGTTTGAGCATGAGTTTCTTTTTTCCTTCTAATATATATTTGGTATATTTGAGATAAATAAAATTCAAGATTTTTTTGCATAAAACTTAAATATTACAATTTTATTTAAATATACCAGCTGTGCCCGCCACTTCGTCAGCGATTTTTGTTCGGCAATCCACCCCAAAGACCCTTACGTTTTTAGTTCCGCCTTAAACAATGCTGCACATCAGTTTATGTATTTAATTTATAAAAAGCGCTATCTGTTTGAAAAGTATGCATATCCGGTTAGTTCATTTCAGATATGGTTTATGTATTTAATTTACTACTAAAATAAGTGCGTACTTTCACTGCTTTTTCTTCAGTTTCTCTTGAAAATAAGATATTTTTGCGGAAAGAAAGTATCCTTTATTTTGACCAGGATACTAAAGTACCTACTCACGAAATTTTATTAAAATCCATCCAGTAGTTTTTACGTGATGCGAACGCAAAAGAAAAGCAGACAGACAGACGGAAAAAAGTTACTATTTTATTATATTTATAGATAAAATTTATAGCATATAGTCTCCACAGGCTTGCATAGTAAACATTTTTAATCTAGTTTAGCAGTAATAGACCAGTAAATTTATGTCACTAGTTGTACCCACACACGTTGTGTATGACCTGACAATATTTTGTTCGATTTTGCTTTGAAAGTACTCCACACCAAATTATTAAGTTCTTACGTATTTACTTTATATATAAAGGTAACCTGGATAAAATGCTAAAATGTGTATAAAATTCAATTCAAAAAGTCTAAAAATTATTGTAAACCTCTGTAAAAGGTGTTCAAAATATTTCAATAACAATGTAATTCCACAGAGTAAAAATACAAATCAAATACAAATTTTATTCAATTGGCTATTTGGCAGTAAGTAATTCATATTTGGTCACTATTTTAAAACAGCGCCATCTGTTGCTGTTTTCATATTTTGTCATTATTTTTAATCTCCCCTATCTGCCCTATCTGTTTGTATTTAAAATATCCCGCTTTTAAAAATAGTTGCCTTAAAGTATGCAATAACTTTAAATCGGTAAAAAAAAATCGGCGTGATTTCATGGCTTTTTCTCCATTTTCTCTTGGATATAAAATATTCTTGCTGAACAAAAATTATCCTATATTGAAATCAGGATACTAGGATACCTCCTCACAAAATTTTGTTAAAACCCATCTAGTAGTGTTTACGTGATTCGGACACACCCACATACACAGAAAGACAGACAGACATTAAATGAGGTACTCTTTTATTATATGTATATATTAACATCTGGTTTTCGGTCCCTTTTATATACATACCCAGTTTTGGGTTGCACTGTTTTAAATCTAAAGCCAAAAGTTAACTGCTTAACTTTATATTGCTCAACATATTTTTTTTTTTGGACCACAGAAAATCCTCATTTCACTTGATTTTTTTTTAACGAAATCTATTTTAATTGTAGAAGGCAGCAGAAAGTATAACTATTTTAAGGTTTGTCTCTGACTCTTTGGCACAAACAAGCTTCTTACAATGATACTTAAATCAATCGCACAACTCCGAAAACAAGTTTGAGGGCTTAATACAATTTAACTTAGAAAATCTAGTGGCTAATTGCTCTAAAGCTATCACCTTTAACTCTAAATATCTTTCCATTATTACCTTCAACATAAGGTCCAATGAATCCAACAGCACAATAAATAAAATGACGACCGGTAACCTGTTTGGGTTGAATATATATATATATATATATATATATATATATATATTATATATATATATATATATATATGACGCAGTAAACGAGTAGTAAAATAAATGTAAAAACATGTGTTACAGTGAGCAATATAAACATGTTGAGTGAATTAGCACAAAATCTATATCAAAGAGAATCAAATCATGTTTCGTTTAGTTTTTTTTTCAAACTAAAACATTGCAATGTTGCTAACGGTTCTGTGTTAAAATTATCATTGTGCCAATAGAATGAATGAAATCACAGCTTTCATTTGTTCCATAATTTTTCTTCAATAATTTTTCTTCAACCAAATCGTGCATAATGGTGACGACGGTTTTTGAGTTCAATATTTTTTCTTCAACCAAAAATTACTCAACATGCCTAAAGAAATTTTCCCTTTAAAAAAAAATGGAATAACTTACGAATACTTTTAGCTAACACTGAACATTCTTTAGCAACATTCTCGTACATAAAATACTTCTGCATGTTGATTTAAATAATGAACTGATTACTTGCAATTTTTATTTGAAATATTAATTGAAACCATTCTCAACCAGATGCTGCTCATCAATATCCATACACAAGCAATAAAGTTGTAAAAAAAAATTAAACGAAATAAAAAAAAATAAAAGGGTTTTACGATGATAATTATTCTAATTAACAGTTTTTCATATTAATTTTTTACAAATGATCAAATTTGTGTTGTGTTGCTACAAAAAAAAACAACAACTGCCATGAACCTGACTGAGTTTTAACTTTGTGTAACACAAACCATTTTTCCACCTTTTTATATGCAGTTTTGGTAAAAATTACATAAGTTAACGTGAATGAACATGCTAAAAACCTGAGTAAAACTAATTTATTAGTGGGTGAAATTGGAAATGTTATACTCTTGCACAAATACGAAGAAAATTTAATTTTTTGTTTAAGTATAATTGAAGCAAAATATTTAGCATGGCTTCAGTAACGAAACTAATTTAATTTAGCCAATTGTATGAATTTATTAGGGCGGTGGATTATAGAAATTTTAAATTCTATATGTACATACATACGTCTTCAAAAGCCTTTTATCCAAAACTCTTTTATGTCATGAAGTAGGTATTTTACTAAACGCTTGTCTTATATGGTACAGACAAATTTCTATATTATTTATATTTTTTACAGGTTACGAAGTTGTACAGGAAATATTGGCAGACGAATTCTGTGAAAACTGTATTTAATATCATCGTTTTGTAAAAACAACGAAGACAAAATATATTTTATTCTTTAAAATACAAAATGTTTAAGATTCCAATACTTTATTTTCAATAGGAGAGTAGAATAATACAAACAAAAAAATAATAATAGGAGAGACAGGTCAATGCGAACAAACAGATCGATCTATTGTGTCCGCTGTCAGGTGGTAAATCCTTTCATCTAGAGCTACTTTTCTGAGGGATTTGATCAACCTCTTCTAGTGTTGGCAAATCTTAATCTTCCAGTTGGAACTCTACCAGCTGGTTGTATCTTGTGAGACATAAAGTATAACTTTCTTTCAGGATATGCAGTTGAGTTTCCTTGTCGTAATAACGAGGTGTTTCCTCAACCAGCAGTGGAAGGAAGCCAATGAGCATACATAGGTTATTGTGAGTTAAAAAAGCTATTCAGGTATGTGATGGAAATGGATTTTAAAAACCAATCGATTGTAGAACGAATATAGTTGTGATGAACTTCTTTTTGTTGTTTTTTATTTGCATAAAAATTAGTTATAACTAATTTACTTAATTAGTTTTAACTAATTTTTGAATTAACTTTTTTTTTAATATTTTGTCTATATTCTTAATTATTGTTTGATTTTTACCTTCTGGTATACATTTCAAAACAAAATATTAAGAGATATTCTCAAAACTGATCGAAGTTCATCACACCCTTTGAAAACGTGCGTTTTAAAATCGATCGTTTTTTATCACATAAAATCTGGATAGATATCGAAAACACTAGGAATCATCAACGGCTTAATATAATCAAGTTAAGACATCTGAAGCTGGGAAACGAGACATAATCAGGACCGTTTACCAGCTTCAGAAGAAGTCTTATCTTGATTATATTAAGCCGGTGATGATTGTAGATAGTGTTTTCGTTCTCTGTCCAAATTTCGTCTCAGATTCTAGTTTATCTCAGTCTACAAAGTTACTTCAGTGCGACTATAGAGGCACGTAAAGCCTCTCTTTTGGCCATCATATTTGTCTTTTCATTCCCTTCTTATTCAAAGTGTCCCAGCACAGTAACCCAGTATAACTAATTTAATAATATGCAGCATTCCCAAACTGGACGGTAAACTCATATGATCTACGTGTACAGATGGCAGCTTGACTAACAGAAAGGAAAGTTAACTCCTCCTTGCTCTTGTATCCGCTGTTATTGTTAAATTGAACACATTTTTGAGTGGCATGGATCTTTGCCGATGGTGGGTTATTTCCCATATACTCTTAGTCAAATGGCATAAGAAGCGTTAAAGATCACAAAACTACCATCATTAAATTTTTTTTTTTTTTTTTTTGTCTTATGCTAGGAACACAATTGGGACGAACGACGAATTTCGTCCAACATGACGAATTCGTTGTTGAAAGTTCGTTGCGTAAATTCGCAGTGTTACGCACAATAAGGACGAAAAAATAACAGCTGTTATAATAAACAAAGTTGTGTGTGGCAAAAAATAAATATTCCAGTTCAAGTTTAATTTATTGAGAATTTTTTCTAGTGTGTGGCCAAAGATTAATATTAAATATGAATCAAGGAATTTTGAGTTTGGTTAAAATTATTAAAATAATGAACTTCATGTTTATGATGGTTTGAATGCAAAAATTAAGCATTAACAAAAAACAATTAAAAAGCAATTTTATGATAAATAATTGTGTATATTTAAATTAAATTGTGTTATTTAAAATCAAACAATTATAAAAGATTGAAATATATCTTCTTTTACTAATTTGTTTGCAAATAAAAAGGAAACGCGGTAACTCTGTACTTATTTGTTCGTCGTTCGTCAGCGTTAAAAATAGAAATAAATCTATCGCAGTGTTCGTCACGCACGACGAATTTTGTTTGACGGCGGTATTGCGTTAATTTTCATAAGCACAAATGTGTTTTATTTTTGACGACGAAAATTCGCACCGAAAAATTCGTCGTTCGTCCCAATTCTGTTCCTAGCATTATTCCGATAACCCAGCAACACAAAGTTGCCCATGGCTTTAGATAAAGGAAAGCATTGCAAATATTCTGAAAGTCCAGGATTCACCATCCTACACAAAATCACAAAAAAATCTGACAGAATTCTGTCCTACTCAAAAAAAATCATTTCAAAGTGGTGTTGTAGATGCCACACTATCATACAAAACAAGATTTTGCAACTCTGATCGCATGGTACTTTATGAATTTTTTCAAAAGATTATCAAATCGTACAGATCTGTCATAAAGTCTGTCACACACATACATTTCTAATCCACACTATCATACTTTTTGCCACACGTGCTGTTTCTGACCTATCATGTGACTGAGTATGATAGTGAATCATGGCCTTAAGAGATGTCAGAATCTCAGCAACATTTAATTAAAATCTATAACTTTTAATCTAACACTAAACTAGTTTCGATACTCTTCCTATTTTTCCCATTTGCTTTAAAAAAAAAACGATGTTTTGTTATCTTTTCATTAAAATTTTTGAAGCCCTTCTAATATATTTCCCTACGTGTTAGCATGGTGCAATTGATATCCGCATAGTAAGCTGATTTTACACAAACTTATCGTATTTATTCATTTAGAAAATTAAAGTGTATAAATTACTCCACATATTTTAAATTTTAGTAACCCTTAACCAAGCTCACTATGGGGTGGTAAATTGAATCAGAATATAAATATAAGAATTGCTAATTAAATTCCAAAAACTAAATTATAAATATTTTCTGCCAATTGCGAAAGGATAGTCAAATTAATTCCGCTTGTTATAACGAAAGTTTTTTTCTACATGGTACTAAATCTAATGACAAGACTAAGCATGGTTTTACAATTACAAATTTAACACACAAGGGAGTCTCGAAAGAATTTTAAAGCTATCTTCAGTTTACTGCACAAATGCAAAAAATCTGACAAGCCTATTTTTTGAGATTAAGTCTGAAGTTATTCTAAGAAGAGCATAAAACACTGTGCAGGCGAGCTATAAGCTTTGATAAGTTTCTCGACTTATTATTTAAAAATTTAACATTACATATGGAAAATCCAGTCAAGCAACGAAGTGCAATTCGCGCTTAAATCCATAGATCATAAGATGTTATTTTAGCTGTCATAAACTACTGTAGCTTAGATATCTGGGACACAACTTGCATGCTTTAGAGCTTAACTTTTAGTAGTCTAGGGTTCAAAACACACAAATTTAGCAAAATAAACTTGAACTCGATATAGAGCGGCTTAGGTATCTGTGGCTTATTGGTAAAACACCTCTCAGATTACAATTAAGCGTAAGTTAGATGGGGCTCAAGGGCTTGCTTGTATGAGTATATCTGTCGCAATGCGTACTGCTCCAACACAGGCAATTGACGCAATGTTGGGATTGCTGCCATTGGACTTATTCATTAGAACCAACAGCTACAATATCAGCTTTGCGCATAAGAAGCGATGCCGTTTGGCATAGCTTTGGGCTGAACATCGGGCATAAGAGCATGCTGGACCATGTTAGTAAGGAGGTTAGGGAAGCTCAAATGTCGATGGAACGCATGAGTGGTAGGAAGATAGTTTAAAGACTGCATCGGACACTAATTGCGGAAGGCGTTATACACAACGAGTGTAGGGAGAACGACAGCAGCATTTTACTGATGGTTCTTTTATGGACGGTAGAGTAGGAGGAGGTGTATACTCAGCTGAGCTGAATTTGTAATGTAGTCTGCGTATAGGGGAATACATATTCCTTTACCAGGCATATTTGCTTGGGCTACTGCATACGTTGTATCACCTGCTGGAATATCGGCTGCAGGGAAGAAAAGTTCTGATTGCATTTGACAACCAGTCGGTTATAAAACGCATGAGGCAGGTAAACATGACCTCCAAACTAGTGCTGTAAATGTGTTTTAAAACTTATCTGTTAATGCGGTACCATTGATGTGGTTAAAGAACACATTAGCACAGCTGGAAATGAAGCAGCAGCCCAACTAGCAAAAGGTGAATGAATCTGCTGTGAATTTCTGTAGACCAGAACCCAGAGTTGTGCTGGGTAATGGCGTAATGCAAGCTAAGGTCCTACAAGGGGTCAACTCATTAAACCTAAAAAAGGTGGAGGAAGGTCACTACGTGTAGACGGATTTAAATGGTGCTCAAAGAGCCCATAGGCAGGAAAGCCAGTAAGGCGCTCAGATATAATAGAAGTACCTTAAGCTGGATAACTGCGTTGGTGAGAGGTCATGGAAACTTCAAGTATCTTCTAGTCAAGATAAAAATCGAAGCAGATGAGACTTGCTGACTGTGTATGGAACGGTCTGAGACGGCAGTGCACATTCTCTTTTAATGCCCGGCACTTGTTAGCATTAGACTTAGGACTACTGGTAGAAGGTTGTTAATTGTGGATGCCATGGGGGAGAGCTGAGTCTTGAACAAATGCTGCCAATTACTAGGGACTGTGTGATGAGAAAGAAGGCCGAAAGTTACTAGTCGACAGTCTGAAAAAACTAAAGTCAAAATTAAAGACAGGTAGCATGTGAGTCTATGGAAGTAAGGTGGCCGTAAATTACATTTAGGTTATATATAATCATAGAGGGCGGAAGGGGTCGAAAAGTAACCAATTAAGGAAGTGGTCTGCTTCGATATTCCCCCTAAATTAATAATAAAATATTTATAAGGCTTTCTCTTTTAAACTATAAAAACTAGTTCAATTACTAATTACTTTTTTATGGTTTAATGTAATGTGTTTTGTAATCGAGTAACAGAATGTGGCAATCACAAAAGCAAGTCATTATGTGACAGTACTTGTCATATAATGCCTAATTTTTTGCTAACTAAGAATAACTCAAAGGTGTTTACAAGTGATTTACCAGGCACTGTGGTATTTAAAACCATCAACATGCTTTGAGTAATGCTGAGAACAGCCTTTACAATATGAGACTTCGGTACACGTACTTTGTCTTGGGGTTTCGTGAGATAAAATTTCTAGAAAGTTCTATGTTGACTTCAGAAGATGTAAATGATATCTTTATAAATAAACCTGTTGGCTTTATTCGTAACCCAGACCTTGTAAGGCTATACAAAAGATCATATGGGCCGAGGTATCTATAACTTATAGCTTATAAACAGAACAGGTTCTTCCAAGTGTGTAAAGATTTCAAAAAAGTCACTCATAATAAGTCACTCAAAATATTTAATAATGTCATGAGCAATGCCAACTTAAATAGCCCTTTCTTTATCCATTTCTGGTAAAGTGCTTAACACACAAGTGACTGCCTGCCTAACATTTATTTCTGTATCTAAGTATCCCACTGTAACAAATTTTAAGCAGAATGCTAACTGAATTTTGTTTTATATTTAGTAGTAGTTTGTAATCCTGAAAAAAATCCTGTCTGCACTTTGTTTTCATTATTTTTGCTTAATAGTTGTTTATCTATCTGACATTTATTGCATATATTGGGTACATGTATGTATGTAATCCATTTAAAAACCCTGTAAGATATTTAAAAATGTATGTGTGTTTCGTTTGTTAGAAATAACAACCATGGTGATATACAGAATATGAAAATAAATGCTTTTAATAAAATTCTAAATAAATTCCTAAAAATAGAAATTTTCATTTATTGTAGAAGGAAACGCATTAAAGAAGAATTTTAATTTCTAAATATTTAAATACTTCCAAGATTGTCAATTAAACTGTAAATGATTTAATTTAAATATGTATGTACATATAAATATTTTATAAATAATTGGGATAAACAAGGATTCATATCGTTGTCAATTGCAGCTTAAAAGTCATTGCATATTTATTGGATAAACAAATTAAAGCATATTTTTGGGCAAAAATTAAATTTGACAACAAATTAATTGCGTTTAAAATTAAATATTAAATTAGTAATAAATAATTAATTTAGAAATGTATATGACTATTTGAGGCTTGTTTTAACACATGAATAATTAACTTTATTTACTCAAAATTATAAATCTCTTAGAAATCATTTATATATACATATATTATATATTTTCATAATTAATTTTGTGAAATTATTATACTTTTTGATTGTTGATATAATAAAATTGTTTGTTATAAAAAGATTTTGCGGGATTAAAAATGCAATTAAAATGATTTTATACATCATGTTTACAAGATTCTTTGTGTCTGCATACCTTAGGGCTGCGAAAAATTTAAGCAATTATAAGTAGTTTTAAGCAAAAAAGCATATACAGCGGTCAAAAAAAGTATTCGACATAGATAAAATTTTATATGTTTTTCAATAAAAACAAATTAGATTTTGTTTAGTTTCAAAATTGACATACAATTTTATTTATTAAGGATCAAAAAATATAATTCAATAAAAAACATGAGATCGTTACAATACTAATACGAATTTACAATTTAAGCTAAAAACAGAAACAAAAAAAGTATTCGACATTTTAAAAATCATTTTAAAATCAAACTTTATTGATATTCTAGTAACAAGTTGCTCTTCCTATGCGTCGTATAACCTCTTTTAAATGTTCAGGAATAGACTTTACCAATGACTTTGTGTATCCTGGATTAATTTTATACCATTCGTCGTGCAGAATTTCCTTCATCTGGTTTTTATTTGTAAATTCGCGAGATCTCAGTTTTTATTCCAGATGACCCCAAAGGTGTTCAATTGGGTTAAGATCTGGAGATTGTGGCGGCGTTTTTATCACTTCCGGGCAGTTTTACAAAAGCCATAGTTTTGTATTCATTGCAGAATGTTTTGGATCATTATCTTGATAAAACTTAAATTTGCCTGCAAGTCCTAATTTTTCTGCGCTTGCACACAAATTTTCTTTCAAAGGTCAATGTATTTCAAATGATCTATAATTCCATCAATGAATGATAAATTGCGAACTCCTAATGCCATGTTAACCGTTGGCACCATATTCTTTCCTCCAACTCTGTATTTAGTTTTCGATATACTAGAACATCCAAAAAGATTATATTTTGCTTTCATCAGCAAAAATTACGTTCATCCAGAACTCTACTATATTACTTGGG